>JARHVA010010251.1:0-197019 GCA_037957365.1 Torreya grandis
ATTACCTCCTAATGATCCTCCATATCAAATTTTAACTCTTGATACCTTGTATAAACCTCCCAAGCATGTTTGTGATAGCCATCTCTAGCCCTTTTATGTACAATGTACATACACATATGCCAAAAAATGGAATGGAAAGATGATCAAGGGAGTTGTGAAGGTCATACATGTTGTTTCAAGGCTTATTATATTAACATTAAGTGTTTAGAAATACCATCTCCTCCATCAAGTCATTTTGGCTCTCTAGGCAACTTATGAGTGCTTAAGTTTCTTAGAAATGATTCATATTATAAAATCCACTAAATTAATAATAAATTCCCAAATATTAAAGATTAAAAGCCTATATAACATCCCCAAACTAATTTTTTCACCATGCATCTTGTCATGAAATAACTAAGCAAGTTTTGAGACTATCTCGGGTGGTTGAGTGCGTATTTGTGAGGGCTAGGGAGAGATGAGGTCTGAGAGAGCTATAATGAATTTATATTATTATTAAAATGACTTGGTAAGGTCTAAAACAATCACCTTGACCTCTTCCAATGGCCATATTCACCATCTTCCTCTATTAGGTCTCTTGTAACTTCATTCAGTCAAGCCTAGGGCTTATAAGGAAAACAAAGTGAAATACCCTAACCACTATGTCTATCTCCATTATTTAATGTTGAAAGGTTTAAACTATAATTAAATGTTTAATTGAATTAATAGAGGATATAAATTATTTCTTAGTTTATTATTACCTAATTTCACCCCTATCAAACAAATTTCTTCACCAAACTATTCACACACAGGGTTATATTTACGGTGTTAAGCTCAATAGGCCTGAATAAACCTCTTATCCTTGCCATCCCTTATATTGTTAACTATGATGATATTATAGGGTTAATACCAATATAAATTCACTCTCTAATGAGTTTATTCATCCTTATATTTCTATCTTTTTTAACCAAAAGACACCTCTAAGGTAGGCAGGCCTATGTATTTCATGATTGTATATACAGAGTTTGAAGAGCTCTATTTATTCATCCTTTTGAACCTAATTTATGGTATATTGAATATAAAATGACATATTTCACTTTTTTTCTCACCCAATATATATTCCAATGATCTTTTGTATTTGCCCTGCCTTCTCTTTAGGCTTGAAACTAGCCTGATCTTTCTAGCATACCTATAGGTATAATTCTTGGGGTTTGATTACATTTTGGGTCTTAGGACTCTTCTATAAGTTATTGGACACTTAAATATCCTTCATGAAAGTATTGGGATTTCATATCCCTTAAATTAACATCTAAAACCTTATCAAATCCTTGTATTCTAACAAACACATACCATGCTTCTCATATCTGAACATATATCGTTGTAGGTGTCATTAGGTGTTTTGGAGTGCTAAACCTTGAAATTTGATCCTCCTTAATTAGGTTATTGAAAAATTTAATGTGGATAAAACTCATTAAATCTTCTTCTCATTTAAATACAATTTTTATCAACCCTTTATGACATCTTCAAACCATTGTTTCCTTTTTTTTGTACACAAACCTATGTATGAGTGTTGAGGCTGTAGGCCTAATCATCTCAACTTATTCATTTAATTTCACAAAATTATATGTCTTAATTAGTATATTACTTTCCCATTTAATTTATATAATGAGTTGTGTTTTGATTACATGGTTTCAGTCCAAAATGATGACCTACATGTTTAGAACTTGTTGTTCTTAATTTTTACTTGTATAGACTGTTAGGAAGGAGTCTCTTTACTCATATATGCTTCTTGATGATACAATAGGTCAGTTAATTTTCAATGAATTTATATGGGTCTTAATTAAATTTATCTATTTCCAAGACACTTTAAATATTAAACCTAAATCATGAAAGCTTATTTGCAGGTTTGTAGACCCACGAGTGACTAAAACTCCATATTCTTTGAAAGTGGATGTTGGAATTTATTATCACTTTATTAGACCTAAAATGTCTCAAATGTGTTCTATTATACTACCATTTTATTACAAATTAGGCCAATACTCTTATGCACCCTTGAACAATGCCAATCCAAACCTTGTTACTCCATTATTGTAGGTAGCTTACACACACAATCAACAAAATGATAGAGCATTGTGAATTGCTTGGAGAATGTGTTGTTGGAGTATAAAGTGGAGATATTATGTTATTTTAGAGCATGATAGGAATTAAAAAATTATATTAAACCTTCATTCATCACCTTAGACATTGAAAACCCTGGAATAAATAGAAACTATGATAATCACTCTATAAACTGAGCAAAAGAGTAGCTTTCCTTGCCAAATGGCTTCCCATACATGCAAAAATAGTGTATGAATGTGTAATATGGTTATTCAAACCTATAAGGATATTCTCCAATTTATTTCATGCTACCAACAAGTTGGCACTTGCATGGGAATTGAACAAAACTAAGCATATGGGGATTTTAGCCTCAAAAAAGCACCTTAGCTCCTTAGTAATTATTCATAAATCTAAATGTATCAATCAAAAAAAAATTCCACCAATTGAGATCCTATAGGGGTCCTCAACTTTGGTCAAATTATTTGACCCCAACTCCACCTATATGACCTGTACCATGCATTTAAATTTAACCTTTCTAAGCTTGTAAAGGGAGCAATGGAGGAGAGAGTGTCTGCTGCATCTATAAGACCTAAATATTTAAAATACCTATGGAAGATGAAGGGACATTATTACCATTTTTACCTATAGCTCAACAAGTCCGTACAAGTTCCTTAAACTCCCTTCTCTAGCATTGAAACTCAAGATTCTAATTTATTCTTGACTTGTAACTACCATATACACATTGGAAACTCTTTTTCAAGATTATACAAGTGTCATGTATGGATAAATAACTTTTATGATATTTGACATACATGAAATTTATCAAAAATCACCTTTTCTTCATAAAAATCTACCTTAAAGTCCACAAAGGAACCTTAACCTTTCTAAACATGCATTGATTATTATTAGAAGGTGATTAAAGCATGAAGAGACCTTGTAGGAAACCTAACAACCTATGACACTTCTTGACCAACTCTCATCAATCCATGACATGACTAACTTAGTGCACATAAAGACAAAGTATTACTTTAATTTCTTCAAATTTACCTTAAACAATGTTAATAAGGTTTTACGAAGACTTTTTGAAGGCTATTAAGGCATGACAAAGATATGAGACTTTTTGAAGGCTATTAAGGCATGATAAAGATATGAACAAGGTTATCAAAACATGAAACTCAAATTTTCACCTATAGGGGTTGACATTTTGACCATGGGAGTCAAAATTGGTCAACATGTTGGTTATGCCATATGGCTTAGCTCCATCAACCTCAAACCAAAATAATGTATAATGTTGGAACTTGTGATCCAGTGCTACTGAGGTTAAAATTATATTTGTATACTCAATTCTTCTAGCTAGATTGAATGCATATAGGGCTAGTTCTCTAGATGATGATGTCATTAAAACTCTGCATCTCATCTTGAGTAGACTTGGAAAAGTTAGGGCTCTTAATTGTAGCATAACTTGGATATAAATTCATAAGTTAGCTCACAGACAATATATCTTTAATTTTGATTTTAGATCTAAATATATCATGGATTTAGTTAAGCTTGAGACATTAATGCCTTTGATAGTCTCTAAATGAGAATTGATTTTAGACAATAGTTTCATCCCCTATCAAATCCCATTTTTTGAATTTTATTTTATGAAGCTGAATTTCATGGCATTATTTTCCACATAACACATTGTTGTTGACTCTAGATACTTAGTCATCTTGCTGAGTCATTTATTCTACCACATGTCCATTTATTATGTAATTAAGGCTTGTTTCCCTTTATTTGTATTATTTTATCTAGAGCATGACACTTGGACTATAGTCACTTAGTGGTTTGTTTTGAAACATTACATTTTGTACTTTGGGCCTTTGATCACAGTTTGGTAAGATGCCAAGACATGGCATGATCTCACTTATCTAGATAGTCATGACATTTGTAATGTATTTTTTTATATATGTAGGTTTCAAGTTAATATGATGCAACCACATGGATGGTTATCAAACTTCCCCATGGTCTTTGGGTTTTAACTATGTACCTTTACTATTTAGGCTACGACTTTCCTAGATTTTGACATGTAGAATAATCATGTTAATCTGCTTAGTCATAAATCCTTGTAAATTGTGTAATAAGATATCAGTCTTGGATAAGTAGGACTATAACAAGTGGCATGATATCTCTTATCCAGATGTTTTGGAATGTTCCATACTTGTATGTTGAAGCTTATAGGAATGAGTTCATGAGATGATGACAAGTGGCACCATCTCATTAATCTACTAGGTTATGAGTTTTTTGGGTGTGGACTATTTATACATAGGCTAAAATTAGACATGATACTTCCACATGGATGGTTGTCACTCTTTTGTATGACCACTATGTATGAAGACTTATATGAAGTCATGAATGAGTGAGATTAATAAAAATTACAAAATCTCATGGATCCAAATGCTTAGAAGTGGATAAAGGCTTAAACACTTTGTACTGCAAAGAATGAGTAAACTCGATGGATACACATGACATTATCTCATTTTCCTGATGTATCGATCATTAAAAATACATATGCACTATTTTATTTGAAGTTATTTATTTGATATTTAATTTATAATTTTGGTCAACATTATCTTGTACCTCAAGACATATTCATTGGTTCCTTGTTTGGTTTTGGCAACTTGGGCATAAGATAAATTTTCAGTAATATTGATAGAGAAGTGTGCCAAAAATTGATCCATAAAAGGTTTAATTTTTTTTACTAATTGGATTGGTAAATCATATAACTATCTTAGAGAATAGTCCTCGAGGTTCCTTAGAAATAGTTTTGTCAAATGTTTATCATTGTAGACATACTCAAGGTATGCCACTTATAAAGATTGAAGATATTTTCCAAAATCACCCTTACCATCATAAAATGTAAACTTAGGTGCAACAAAACTAGATGGCTAGGGACGTAAAGATATCTCAGGTGTAAAAGGGTTATGCAACACTTCTTGTGAATCAAGAACACAAGGTGACTTCATAGAATTTTTCTCAATATTAGTAACCTTAACTTGCAAAAGTTTTATAGTTTTGAAAATATCTTGCATATTTTGAGAAGTCACCAAAGGATGTGTACTCATAGTTTGAGTTGATATAGGCATTAAAACTGGTAACTAGGTTGAAGTGCTAATGTTTCCCTTGGAGGATATAACAATAGTAAGATTTGGTTTAGGGAAAAATGGTGTAAACACATAATCCATGCCCCCATTAGATTATGAAGTGATGATGTTCTCAAGGGGAGGGTGATTAATATGGAATCAATTTTAGTAACCCCTAAGGGTTCACCATCACTAGGAGAGGATGCCTTAGCCTTCACATGTTTACTAATTTCATCTCTTATAACATGCAAAAATGCATCCAATAAGTCCTTGTTGTTATTTGGATGGGTGAGTAATGATTATTTATCTTCCATTTTAAAATTATTTTGTTGATTAACATTTTTCATTGCTTATAAATGAAAAATTAAGAATTTGAAACAAAAATTTGACATCAATTAGAAAGTATAAAACCCTAGATTAATCTAGGGGTTTAAGAGAAAATATCGGGTTTGATAAATGTTTAATAGATGTGCTAGGTATATAGGGTTAAGGGGTATTAGATTATATTTTACACAAATGTGGTGAACTAACCTAATGAGTAGGCCAATTAATATATAACTTAGACAAACAATATTCTGAATTTATACAACTGAGATTGCTAAAAATAATAAAGTATAACTATTGATAGATATTTCAATGTATTAGAAATAAATGATACTTATTTGGTTTAATGTGCACATGTAAGTCTAATTTGGAATAGGCTGTAATTGGAATTGAAGGTGATCCTAGAAATATTATAATATTCTATGAATATTCTTTATCTAGCCTTAGACACTCGCATCAAATCTAGATAATTGTGTCCATGCAAGTGTCTAACCCTATTGTAGTTGTACTATATAGAATATTTTTTGAATCTAGATGAAACCAATTAGATCCTTTTAGGTTTTTTGTCAACTTTCTTCTGATGTATTCAAATCATGTGCACAAGTTATCACTCTTTGTTAAATGATCAAATCCTAGCTCTTCAACCTTGGAGTGACTATGAGAAAAATTGGTTAATGGGATCATAATGTCAAGCTTCCCCAAGGACCCATATATTAATGAGAATTACCTAAATAGATAATATTACCTATAAGGACTCAAAATTATTTATTTCTCCCCTATGTGTTGGCTTATGTGTACACAAAGATGCATTGTGTGACAAACAAAGACATGCAATGACCTAGCTTGTGACTTGGAAAATATGGCTTATAAAATACTCTGTGAATGCTTCAAACCTATGAAAATAATGATCCTATGACCAATATATAAGAAAGGATGAATAGGGTAGGTTTTCTTGCTTGAATTTTTTATTGAGTGCTTCTTGGTATATTACCTTGTGAGTTGTATGTGATTTACAAGTGTTTTCTAGGTGAGGAATGAATGAGGGTTCTTGTATATATACAAATTCATTTTATAAATATCTCACATTAAATCACTTAAGCTATAATTTTGGATACGTTTCATTTTCAAATTGGATGAATTTTGGTCACTAGAATTTTTTAAAGGAAGGTGGACACTTGTGTCAATGAAGTGTTTGTCTAGGACACAAGTGTCCAAGAAGTGAAAAATAGGTACATGTCCAAAAATGGTAATAAAGGATAATAATTAGGTTTAGATATTTTTACACAACATATAATGCCTAGTTATAAAAATAATAGTGGTTGGAAAAAGAGATAACAAATTAAGCATAAAGAGATAGTGAACATAAGCCTTTCAATAATGGGCAGGTCTACGACTTACATGTAAAATAATGATAAGTATTTTCCAATTTTAAAAGTTTGAGCTACTATATAAATTAGATTTTAGTATCTAGAGTATGAGGTAATCAATTTGGAACAAATTTTAAAGTTCATATAGGTGTTTGACATCAAATAGAGAGGGTCCAACTCATGAGGTAACATGTAGGTGTGAGAGAATGGTGAGTTAGGACCATATTTGCACACACAAGTCATATGGTAAATGTATGCCAAGAATTTAATTATCAAGTACTTATTACTATGTTTTAGTATCTAAAATATCTCTTTTATTTTGAGTATTAATTCATATGATACATCCCTCACCTCAAAAGAGGGTCATACTAGCGGGCTTGTTATAGAGATCAAACCTTCATACACAAATAATTAAAATTTTTGGGATAG
This sequence comes from Torreya grandis, assembly GCA_037957365.1. Lineage (NCBI taxonomy): Eukaryota > Viridiplantae > Streptophyta > Pinopsida > Cupressales > Taxaceae > Torreya > Torreya grandis. The sequence goes on from JARHVA010010251.1 coordinate 7,316, forward strand.
ATTATGAGGATCAAAGTTTCAAATTAGGTTATATTATTATATTGGTGTGGGTTATTAGATAATTTTATATAGATTAATAAAAAATGGTGGCATATGTAGACATTTTATAAGTATATGAGTGACATGTTATCATATTTATTAGGATGGGTGGCTATTGAAAATAAGATTTATTGGATCAAATAATAAGACATGGATTTTCTTCATGCACGTGATTTTATATTTTCAAGTGGGCATTAAAGGTAGCATTATTTTTGGGTGGTGGAGCCTGATCTTATTATAATGACCGGTTCCTAAGAGGGGGTGTGGGGGGGAAATGCCCCCCACTATGGTCACCATGGGGATCTAAGAGGGCAGGGACCTACTTAGAAGCCCCTTTGGTGGGGGTTTGGGGGTAGCACCCCAAAAACAAAATTTTGTTAAAAATACACTGTAAAATATTATAATTTCATAGTAAATCTGAACCATTCACTATTAGGTTGAAGATCTAATAGTAGAAATTATGTTTGTCCATTTTTTACCTAATATGTAACCCACCTTTGATATGAGGGCATTGTAATTATGATGACATGTTGTATATGAGTGAAGATGAAATTGCAGTGATTGTATTTCAGGGTTTTCCCTTCATTTATTGAACTAAATAATAAGGACTGGCTTTTTCTATGTGGATGTGGCCCATACTAGGTGAACCACATTAAATTTGTGTCTCTATTGTGTTGTGTTTTTTATATTTAATTTTTGTTTTTAATTCATTAATATTACTTTGTGTTCTATATTCTGAACAACTAGTATCAGAACTAAAGGTTTATTTGATAGATAAACTCGTAGAAAAAGAGGGTTCTTGGTTTAAGTGGAAGCAATGGTGAAAGAAGGTAAGTTTAAAGTCAAAAAGTTTAGAGGACAAAACTACCAGCTTTGGAAGATGAAAATGGAGGGCTATCTATATCAAAAGGATCTTTTCTTACCATTGGGTGGAATAGAAAAGAAGCCAATGACTATGAAGGATGAAGATTGGGAGGTTCTTGATAGAAAGGCACTAAGAATAATATGATTGTGCCTAACAACATTAGTGGCCTTAAATATTTCAAAATAAAAGATAAAAATGGATGTGATAAAGGCATTAGATAGATCATATGAAAAACCCTTAGCCCCTAATAAGGTATTTCTTATGAAGCATTTATTTAATCTGGAAATGTCAAAAGGTGGGTCTATTGCTGATCATTTAAATGAATTTGACATAGTCACAAATAAGTTAAGATCTATAGGAGTAAATTTTGATGACGAGGTTATGTATATTTTGATTTTGTACTCATTGTCAGAAAGCTAGAATGGCTGTGAGTAATTTTGTCTCTGGTTCAAACACTTTAAAGTTTGTTGATGTTATTAGAGTTATTCTTAGCAAGGAAATGTGATGGAATAGCATAGGTGAGACATTAGGTAATGATTTGACTATGGAGAACAATGGAAGACAAAAAGATAGAGGAAAGGGCCCAAAGAATTGTTGCAAGTCTAAGAAGAGCATATCCAAATCTAGAGGAATGTTGGTGTGCTAGATTTGTGGAAAGAAAGGACACCTAAAGAAATATTGTTAGTTTCAAAAAGGAAAACAAGGAGATGGAAAATGAGATAAAAATTAGGAGTAAAATGTATCAGGTGATGTGTTAAAAGATGCTTTAATCCTTTCTTTAGATAATATTAATGATTCTTGGGTGTAGATTTAGGGGCTTCATTTCATGCTACACCCCTTAAGATATATTTTCAAGACTATATTCAAGGTGATTTTGGATAGGTTTATTTGGGTGATGGTGATCCCTATAAAATTATAGGAAAGGGTAAGATATAGATAAAATTATAGAATGTAAAAAAATGGTTGTTGAAAGAGGTGAGGCATGTTCCTAAATTGAGAAGAAATCTAATATCAGAAGGGCAACTGGGAAGTGAGGGTTGCACAGTTACATTTGCAAAAAATTCATGGAAAGTCACTAAAGGATCATTGGTAATAGAAAAAAGAGAGAAGGTAGGTAAATTATATTTATCTAATGGTAATGTTGACTCTTTTATTGATTTAGCTTCTACAAAAGTGGATACAAAATTATGGTACCATAGACTTGGGCACATGAGTGAGAAGGGGATACAAGTTCTCCACTCAAAAAAATTGTTATCAAATTTGAAGAAGGTGAATGTGGAATTCTGTGAGCATTGTGTGTACAAAAAATATAAGAGAGTTAGATTTATTAGAGTTAGGAAGACAAAGAAGGATGAAAAGTTAGAGTTTGTGCATACATATGTATGGGAACTAGCTTAGGTATTATCCCTTGGTGGCTCTTCTTATTATGTTACTTTTATTGATGATGTAACTAGAAAAACTTGGGTTTATTGCATACAAAAAATTTTGATGTTTTTGATACTTTTTAAGAAATAGAAAGATTTGGTTGAGAATGAGATAATAAATAAGTTGAAGTGTGCCAGATTAGACAATGGAGGTGAAAAATGTAGTAATAAATTTGATAATTATTTTTCATCCCATGGGATTAAAAAGAAGAAGATGGTTCCAATAACACCATAATAAAATGGTGTGTCAGAAAGGATGAACAAGACAATCATGGAGCATGCAAGGAGCATGAGATTACATGTAGGGTTACCCTTACAATTTTGGGTAGATGCTATGGATATTGCTATTTACTTAATAAATAGAGGGCCATCAAGTCCTTTGGATGGTGGCATTCTAGAAGAAGCATAGATAGGTAAAAAGGTAGATTATTCATTTTTAAAGACTTTTGGTTATGAAGCATTTGTCCATATTGATAAAGAAAATAGAACCAATTTTAAATCAAAATCCAAAAAATATACTTTTATTGGATATGAAGTTAATGATTTTGGTTACCATTTATGAGATTTTGAAAATCACAAAATCATTAGGAGTAGAGATGTGATCTTTAATGAGAAGGTCATGTATAGAGATCAGTTGCAGGGAAAGAAACATTAAAATCCAAATACAAAATATGCAATACGTAATGAAATCACTTTTAATGAAATTTCAAAAGTGCCAAAAAATTAGAGTGTGCAACAACTACAACAATAAGAGTACCTCAAACTCTTAAAAGTGTAGTTAAAAGATCTAGCAGAGTAAGTAAACTCCCTTAATGATACTCTCCTTCACTTTATTATTTATTATTGTTTGATGGTGGTGAGCCAAAAAGCTATGAAAAAGCAATGCAGGTAGAAACCAAAAATAAGTGGAAACAAGGCATGAAAGAGGAGATGGACTCCTTGATATATAACCAAACTTGGAATTTGGTTCATTTGCTTGTAGGTAAAAGAACATTGTAGAATAAATGGGTTTATAGGTTGAAGGAAGAAGATGGAGTCAAAAAGAGGTACAAGGCCAGACTTATTTTAAAGGGGTTTGCATAAAATAAAGGTATTGATTTTGATGAAATATTTTCTCTAGTTGTAAAAATGACTTTCATAAGAACTATTTTAAGTTTGGTAGTAGTAGAAGATTTGCACCTTGAACAGTTAGATGTTAAGACTATTTTCCTTCATGGTTATTTGGAGGAGGAAATATATATGGAATAGCCACATGGATACCAATTAAAAGGTAAGGAGAAAATGGTGTGTAGGTTGAAGAAGAGTTTGTATGGTCTAAAATAAACCTCAAGGTAGTGGTATTTGAAATTTGACATGTTTATGATAGAACAAGGTTATAACAGATGTCATTCTGACCACTGTGCCTATTTTAAGAGATTAAATAATGGTAGCTATATTATTTTATTATTTTATGTAGATGACATGCTTGTTTCAGGGTCTAACATGCATGATATAAATGATCTCAAAAGGAAATTAGCAATTTTTTTGACACTGAAGGATTTGGGTGCTGCAAAGCAAATTCTTGGTATGAGAATAATAAGAGATAGGAAAAACAAAAAAATGACATTATCTCAAGAAGAGTACATCAATAAGGTGTTAGTTAGGTTCAATATGCAAGATGTAAAACCTGTAAGTACACCTTAGGGAGGGCACTTTAAATTAAGGAATAGTGTCTTAAAACATAGGAAGAAATCAATTATAAGTATAAAGTTCCATATGCTTCAATAGTTGGAAGTTTAACGTCTGCTATGGTATGCATGAGAACATATATTGCTCATGCAGTGGGAGATGTCAGTAGGTTATTAGTAATCTAGAAAAGGAGCATTGGGATGTAATCAAGTGGATTCTTAGGTACTTGAGAGGGACCACTAATAGATAGTTGTGCTATAAAGGTTTAGGTGTTACCTTACAAGGATATGTTGATGTAGACATGGATGGAGATTTAGATGTTAGGAGGAGCACCACAGGTTATGTTTTCATTGTTGGTGACATAATGGTTAGTTGAATTTCAAAATTGTAGAAGATAGTTGCTTTGTCAACTATAGAGGAAGAATATGTTACAACTATAGAAGTAAGCAAGGAGATGATATGGATGAAATGGTTCATGGAAGAGTTGATGTAGAAGTAGAAAGATTTTAGGTTATATAGTAATATCTAGAGTGTGATTCATTTAGCAAAGAACTCAACATTATACTCAAGAATCAGACATATACAACTTAGGCATCACTTCATTTGTTTAGTTTTGGAGGATGGCCAACTAAGGTTGGAAAAGATCCATACGAGTCTAAATCTTATAGATATGCTAGTAAAATCAGTTAGTAAAGATGGAGAGTTTTTTAGCTTCAATAAGTCTTCAAAGATAACAAGGAAGATGAAAAACATGCTCGAGTCAAAGTTCAAAGAAAAGTCCAAGGAAGAGTTGTAATGGTGGAGTTGTAACAATTAATCTCCAAGTGGGAGATTGTTGGATGGTGGATCTTGATCATATTATATTACCCAGTTCCCAATAAGGGGGTGTGGGGGGTAACGTCCCCCACTATGGTCATCATGGGAGTCTAAGGGGTGGTGACCTACTTAAAAGCCCCCTTGGTAGGGGTTTGGAGGCAGCACCCCTGAAGTAATTTATTTTTAAACATGCACTGTAAAATCTTGTAATTTCATATTAGGTTGCAGATCTAATGGTAGAAATTATATTTGTTCATTTTTTCCATAATATGTAACCCTCCTTTGATATGAGGGCATTGTAATTACAGTGGCACACTATATGTGAGTAAAGAGGATATTGCAGTGGTTGTATTCTAAGTTTTTCCATTAATTTGTTGGATTGAATAATAAGGATTGGTTGTTTCTATGTGGAAGTAGCCCATATTGGGTGAACCATGTTAAATTTGTGTCTTTATTATGTTGTGTTTTCTACATTTTATTTCTATCTTTAATTTATTAATATTTATTTATGTTTTATATTCTTAAAAATTATGAATCTAAAATCTATATGTAGTGGTTGATTCAATATATTTAGATTTACATATGAACCTAATATAAGGTTCCACCTATACATATGAGCTTAGTATAAGGTTCCACCTTTTCCATCTTAAACCTATTATGAGTTCAAGATCAATTAAATAATAGTATGATTGAGGTTTTATGTTGATCAAATCACTTCTCTATTTTCAAGAGGGTTAGGGAATTCATTTCCCAAACCATGTTTTGCATGATGGAATTTGCCTTGGGGCACAATCACCTTAGTCCTGATAAATTTTAGTGGTTAGTGTGGTTCACATACTTACAGGTGTATTCTTTCCTTGATCTTTAAATTTCATATGTTTCATCAACTTATTTTACTTTAGATTTCATATAATATATGGAAATTGATTGTTGTAAGTTTTATCATAGGTTTTCATAGGGAAATATAGACACTATAATCCTTCTCCCAAAGACAAAGTGTGGTTACACATGAGGGTGCATAATTTTTTTATCCTTTTATTCTGGCATTTTTAATACTAGAATAAAATGGGGGATTTTATAGACACATTAAAATGGTATTAGACACTTGAAAATGTTAACCTTAACCTATTTTTACTATACATGACTCTTTATCACATTCCTTCTTAGCCATTTACCTTCTAAAGGGTCAACCTTCCCAATTTATTATTAGCCACTTATAAAGATTCCCTATTTTGTACCTAATCTACTTATTATACTTATTAGACTATATCTTGATCATCATGTGACTAATTATTTCTTTCTGAATGCCTCTAGTCATACTTAGATAGATTTATTTTATTGAATCCATCCACTTGTACCAAATTTATTTTCATGCATTGTAACACTCATTTTTATAAATTCAAATATTTCATATGGGTCATCTCATATGTTTCACTTTTTGGTGGCAAAACAAATTACCTCAAGAGTCAGGTATTTATAAATAATAGGTCTAAGCATATTACCATGTATAAAGCACACACACACACACACACACACACACACACACACACACACACACACACACACACACACATGTATGTATATATGTGTGTGTGTGTGTGTGTGTGTGTGTGTGTGTGTGTGTGTGTGTGTGTGTGTGTGTGTGTGTGTGTGTGTGACCTACCATGATAACTTATATCATCTACACATTGAGAGGAACAACCCTAAAGCTTCCAAATAAAAAACCCCTCAAAAGAGTAAGTCCTAGCCAAGTTTGAAGTACCCAATATAATTCAAAATTTCATATTGTTCAATGTTAAAATATAAGTTAATAGTTTTTATCCATACTAAAGGATCACTATTACATATTTACACCTATGTGAGAATTTTTTTGAGCCCTATTCAGAGTTTTGGAAATGTAGGAAATGCTCAACCACTCAATAAGAAGTGATTAGATTTAGATCAACCCATCTTTTCTAGTTACTTTATTAGGTAAACCTAATGTTAAAAGTGGATACAAGGTTTCAAAATGTAGGAGACTAATTCTAGAATTTCACACAATAACCAATTTATGATATTGTATAGAACAATGGTTTAGAAGTAGGTGAAATGATATATGTCAAAGTAGTTTGGCACATCTTATAGGGATGTTTTTGGTAGACATTAGATGACTATAGTTTTATAAAGGAATCCATATTTTATTGGATATGTCCAGGTTGGAATAAACTTAAATTTATATATTTGAGTGACTCTTGATCTAGTTTTAGTCCTTCCTACCACCTACACATAATCACAGATCCAAAAAAATAGTAACAAGCTAAGTACCCTAGTCTTCTTAGTCATTTATATAAATAACAAAGTGAAATTAGACATATGCTTGTACATTTAGATCTAATTAATTTAGACATATCTTAGATAATTCAATTACTCATAGTTTTACACTAATTTAAATTCATTAATAAAAAATAAGCTAAAACATATTGTTGAACCCGATCCTTATATTGAGCACGTCAAAACCTAGGTTTATTTACACTTAGGTTTCATCCTTTTTCCATAGCATTATATAATTTTATATTAGGGTTTCAGATCTAATTTCTAATTTCCCCATACATTAAGGTAGTTATCTTTTTTCTCTTGGCCCTAACCTCTTTCAAATTTTCATGTTTTTATTTTATACCATCTAAGAAGGCTAGTTCCTTTGTCCTTATTATACAAAGTGCTAGGTTAAGTGTTGTAAAAATTGATCTTAATCAAATTAATTTGGTTTCATATAATATGGTTAACATAAATGAGATGAACATTCATGATTCTTCTTCTTTTGATGCAAATGTTACTAGTGAACACATAAAAGTTAAGGATCATATTGTCATTGATTAAATACTTGATCTAGAGGAAAACAAATAATTCTAAGTAAAAATATTCAATATATGATTAGGAGTTTTATGAAATAGTGAAAACACTCAATAATGAGAGGAATTATTTGTTATCTAAATATTTTTTGTTATATATAAACCACCAAACATTGTAATTCATAAATAGTTAGGGGAAATGAATCAATGACATATGAAGTGGATTGAATTATTATAGATCTATTCATTTATATTGAAACATAAAAGTGGAAAGTCAAATAGAGTTACAAATGTGTTGAATCTCAAATTTATATTATTGAACAAAATTCAAATAGAAGTCATAGGATTTGATTCTATGAAAGATATGTATGAATAAGGTGAATATTTCAGCGATGCTTGGCAAGAATATGCAAAATGAATGATTGGAAATATAATAACATGGCTGGATTATTTCATGTAAGATGGATTATTGTTCCAAGAATCACAATTAGGTATAGTTAGAGGTTCAATGATTGATAATTTGATCAAAGAGAAGCATAGTGAAGGTTTAAAAAATCATTTTGGTTATGAAAAAACATAAATATAATTATTGAAAACTATAATTGGCCAAATATAGGTGTAGATGTGCACAAGATAGGTATGGCCAACACATAGACATCAAACAAACAAATTTACAAACCACTAAAATATCTCTCTAAGTTGGTTTCACATAGAGCTAAGGCTCATCTCTCAAGATTCATCTTAGGAGTATCATAAATAATGGGTGTATCTATAATAAAAAGTCATAATATAGAATGAACATCCTCCAAGGTGATACCCACCTTAATGGTATCCCCATCCACCACCCACTAAAAGTGCTGGTTAGCTGCTCCAATATCCCTAAGAGCATGGAGACTAAGTCAACACTCAATGGAATTTACCACATTTGTATAATACCTCCAAAGCCTAATATCATCAGTTATGCTCAATCATCTACTATCAATCTATCCAAAAAATATGGTAACCAAACTACATCTACACATCATTAGAGTCTCCATCATCTCTATAGAATATCAAACAATAAAACATGTATCGGTTCCGTATATTAGATAATCATTAAGTTACACTAATAAAATCAACAATATATGCATTTAAACCAAAATTAACTACTTCTTCAACTTATACTACCTCTTTATCCACATTTTATACTATGTCAACCACATAACTAACTTTGGCAACCAAGAATATATAATTTTACTATGTTGGCCATGTATCTAACTATGTCAGCTACTATCAAAATAAAATTATATTATCCACTTTATATGAAGTTGGCCACCTAATGTAACTACATTGGTTACTTTATATGCACTTATCCAAATAACCCTATTACATTAGCCACTCCATATTAAGCCAACCATTTATTATAACTACATAGGCCACTCGATACATAGTCAACTAGATAACCCTACTATACCAATCACTTCATATGAAGTTAGCCACTAAATCAACATAGTTGGCCATTTGCTATATGCAATCAGGCACCTAAATACTAAATCAACTAGGATGTACATATTAGGCCACCTACACACATGCATTTGACCACTTAATAACAAACTAAATCATCCTGATAATATGCAATTGATCACTAACATCAACCTATTAATTTAAAACTATGTTAGCCTAGCTGATCTTATTTCTTTATTGTAGTGATTTTTAACACATTTTTCATCAAATCCCTAGCCATTAATGACCTTCCTTTGATCCCTACCCTATTTTCATCCTAATTTTTACTCCACCCAAAAAAATTTCAAGGAAAAATATGCTACTAGAATTATCCCAGTACCTAATTTTATAAATCTACCTCATTTACAATTAAAAATGATAAAAATTTGAATTCAATACATCTCATACCTAGATCATGCTCTTAGAAACTGTAATGCATCCTCCCCCTCATTCTCCTCACATCCATGCCATCATCTCTCACATAATTCCTCTAGGTCATAGATCTCTAGTTTCTCAAAATAATAAATTTACAAATGAATATTTAAAATTTTATTATATATTTATGATTTATAAATTATTTACCTGACAATTATTTATCAAAAAAATTCATTTTTTGCTCATAGCTATGTTTCTAAAATCTCTTTTTACAAATCACAAAAACTTCTGGAACCCCAATACTGTAGAGAAATTTTATATATTTACCTCATATTTTTACAATTTTTTGAATTTTAGCTAATTTTTTAGGTCTACCTAATGTCTCATATATTGGATGCCTCTTTCACCTGCTTCTCATACCTCTATTCCACAACAACAAGGTAAGTGAAGGTATGTATTTTTAAATTCTTTAATTTCATTTATTTTCCATTTTTAGTGCAATTTATTAGATCAACATTATACATTGATATGTTCTTTCTTGAATCACCATCCCATGCTATAACTACATGACACATGATGAACTTTGAGTGGGACACACACACACAATATTTTAAACTTGATCATTTATTGACACTTTTTTCTTGTAAGAACCTATCAAGTTTCAATTTATCTGAGTGCACACCTTAAAGGGTACACCAAGAAAGGGGTGGGATGACCTTTGGTGCTTCATAAGATTGTTAGTCCCTATACCATCACTTAAAACCACCAAAATTTACTTTTATCCAACTCTTTAATCAATTAAAATTCATTTATCCACTCCTCTAAGCAATTTGCCTTCCAAAATAAGCCCTAACTGAGTAAACTCCCTTCTTCTTCATTTTCCTACTATGTCAGCCAAGTTGATCTAATTAGAGATTGAGGGTACATTACAAAACTATGTTGGTTCAACTGACCTAGTTTGAAACCTAATGACTATCTTTCTTGTCTAACAAGATCGAGCTAGTTGATCTTATCAGATAGATTTTTAGGAGGGTTTAGGGTCAATCCTTGGATATAAATACCCCTTCACTTTAATCCAATAGAGAGGAACATTTATTTTTACATTGCTAAAACTCACTATTTTACTAATTCTACACTTGAGGAGTCATTGCTAAGGGTTTTATCTTAGAGGGAAAGAAGCTTGTCTTGTGGAAAATTCTTGGATGCAAAGTAGGAGTATTTTATCCTAGATATGATTTCTTTAGTGTGATCTTTATAAAACCACAACAACCTCTTATAAAAAACCAATGTCCAAGGGAGAGATCGAGGCTCAAACTCAAGGTAAGTATTCCTAACTTTTACTCTTTCATTTGGTAGATAGATATTACATAAAGTAATAAGATGAATGTTTTACTCTTTGCATAGTTTACCTCTACCTTGACTTGAGTAGAGTTCTCTTTGAATGTATTATTTTTATTTGTTTAACTATCCCGCTTGGTGAGACAAGCTTTATTGAGCACTAGATTAGTTTTATTTTATGTATTGTAGTCCCAGCTAGGTTATTGCATAATATCATTTGCCTAGAGGCTTTGGAACCCTCTCCTTTGGTGTTGTGTAGTAATATATCCCTTAGTTAAGTTTAATGGATTTGAATTGGTCATGTCTTGATATAAATAACTATGCAATGAGTTGTTTGGTAATATTACCTTATTCAAGCTTGGAATCCATTAAGTAGGATAAGTTGTAAATCCATCTTAATGTTTTTCACACATTTTGGTGAACTTGACATAAATCTAACCCTTGCAATTTTTATTTTTTTAATTACAGTCAACTAGATCAAACCTATCGATCTAGTTTTATTATTTTATGTTTAGGTTTTATAATAGATTGAGCCTTTTGATCACATTTTATATTTTGTGCATAGGTTTATAAATAGATTGACCATGTCGATCCCATTTTGATCAATGCATGCAAACTTTTTTAGTTTTAGCCAACTAGATCGAATTGGTCAATCTATTCATTTATTTTACCTTTTATGCCTAACTAAATTGACAAACTCTATTTTATTCATTTTTGTATTTTAGTTTTAGCTAAAAAACTAATTTGATCGATCTAGTTTCATTTTCCTATTTTTTATTAGTTTTATTTATACTAGATCAACTAACTCAATTATGTATAATAACACTATTTTTTGCCTTTACAAGATCAAAAATTCACCTAGATTACCTAGTTAAACAACAATCAATGTTATTCGAAAAAACTACTAAATCAACCTGGTTGATCTTGTTCTATCCTCCAAGTTCATTCTTAATATCTTAATATTTCCATTTTGTCAATTCTAAGTAAATTATATTTCCTAATTTTTAGTCATGATTCAAATTTGTACCTACTATTTTTCTTAGTTTTTAAGTTCTATAAAACTATACCCACACACTTAACTAGATTGACTAGCTCAATCTAGTTATGTGTCTATTTTATTCATGAAACTAAAATGACCTAGTCCATTTTGTTTGTTTGGGCCTATTTTTTAATAGATTGATTTGACTAGCTTGATTTTGTTATGTACTATTTGCACAACTAGATCAACCTACTTGATTTTGTTCTATATATTTTAGTTTATAGCATAAGTAAAGCAAATCAACCTCTATTTCATATTAATTACAATCACTTTTAGTTTTTATTTGATTACTTATTTATTTGATTTCAAAAATCAAAACTTGGTTTTTGACAAAATTGATTTAAGACTTTATTTTCATCTTGTTTATTTTTCCTAGAAACTATGTACAAACAGTTTTAAAACTACTTAGTTACTATCATGAGGGGCTAAGTGATATTATATTTATGATCTTTGTATATAATTTATTGATATCATGATGTGAGGGGTTTTCCAAAATAATTATAGCCATAGTATAGAGTTAAACATGATCTTTATTTTCTATGTACCTCACTGTATTTTCGAAATTCATAGAATTCCCCTTTGTATTAAACCTTAGGAATCCAACCATCCACTTGAGTGTGTGGTGCATCAATTACTGCTTAACATAAATAAGTTTCTTCTAGTTTACCCTTGAAATTGGGTTTAGTGGGCTATGGGAATCTAACTTGCTCCATAGTTAGCACTATGAAACATTGGCCCGATACTATCCAATGGACAAGCCATTATCTTTGGAAGCCTATATGGTAAAAAAAACCTTTAGTACAATCTTTTAATTTTTTTTGGGATGATCAGTTAGCATCTCAATTACATTTTTGTTGCTTGTTGTTTACCATTCTATGTTATATTATAGATTGTATTAGCTAGTGTTGATACAAATTTTGTGTTATGTGTTTCAACTAGAGCTACCAACTCAATCTAGGTGCACATGTGCTTAACTTCATTTTTGTATTTAAAATTAAATCATGTAGATTTAATACCATTTAATTTTTTTACCTGACTATGGATCTAGGTGGATCCATGTACCGTTCCATTTTTGAAAGTCTTCAAATTCTGGTCAAATCATTTGCACATCATAGAATTTGTCGAGAGCTTTCTAGCACTTCTTTCAGAACAAAAATTGGAGTCTGGATGCTCAAGATATAGCTTGTTGAAGAAATCTTGCGACAGATAAAAAAAGGGGTGTCAAAAGTGACGTGGCACTATTTAATATGCAAGTGGACCAATAGCCATTTGACATGTGGCAAAATGATTTAGTGTAAATTTTTTTTTGGTTTGGTGTTTTTATTCACATGTTATTTGAGAAATTGTATTTAAGTTTCAAACATTTATCACTTTGAAATAAGGTGCCAAAGACCAACATGCACCAACTACCACATCACCACAAAGTCAAAGCAATGACCAAGCTTGATGGCTAGCGCCTAGGTCTCAGCATTTGAAAAGGGACCGACTTACTTATTTTAAGCTTGAAAAACCATCATACCCAACACATGTGGGATAAAGAAGATTCATATGCACCTAAGGAGGAAGACCAATGGTTTCCAAGTGCCTAAAAAGGAGGTCAACAGTTTGAACCTTGCACCTTTGGTGCAAAAGGAATAGCCTTTGACCACTTGAGCTATGGAGGTCGAAGTGTATAAAAGGAATGAAATTATACTTGAAGGAGGAGAAGAAGCTAACTGTGTAAAGATATTTAAGAAGGTTAGAGTCTTATTATTGCTTTGTATGGCCTTGGGCCATTATTTTTAGGGCTAAAAGATATAATTATAGGCAAGCAGAGATCAGAGAAGGTGAATTGAAGACTTGTATTGATTTTAGAAGCCATTTGTTGCAAAAAATTAATGAGAATGGTCCTCACTTCGAACGGACCCAGAGACATAGGCTATTGAAGCTGAACTCCGTTATCAATTTGCTAGTGAATTCTTTTAATTTTCTTTGATTATTATTTAATTCTAATCTTCATTTAAAGTCTGGTTTTAATTTTTTTATACAAAATTAAACAAAAAAATTGAGAAATTGAAGGATCTCTTAAACATGGAAAAGTGTTTTTTAGATGTACTACACTTGTATTTTTAGTTTACAGATCAGATTTTTGGTATCAGAGTGGTTATTATTTAACAGTGATTACTAGTGTATGTTGACATGGTCTAAATCCCAAAAGGGTGAAGGAAAACTTGTTGAGTATAATCTAGAGATTGGTTCAAGGCGTGCTTTAAGGATGGGTGAAGAAGAGATGGAATCCGAACAAGCTTTCTGCTGAGCTTTCATGGACATGAGAAGCATGGTTGAGGAACTTTACCATGACAAACAAAGGAAATTTGAGATTGAAAAAGATGGTAATTCACAAGAATTGAAAGGTAAAGAAACCAAAAAACCTTCTTCATCAAATAATGGTAAAAAAATTGTGGAATCTCTCCCTTCACTAAAATTGGATACTAAGTTTGAATTACCAATGTTTAAGGGCAAAGTTAATGCCACAAAGTTGGATAATTAGGTTAAGTAGATTGAAGTTTATTGCAAGATCCAAAATATTGCAGGGGATGAGTCAAAAATTCATTTGTCTACTCTTTGTATGGGAGGCACAATGCTCATTTGGTGGGAGAGTAAGTTGAAGGAAGCTGAGCTTAGAAAAGGTAACTCGATTTCTACTTGGATTGAATTTATTAAAGAACTCAGAAAGCAATTGTATCCTTTAGGCTATATGTAATAAGCCATGATGGATTGGCAAAGTTTTAGACAAGGAAAAGGCCAAAATGTTCAAGATTATACACAAGAATTTAGGAAAAAAGATTTACTTTTGAATGTTCCTCTATACACACAGGAAACACTGCTAAAATATATAGGTGGGCTACATAGTTACTTAAGACATATGATTCTTATGTTCAATCCCACTATTTTAGATGCAATATGTATTCAAGCTACTCATTTAGAGGCTAGAGGAAAATAATCAAAAGAATCTTTTCCTAAAAGTAAGCAATCTAATGTTAAGCAATCCAAAGGGGAAAGTTCATCAGGAAAGGGTAAATAGAAATCCACTTTTACTATTAAAAAAAAAGAAAGAAAACCATTTGGTAATCATTGCAAGAAAAAGCATGATGAGTCTAAGTGTTGGAAACTACACCCTGAATTAAGGCCAAGAGGTTTCAAAAGAAAGAAAATAAGGCTAATGCTATGGTTCAGGACTTAGGTTTAGATTCAAGTGATGAAACTAAGATCATAGCTATGGGATTACATAATGATTTTTCTCTTTCAATTTCTAGCACTAAGTCATCAAATGATGCATCTTCTTCTAAACAAAATTCTATGCATGTTGATAAGAAAAGAAATGAATTGTTCCACATTAGAGTTGTTTTAAAACATACTAAGATTGACACTCTATTTGATAGTGGTTCACAAGTAAATTTAATTTCTAAAGAGGTTGTCAAGAAGCTAGGCTTACAAACCAATCCCCATCTGAAGCCTTATCCACTAGGTTGGGTGTGTGACAATGCGAAGCTACAAGTCTCACAAACTTGTGAACTAAGGTTTGCCATCATATCCAAGTTCCTAGATGAGGTTGAGTTGGATGTTGTTCCATTGGACATATGTGAGATTGTTTTGGGAAGCCCACATATTTATGATATAAAACCAATCTTTTATAGAGAGGAGAATAAGTACTTGCTTGTTAAGGATGGCATTGAATATATAGTTAGAGTACATCACATTAGAACAAGTCTTTCCTTGGTTACAATAGGGAAAATGAAAAGACTAATTAATTCAAGCAAGACTTTTTGTCTCATGTTGATTAAGTCTAAGGAAAAAAAATATTCTCAGGCTTTGGAAAAGTGTGATCCTAGACACAAGAATGAATTGGTTGAAATCATTTCTACTTATAATGATGTATTTCAAGATCCTAAGGGCTTGCCCCCTAAAAGGGGAGTTCAACATGAAATTCAGCTATTGCAGGATTCTTCTCTCCCTAACATTGGCATGTACAAGTTATCAGTGGTGGAAAATCAAGAAATAAAAAAATAGGTAATGGATCTATTGGATAGAGGTGTTATTCATCCAAGTTCATCTCTTGTTGGTTCACCAATTATTTTGGTACGAAAGAAAGATGGCACTTGGTGAATGTGTGTTGATTTTCATGTTTTAAACAAAATTACAATTAAGAATCGTTACTCTCTTCCTCATATTGATGATTTGTTGGATCAATTAAAACATGCTATTTATTTCACTAAGCTAGATTTGAGAAGTGGATATCATCAAGTAAGAATTAATGAAGGTGATGTGTGGAAAACCACCTTCCAAACAAAACATGGATTGTTTGAATGGCTTGTTATGCCTTACAGGTTGTGTAATGCCCTAGCTACATTCATGAGATTGATGAATGATGTTTTTAGATAGTTCTTTGATGATTTTGTTATAGTTTACTTAGATGATATATTGATTTTCAACAAGTCTTGGGAAGAGCATGTGATCCACATTAAGAAAGTCATGGATGCATTACGAAGGGAAAAACCTTATCTAAAAATGTCAAAATGTGAATTTGGCAAGACCTCTTTGATATACTTGGGTTACATCGTAGGACATGGTAACTTGAAAATTGATCCTGCAAAAGTGGTAGTCATTGTTAATTGGCCTACACCCACTAACACAACTGAGGTTAGAAGTTTTCTTGGTGTGGTACAGTTTTAACAAAATTTTATTGCTCAATTTTCATATATTGCATCACCTTTGCATTCTTTGACAAGTGTGAAGCAAGTCTTTCAGTGGGGATGCAAACATCAAAAAGCCTTCGACACTTTGAAAGAAAAGATAAGTACTGCTCTAGTCTTGGCACTTCTTGATATACAACAACCATTTGAGATCAAGATGGATGCAAGTGAGTATGCTATGGGAGATATTTTAATGCAAGGTAAGAAACTAATTTGTTATCATTCTGAAACCTTTACAAGTGCAGTAAGAAAATATCCAACTTATGATAAGGAATTGTATGCATTATTTAAAGTGTTAAAAAATAGAAACACTACTTAATGGGCAAAAAAACAATAATACATAAAGATCATCATCCCTTAAAATATCTCCAATCACAAACCAAACTACAATAGTCTAGAAATTTTTGTTGGATGGGTTTCTTACAATAATTTCATCTTATGATCAAGTATAAAAAAGGTATTCAGTATAAGGTTGCAGATATGTTATCTAGGCCTCCTATGGTTGTTGCATCTATTATTTTACAACATGGTTCTTTGTCTCATGAAAGTTATAAAGAACAATATGTTAATGATCTTGATTTTCAAGATGTTTATAAAGACTTGATGAGTAGTAGACATGTAGAAGAATTAGACTATCATGTACACAATGATCTTTTGTATCATTTGCATAAACTATGTATTCCTCAAAATGAGAGGGTGCACATGATTAGAGAAGCACATACTTCTCTTATTTTTGGTCATTTTGGAGTTGCTAAAATGGTTGCACATTTGAAAATGTATTGTTACTGGCCTCATATGTAGGAAAATGTTGCTAAATATATAAAGGGATGTACCCTTTGTGCCACAAGTAAACCTAGTAACATGAAACTGGGACTTTACACTCCTCTACTTGTTCCTACTCACCCCTGGGAAAGTATCTCCATGGATTTTGTGGGGGGGTTGCCTATGACACAAAGAAAAAATGACTATTTATATGTGGTTGTGGATAGATTTAGCAAAATGTGTGTTTTGATTCCTTGCACTAAGCAAATTACTGGTGAAGGCACTACACATTTGTTCTTTAAACATGTATGGGTTCATTTTGGTTTGCCTACTTCAATTATTTTTGATCAAGATTCTCAATTTATTGGGGAGTTTTGGTCAACTTTGTGGGGACTAATGGACACTAAATTAAAAAAGAGCACTGCATTTCATCCACAAATCGACGGACAAACAAAGGTTGTGAACTACACTGTAGTACATTTGCTTAGGGGTTATATCAATAAACATCCAAATTTATGGGATGAACAATTGTGCTACATACAACATGCATATAACTGGGCAGTTCATTCTTCTACTATGAAATCTCCATTTGAATTTTGTTATGGATACTTGCCCAAATCTCCTCTAGATGTTTGCTATGGACAGGATACAACTGTTGGTGAACCAAAAGAAGCCATTCGAGCCAAGAAGTTCATTGAACAAATATAGCTCATACATTAGACTTTTCATACTCAATTGGAGAAAAGTCAAGCCAAGTACAAAGCTAGGCATGACAAACATCATATTAATCACCAATTTGTTGTAGGTGATATGGTATGGCTTCACATTAGTAAGGAAAGACTGATAGGTGAAGGTAAAAAGTTGAAACCAATCTGGTATGGTCCTTTTTGGATAACAAAAAAATTTCCACAAATGCTTTTTGATTAGATTTACCATCTTACAGGTAGATGTATTCAGTTGTAAATGTGGAAAATTTGAAATTGTATGAACCTCCAATGATAATTGATCACGATGAAAGTGTATCCATTCCTTTTGTTGATGATTTTTCTCCTAAATATCTAACAAAATTATAGGAAAATACTATGCTTGATAGGAATATGCAGACTTCATGAAGAGGTAATGTTGAATACCTTCATGTTGGTCTCAAAGGGATGCGCCTAAGCAAGGACAAATGGATGGAAGTTGAAAAGGTGAAGGAAAAATACCCTCACCTCATTACCAATTAATTTCAACTTTTAGAGGTCCAAAAGTTCCCAGTGGGGAGGAGTGATCTAGGTGGATCCATGTACCATTCCATTTTTGAAAGTCTTCAGATTTTGGTCGAATCATTTACACATCATAACATTCATCGAGATATTTCTAATGCTTCTTCTGGAATGAAAAATGGAGTCTGGATGCTCAAGATATAGCTAGTTGAAGAAATTTTGTGACAGGCAAAAAAAGGGGAGTCTAAAGTGATGTGGTGCTATTTAATATGCCAAGTGGACCAATAGCCATTTGACATGTGCCAAAATGATTTGGTGTACAAAAAATTTGGTTTGGTGTTTTTATTCACATGTTATTTGAGAAATTGTATTTAAGTTTCAAATGTTTATCACTTTGAAATAAGGTGCCAAAGACCAACATGCACTAACTCCCACATCACCACAAAGTCAAAGCAATGACCAAGCCCAACAGCTAGTGCCTAAGTCTTGACATTTGAAAAGGGACTGACTTACCTATTTTAAGCTTGAAAAACCATCATACCCAACACATGTGGGATAAAGAAGATTCAAATGCACCCAAGGAGGAAGACTAACGGTTTCCAAGCACCTAAAAAGGAGGCTAACGGTTTGAACCTTGTACCTTTGGCACAAAAGGAATAGCCTTTGACCACTTGAGCTATAGAGGTTGAAGTGCTATAAAAGGAACAAAATTCTACTTGAAGGAGGAGAAGAAGCCGACTGTGTAAAGAGATTTAAAAAAGTTAGAGTCTTATTATTGCTTTGTACAACCTTGGGCCATTATTTTTAGGTTTAAGAGATATAATTATAGGCAAGCAAATTTTAGAGAAGGTGAATGGAAGACTTGTATTGATTTTGGAAGCCATTTGTTACACAAAATTAATGAGAATGATCCTCATTTTGAACGGACCCAGAGACATAGGCTATTAAAGCTGAACTCCATTATCAATTTGCTGGTAAATTCTTTTTAATTTTCTCTGATTATTATTTAATTTTGATCTTCATTTAAAGTCTAGTTTTAATTTCTTTATACAAAATTAAACAAAAAAATTGAGAAATTGAAGGATCTCTTAAACGTGGAAAAGTGTTTTTTGGATGTACTACACTTATATTTTTAATTTACAGATCAACTATGGAACTAAATTGACCTACCTAATTTAGTCAATTTATAGACTATTCTATTTTCTTATCTTTCCAACTAGATTAACCAACTTGAAGTCAGTTTACTAACTATTCTATTTTTCTACTTTTTCAACTAGATCGACTAGCTCAATCTAGTAAGCCTACATACTGTTATGTTTTACTAATTTTCTAACTAGATCAACTAGCTCAATTTAGTTAGCCTATAGACTATTCTACTTTACTAATTTTCTAACTAAATCAACCATCTCAATCTAGTTAGTTTACAACATGTTCTATTTTACTAAATTTTCAACTAGATTGACTAGATCGATCTAATCAATTTAAAGCCTATTTTGTTTTCCTATATTTCTAACTAGATCGACGATCTCAATCTATTCAATTTATAGGTTATTCTATTATCATGTATTTATAACTAGATCAACCAACTTTATTTAGTCTATTTTTATATTTTTATGTTATCCTATTGGTATAATTATATCAACCAACTAAATCTCATTTATTTTTAATTTTTATATTTGCACTTCTCTAGTAAGTGTTTAGATAAGTTTTTCATCATGCAAAATTTGTTTGACGATGTTGCATAGTAAAACCAAACTAACATGATGAGTCTTACTAATCCTCATAAATCCTCTAAGACACATCTTCCCTATCATACGGTAAATAATCTTCATCTTAGCAACATCCATGTTACTACTATAATAACTAATTATGGGACTCCTCATTTTACTTCTCTTAATCTTCCATTCATACCTAAAATAGAGGATGAAAGTGATCTTGAGTATACAATTAAAATGATCCTTTTCATCAATGAAAACCCTCAACATTAGGGTAAGGATCCCACAATCATTTATAACCACATGATGGGACCTCACATTACATAACCCTATTCACCTTCACAAAGCTTTGCTACAAGATTTTGGGTAAGCCATTCTATGACTTCTATCACATCGTTCTCCTATCTCATGCCTTCTTATACTAGCATGACATCATCTTCCATGCCTTCTTCATCTTCCATGCCAATGATTGCCATAAACATGGTAGGCATGATATTTAGTGTTTCTACTCAAAATACTCACATTAATACTCCAATTCATACAAATATTAGTACATCTCAAGCTATTAGTGCATCTCAAACTATCAATGCCTCTCATACTGCTAATGCATCCCATGCTACTTCCACTAGTCAAAATAACATCAATACTAATCAACTGTTATTACAAAATTTAAATCAAATGGCTACTTTTCAAACTAATAGTGCCAATCAAATGATGTAAATGCAAAATCAACTAATGCATTTTAAAACTCATCCTCAACCTACACAATGGGGGGTGAAACATCCTAATTCTCTCCCACCCTCCTAGAGATGCACATGGTAACCTTATCCCATAACCTCCACTTATTAACAAGGCTATTAAACACTTATAAAATGAACCTTTAGTTACTCAAATTATAAATAATGACATAGGTGGCATAGTTCTGACTATCACTTATAATGGATCCACTGATCCAAGCTTACATTTGAAAGATTTTATAAACCTTTGCAAAGATTGGGTTAAACTCAATAATTTCACCACCACCAAGCTCTTAGCTAAAACCTTTTAAGGTGATGTTCTAGATTGGTATAATCAACTTAAAACTCATTCTATCTCTAGGTTAGAAAACCTAGTCAATGAATTGGTTCAAGAATTCCAAACTAATGATCTTCCTTAAAACAACCTATCTCATTTTATCAACTTTAAACAATTAGAATATGAAATAACCTAAGTATTCATCAAAATGTGGAAAGCCATGTCTAAAAAGGTTGAACATAACATGTCAGATGATAATATATTTCACTTATTTACTAATTCTCTTCATTCCAAATTATAATATCGTGTGAGGACTATTTCTTCAAAATATTTAGAAGAAGCTCTCAACCAAGCTAATGTCAAGACTTTCTTATACAATAATTTGAGCCTTCATACCCTCCCATAGGAACTTGAATGCTTATGAAATATAAAAATAGACATGCAACCAATGATGGTGTTATGGATACCTATGATTCCATACACAAAATTTAATCCATTGATCCAAGTAATCCCACAGATCTTATTCTTTCATCATCAATTTCCAATAATTTTCATCCTAGTTCTATGTTTTCTCAAGTAAATAATGCAGATATCCATAAACCATTTTTCTTAGCAAAGATTCAAAAGTGTCTTCCTTGACCTTCACCATGAGATCTTGATCCTACTCATCCTACCAAACAGTAGTGTGATCCACATAAATTCTATTGGTATCATGCAAATTGGGGGCATTCTCATGAAACTTGTTACCAATTAAGAATTTTTACAATGGAATATCTTATTACACCTAATTTTGATGATGAATAACTCATACATACATGCAAACAAGATTATTAAGTGGAGACTAAGGCCCATAAAACCAAAACTAAACATGAATCCCTTAATCAAGTAAACACTCATTTAGTTATTTACAAGGATCCCCTTCCTAATCATCAAGCGAATACTCCACAAACTCCAGCTACTAATAATGTCAAAAGTTATATGGATCCCAATGTTAACATGCATGATGAGAATGTTGTAAGTTTGAATAATATGATGAGATTAGTTTCTTATATTTATCCTTACCTAACTTTTAACTATAACAATTTCCTAATGTTTTGTACTGTTCAAGATTCTTACTTATCTCATCTCATAGAATCGGGGCAAATGAAACCAATTCTAATAAATTCAAAAAACTCACAAGTGTCAAATCTAATGATAAAATTAGATAATAACTCACATACTATCAATATAAATTCTGCTACTCCTTTAATTAAGACACACCACTCATAAATCCAAATATTTTATGACTAGTACTTCTTCCGATCATTCACAAGACACAACCAATGATTCAACCATGTCATATAAGTCAACACAATCAAATACACTTGATCAACCCACATTAATTAAATCCCAAATGAATACACCTTACCAACATCACTTTAAATGCGCTTCCACTACAACCTCAAAGGATTTACTTCAATACTATGCACCTTTATCTGATAAATCTATGATAAGATATGATGAACAAGATCCTATAATATAACTTTCACATCTTCCATCCCAAATCCATTTCTTATAACTTATGAGAATTTGTCATCACCATCATAATCATCTAATGTAACTTTTATTTTAAATAAATATCCCTTGCCACCCACCTATGGGGAAAGAAACTACTTTATTGGGGTCTTCAAAAATGTGAATAAATGTTTATCCACATTGATGAAATGGTAGATACTTCTCTTTCATTCAAATTCCCTATCACTTCAATGATTCCTAATGAGATTTTGATTCATGTGGATGATCATCTATTTTTCATTAACATCCAAATAGGAGATATCCAAGTCAAGTGTGCTTTGATTGATGAAGAATCAAGCACTTGTGTGGCTTCCCTAAATTTTATTAAAAAACTTATATATTTTGAATATAATCTCAAATATACTCAAAATACATGTCAATGATATGATAGAAGACAAAGTATTCATTTAGGGTGTGTTTGGATTATTATTATGGTTCCCCTTGTTACAGTGCGCATCAAAGTCATGATATTAAACTTCCCAGTATCATATAACATCTTACTCAATCAACCTTGGATATACTACATGAGAGAGGTAGCCTCATCAATATGCCAATCCATTGAGTTTCCCTATAATGGTGTTATATATGAGATTCAAGGAGATACCAATCCTTAGAATTTTGAACAATTCTAAGAATGAGGTGTTTTTAAAATACCTACTCTCAAACCTTTACCTAGAATATAATTTCATTAATCACAATACTTTAATTACCCCATTAACTCTACTATAGGTTATAATGGTCACCCTAAATTAATAGGAAAAATACCATCTAATCTCTTATATTCAGATGATGATGAACTTGACGAGATTAGTTTGAAAATTAAAACTTCTGATCTCTCTCCTCACATGATTGCTCAATTACCTCCTTTATTACCTTGATCTCATAAAAAACAATTAGATGAAATTCATGTCACTCTAATAAAGACTACACACTCCTTCCAATGCCTCTTTGACTAATAAAATAATTGACACATGTACTATTGATATTCACACTCTTGATTATGATGATGGATATTATTTAGATGATCCCTTTTTAGTTGTCTTTACTCAATCTAAAAATGTTGAGATACTTATATATCATTATTATTTATAACACTATATTAATTTAATTCATGGAGTTCCTTCTCCTTATATAGTACGTGATATTAGTTCTTATTCATCTGATGTTATATCCTCTAAGTTTGATATAGAAAACACACATATTACTTCTCATCCAATAATTACTAAGACCCTTTGGAGTATATTTATTTACCATGCTATGACATGACCTTACCAGTTCATTAGATACTTAGATCCTTCTAGATTACTTCCTCCAAAGATGTCATCTAGACTACACTGATCTACTTTAAGCCCCTATTTTAAAGTGGCCAAACCTAGTCTTGATCATATTCTGAGTTCTCCTCCTATTGGTGATGACATACTACCTTTACCTAAGCTTGATCCTCTATTGAAATAATGGGAAGATGAGCCATATTGTGAATTCTATAGAGTTGTCGATCATTGGGCTAAGGATTGTCATGCACATCATCAACATCAAACCTCTAGCTCTAATTCTACTATAGATAATTGACCTTCACAATATGCTACTCTTAGACATACTTGTTATTTTCATGGCATGCATACACATTCTTCTACTCATTTTTGATATCTTAGAGATTTAATTGATATGTTTCATCTAGAGAAGGCACATACTATTGAAAATAGCCTACCATCTCCTAATATACTTCCATAATAAATACCTAAACATGGGGAAGTTTTATTTATTTAGAATTAGTGTATTACACATCATACATATATATGTCAAGTGTTATATTAGCACTTTCATGATTTTCCATAACATATGATTTCGTAGGCTCAATCATATACTCTAGGACATTCACAAATAAAGGCTCACCCTTATCCATAGCCCAAATTTATTCATAGATATGAGGATATTCATGACAACTTGACATCAATTCTTTACATTGAGTATCCCTTACCGGAGATACCCATGAACATATTTATTCTTATAGCATACCCACTTTCTTAGTAGAGATAGTGCATCAGGAATTCTTTTCATGGCTCTAAGTAAAGATTGATGAGACTTTGATTAAAGTCATATTACAATTACACAAAGATGTATTGGATGTTATGGATGTGAAATTTATTAGTACATATGAACACATCATGGTGTTTCATCACATTATTTATTACAATTTCATATGATTTGGATTTCATTTATGAACATAAATTAATCTTATGTTTCACTTATCACTTGGAAATGATTCATGGATTAATTTCATTTCCATTTATTTTTTCACTATATTTATTTAAGATGACTTCTTTATATATTTGTTACATCATTTATTGGAATCATATAGTTATTATTATGATATGGTTTCCAACCCATACCTTCTAATATCCTATATTTACCCTATAATCAGTTGACAAGCATATTTCTCACTGTACCACTACATGCATAGATCTAAATGATCTTCACTTTCCCCTTATTTTCCCTTCATACGAAGCACACATATGGTTATTATTGAGATCCCATACTTGTTTATGGGCATGCCTAATTATTTAGAAAACTAAAAACATATCTGGGTAATTTGTATCCTATCCCCAAAGCTTGAAACTTATCTATTTTTGTCACTTTTATCACTCATGTTTGGTTATTCTAAATCTATATGGAGGAGGAATATAAAAATCCATAAAAATTTAAAATCAAAATCATTTAGAAAAAATACAATGATAAATAAACAAAAATAAATATTCAAAAGTCAAAATCACACCAAAAGGCATGATTCATATCTTAACACATCTCGTATTTCTAGTTGAAGCTCAAACTCCACAGTTGGCCTCATGATAGAGTTGAGGTCCATTGGGGTGTTTTAATCTAGTAAATTGGGATAGGAGGTCTCAAATTCCTTTATATTACTACCTACATTCTTGTGCAAGTAGCCAATCTTCATGGTAGACTGATGACTCTATAAGGGGTCCTAAAGAATGGAGAATAAATTGTGGGAAGGTAGGCCCATTTTATTTTTATTGTATACATATCACCTTCATGAGTTGATATTATTACTACAATTATTTTCCTACAAAATTTTGTGTTTACTATGAACAAATATTTTATGAATTTGTCATCGAATAAATTCTTAACACTTACCTATTTGATTAGTATGTCTCATACCCACTAAGGATTATTACAAATGCCTATGTCATGATTTTTTTCCACTCCATTTTTCATTATAACATTCAAAATATTCCTTATTGATGAATATTATTTGTTATTTGATCATAATCCTTTGGTTATCCTTGTGTGAGTAGCAATATAAGACCTTAGATAGGACCAAACCTTCATAACACACATCCCCTTATCATTCATAAGCATTTCCCATCATTATCATTTACATCATTGATTTTTATTTTGTGAGCTGTAGTGTAAGACCTTGGATAGGACTAGGATTTCCTCACAAATTATCCTCAAGCTTTATACCATGTTGAGTAAAAAATAACTATACTTTTTCTAAAAATAAGTGATTAACATAAATACTACATTTTCTACTGACCATTCCACTTGTTATTTTTAATTTATATATCTTAGCTTGTATTTCATTATTTTAATTTATATATTTATATTTTACATGCTTCCCAACATGATTTAGTATGTTTTATATTTTACAATTTATTTATTTATGTTTAACATGCTTCCCAACATGATTTAGTGTGTTTTACATTTTACCATTCATTTATTTATGTTTTACATGCTTCCCAACATGATTTAGTGTGTTCTAATTTTTATTTTTTCTATGAGATCTAGTATATTTTACATTTTCTATCATTCTTTTTTACCACACATTTATTCACAATTGCTAGAAAAGATTAAAAAATACATCATGCATTTTCTTATAACATATATCAAATATTAAACACATGCTAAAAAGAAAATACATATATCCATAACATCCATGAGTCATGATAACTAATATGACAACATATATATATATATATATATATATATATGTTTGGATCCAATTTTGATACAATACAAAAAATTGATATAAGCATAATACAATATCAACTCTATACCTATGGTATACCCTACCTATCTAGTGGATGAGCTACACTACCCATAGATCCCTGAGACTACCCCTCTGGTACACTATAGTGATTCTATCTATGTATTCAGGGCTACAATCTGTCATTGTAAATTGGCCACCTGGCCCTATACATGTGCCAACTCTCTATATGTATCCAAATGAGTAGCCCACTCCTTAGCTAATGTTTTCCATGCTTGTAACTCTCTATCACCCACTCCTGGTGGTAATGCCTCATTTACTGCATCTATTCATATCCATAGTTTGCACACTACCTCACCAACCAATCAAAACCAACTAGTATAATTAGGAGAAAAAGGTACAAAGGGATCAATCATCTCTAAAGTATCATGATCTAGTAATACATCATATAGTATATCATTATGTTCTACCTACACTAATGCTTAATTAGCATCTAAAAAACACATACCAAATGTACATTATATCTCATATATATATATATATATATATATATATATATCAAAATAGTCTATATAAAAATATATATCTATCTACTCACAACATATAAAACATCAAATCCATATCAAAACACAAATCACTCACTAATAATATTCTATTAGCTCACCCATTGAGTACCTCTAGTGGGTCATGCCTTTATGGTGTTGTAAAACCAAGATAGAGAACACAATCACACTACAATCCACTACATATATGTCACTCTATAGACCAACCCTCTACATGATGTGTTATAGTATCTCCATGCTCTAGTGCCTTTGCCTACATCCCCTCCTTTACTTGCATCTACACCTACATGTATTTATGTTGTTGATGTGGTGGTAATGGTAGTAAATTAAAATATTGAAATGGTACAATAATATCCACCTCTACATTTTCCTCTATCACCACCTCTACCTCCTCCTCAACTTCTCTCGCCTCTCTTTTCTTGATGCATAACATATACCCAAACAATCACTCTTAACCTAGTTTTTTATTCCACTACCTCTAGCAATGCTTACAAGCTCACTTCTTAATTCAAGATTATAAGTTTGATTGATTACTTTGTGATTTAAATATACTAAACCTTGTTTTCCTATAATACCTTATTCCTCCTTTCCTAATCAACAAATTACCAACACCATTTAGATCTAACCTCTCCCCTTACATAACTCTATCAACAATAAACACACTTCTTCTATTAGGATCATGCAATGTAAATAAGTTATTCTTGCCTATATTATGGTTCC
This sequence comes from Torreya grandis, assembly GCA_037957365.1. NCBI lineage: Eukaryota > Viridiplantae > Streptophyta > Pinopsida > Cupressales > Taxaceae > Torreya > Torreya grandis. Next base: position 35,459 of record JARHVA010010251.1, read on the forward strand.
AATGGTAATCAACATACTTATGAGGTATTCACCAACCCTCTTTTCCTTAGAATAACTCTATCCACACTTTCAAACTCAAGTCTTTCTTTTGCACAACTCTGCCAAATTTTTCTTAGTCCTTCTAGCCCTCTCTTGGCTATTTATTAGGTTGTATGGAGAAGTTACAATGATTAAAAATAAACAAATAGAATTTTAGATACCATTTTATATCATTTTTATATCCCCAAAGTTTTAATTTCTAACTCAAACTCTCAGTCACTCTTTTAGGCTTTTATTTTGTTCTAATTAGGTCTTCTAGGCTTAATTTAACCCTGTTACAACTTAGCTCTTCATAGCCATACAATGCCATACTCATCCACCCAAAAAATACTTGAATCACCTTATTCATGTTGAAATCAAAATGATCAAACCCTAGTTTAGGGTTTACTAGCTCTTAAATAGGGCTGAGAGCCTATAAAAATTAATATGTTGAGTCTCACGTAATTTCATGGAAAAAAAATTGTTGTAAAATCTCTATCTATAAATTTATCAACTTTCCCATTTTTTAAGCAAGACCTCAAAACCATTAATATGTTCACAATAGGGAGTTCTCAGTCAGGTCTGACTATATTCTTTGATAGAAAATAGGGGTATACATAAGGTTTTGTTGTTTCACTATCTTTTCAAGACTCAAAAACTCTCAAAAAGTTATATGAGGTTATTAAAACCTTCATTGGCTATTAAAAACTCCTCTCAAACCCTTTTGATTCACTACAAGGTTCAATTCTATTAAAAAACTCAATCCTCCTTTTGACTGTTTACTCTTTACAACATGGTGGGTAAGGGTTAAGCATGGTTTCACCAATATATTTAAATAAATAAAATATTTACACCTTATTTGGGTCTCTTAACACTTTTTTGAACATTATAAAACCTCCATCTATCGTGTTTGCTTCTAAATAAGATTCAAAACCACAAATCTCAGTCTACATGGATTCAAATTGTAGATAGTGCTAGCAATAACAAGGTTGGTCACTATCAATGAAACAAGTCCAATATTCTATTATAAATGAATTGAATAAATTTTACTTTTAAGATTCCATGAGTGTCCCAATTTCAACCATTCACAAAACTCAATACTAAAAAGGATTAAAAGTTCATACAACTGCATGAACAAGGTTATATAAACCCATATTCTATTTTAGACCTGGTTATATCTCTACAAAGTATCTTTTACCATTTCAATCTAGGGTTAATTAACTAACACAATAGAATAATTTTTTTTATTAAACATTACCAATAATCCAACATTCAATCACTTACCATATGGAATATTCAACAAGCAAATTCCTTAGTCTCAGTCATGCCATATTAGAAAACTCAAAATTTTTAACATCACTGTTCTTATTATTCATCAATTTCCATTGCTTAGAATTCCATTCTCTCAGTAATTCAAATGGAATAACACTATAAAAAAAAAAACTTTCTCTACCACCTTCTACCAAGATACATAACTAAAGCTTGGAGGTTTCTACGTGGAAGTTATTGAAATTACATTACATTTTTCATGTTTTACTAATTTATGTACTTTATGGCCATGCCTATTGACTAAATAACATGTTTATGACCTTTACATAGACTTAATACATATTATACAACTATTTAACTTGTTATAACCTTTTCCATCTTCATACAATGCATATAATTTCTTCCATAAGGCTAAAAAATTCAAAATTTCAAATGTGGTAGTTTTGGAGGGAAACTCCATAATTCAAAATTTATGCCACTTGTACTCACCTAGATCACTCTTATGACATAATCAGGACTTATTACACCTATAAAACATCTAATTAGACTATTTAAGAGAAAAATGGATCGAACTTGGGGTCCTTATAGGATGACCTTGCATCATTTTTGCTTCCATCATTGTCTCCCCCAAGGTCTCAATTGGTGAAAATAAATCACATGCACATCCATAGGTGCTTATTCACCTTTACTACCTTGATGCTTCCACATATTCCATTCCTAATATCTAGGTACTACTATAGGTGCCACTAGATGTGAAAATCCCAAGTGACCTAGAAAATGAGCAATATGATGTGGTTATCCCATTCACATGTAACAACATGTAATACACACATGGCCCAATCCCTAAAAAACACTTGGCTAAGAAGGCCAACTATTTATAATACCCACATAAGGATACCAAATGATAACTCCTTGAGTAAATGTCTACAATATTGGGGCATGTATTAGAAATCATAGTACATGGTTTTATCTCCATCTCAAATATGAGATGATCCATCATCTATCACATGGGATAACCCCAAAGGTTGATGCATAGTAAATCTCTCATAATTCATCCTCTAATATGATATTGTACATATCATGCACTAACTACACACTACAGTCATATAAAATGTGAAAATTGGTAGCTTGAGTGTGGCTTGTGACACCCAATCCATAGGTCCCTCTTTCATGTTCTCATGACCCTTATAGACACCTTTTTGCTTATTCTCAGTTATCCATAGACTTTCGAGACCTAATTCCAACTCAGATAGGTTGCATTTCCTATGATAATGCCATCCCCTAGGTCCTACACCTATAGTATAATAACACCCAACTTGGACTATGGTACCATACCCTAGGGTGTCCATTTTTAGCACTCCCATCTAATTGCATTTTTAGCTCCAATGGTCTTTTCTTTTTGGTTCTTATCCTTATTCTTATCGGCCTAATGTGAATACATTTAACCCATGACCAATATATATATAATCCCATTCAAAGTTCATTTAGAAGAGGTTGACAAATATTATAAAAGTCTGCAAGAATACAAGCAAGACCATTGAGGTAAACTTCCCTATTCTTTGCATTTATCCATCTAATACAACTACAAGCACATCTAAATCCTCATACCGATCCATAGCCACCTCAAGCACACCTAGTTTAGCATTTTTACATCTTCATAACACTATTATAAAAAGCACATCAAGTAGGAGAACTACATATAGCTTGATCCCTCTTTAGAGTATTGGTATGTAGGTAGCATGCCCACATAAGGGGTGTAGATACACGTTTAGTGCATCTTACACAAACTAACCCCCCTTATTTCTCAAGATTGATCAAAGTATAATGAAGTCTAGGGTTTGAAGACTAAATCAACTCTACAAGGAGTTTTGTATACCTTTAATAGTCAAAATTTCATAGATAGGCACATACAAGGACAATGAATAAAACCCAAAAAACTCAAGTCTCTAACACAATAGTGGTAGAAGTGGACTATAGTGCTAGACCCCAAGGTGTCTTATTTCAGTGCTCCTATCGTTTCACAAAATGAAAGCTAGATCCTGATTTGCGACACTATCCTAATCCTACATAACAAATTTTAGACCCTGTCTCAACCATTTCATCTAATTTTCAGCCAAGTCTTATTTCTTTCATATTTATTGCTATTTACAGAAAGGTTAAAAACATAGTTAAATTATACAAATCAATAGCTAAATTATTGCTATATTATTTACTGGTTTAGTCAAATCAGACCTTTAACTAAATTAGGAATAAGACTCCAATATTCCTAAAACTATTAAATCATATGGTGAACTCGACTTACTTCATTTGCACATAAAAAACCCTAGAAACCTTAGAGTAAATTATTTATTTATTTTTCCAATATTTTTTTGATTTTTCTTGCATATTTTAAATCAAAAATTCACATTTATTTTTTAAATTTACCTTAGTAATTTTAAAATAATTTCATTCAAACCCTAGTTGCCTATACTAGGTCCCAGTATTTTTCTAATATTTTTCTGATTTTTTCTACATATTTAAATAAAAAATTCACATTTAATTTTAAAATTCCACAAGTAATTTTAAAAAAAAATCATTTTCTTCCAAACCCTAGTTGCATATACTAGGTCCCTTTAAATCGAGAGTTTTTACAATATTTTTTTAATTTTTTACCTGCTTATTTAAATCAAACATTCATATTTTATTTTAAAATTTCTTAGTAATTTTAAAAATAATTTCTTTCAAAGCCTGGTTGCATATACTAAGTCCCTTTGTATTTGAGGTATCACTTTAAAGATTTTTTTTACAAAAAAATTACAAATGGATCTTACTCATTTCAAAACATTTCTTGCAAATAATAAGGAATTCATACTAGGTCCTATCATGTATATGAATGATGAAGATTACCATATGTTAATGCAAAGCTTCATTCTTTCCCTCTCATGCTCACTTTTTATAATAAGGGATGATATTACAAAATTTATTGCTAAAAATATACAAGATTTCAATATTTCTTTTGCATATTCTCTCTCTCTCTCTCTCATGCAAAATAATTTCCAACTCTATTTTTGTGCTAAACATGTTAGAAATGTTATGTTACAAGTCAAAGTTTTTAATGAATTAGTGCAAAGTTCCATGCTCTCTATCCCTTGTTTGATATCTCTCATGTGGAATATTCTTTATAATCATAATGCTATAAAACTTATAACTATAATTATTTATTTAACATGTTATCTCTATATTATTTGTAATTCAATTAAGAATAAAATCCTTACATACTTATAGGATCCATTTCATAAGCTAACAACCACCTATCAAGTTTTAATGTCATATCTTATACACAAGAAAGAATTTCCTTCTCTTCCTCTCGCCCAAGAGGGTGATAGATACTTTACCTCTAACTAGGTCCATGTTATCACCTCTCCAAAATGTGAGGTAGCCTGTACTATTGTTCCTAATTCATACATTCTACCTATATCTTATTCAAACCCTCTTCAACATATGTGCTTACATGTTCAATCAGAAGCAACTAGGGTTTACACTTGTGAGAAGCTAAGGGATTAAATCACTAGTATGAGCAAGTTAATTTTAGACTTACAAACATAGAATTAGATATTACATGAAAAGATCACAACATTGGAAAATTAGATTATAATACAAAATCCCCAAAGATACCCTAGTGTCAATCATGTATATGCACCTTCACCTAGTCAATTGGTTGCAAGTAATATTATATATCAAAATAAGAAAAAAAAAAAAGTAACTCTACAACTAGTGATTCAAAAAGCATTCAAAGATCAAATAAGAGTTCAAGTGGGGTATTAAGGGAAATGATTAAATCTAAGTTAATCAAACTACCTCCTTTACATATAGTGAGAAGATCCAGATATTAATGTGCATATCATAGAATGCATGGGTATCACACATATTTATGTTTGGCATTGAAAAAACATATACAATAGATAATTGCTAATGAGGACCCTATACAAGGTAAAATAGTCAAGCAATCCACATTGACATAATAACACATTCACAAAGGGTCAAACTCAGAAATAATACAAAAATGGTTACTAAAGCATAACTTAGAATAACAAAAGGATCAAAATCAAAATTAGAGAAAGAAATAATACCAAAAAATAAGTAAAACATGGAAAATATGCAAATATACCTCTCCAAAATGAGGCTCAACTTTCAAAGTAATATGGGTTTGGTCAAAAATATCTACAACAATTTGATTATCAAGGTCAAGTGTTGGACAAGCATGCTCAAGGAATCACTACTCTTATTCTAGTAGTTGATAATGTTTGTCACCAAGGTTTGGGATTTATTGAACATCTTAAGGCAAATAATACATAGACATAATTTATCAAAGGAAAAGATCCAGATACAACAAAATTTAACACTAGCATTCTATTGGTTCAAAATCAAGATGATAATGATGAGTGGAATAATACATGTAATTATGATTTCAAAGATACCATCAATGAATCCAAATATTGAAAGTCATATTTTCAACCATTCCCTTATACTTAATAATCATGCATGATTCCTTTATTTGATATAGGACACCATGATAGGGAGTCTCCCATGAGACTCATTGGTTAGAATAATTTGTTCTCAATATTAATTATACATAGTTTCTTTATGATTTCTTGTGCATAGCTTATTCAAAAATCCAAAAACATTCAAATATAACAAAATAAAAAAATAATACAAAATTTCAAAATCCAAAAACATTCAAATAACTCAAAATTAAAAAAACATTTAAATTGTATGCATCATCCATGCTTTTCATTTATACTACCATGCTAGACTTACATTTTGCTATTATATGTTATTTTTTGTTGATTTATCTACATTACCATGCTTCAATTGATCTTATTTGAGTGTGTAGTGACATCCAGATCCTTGATCTCTTCACTCTACCCATTGAGGGGGCATTATACTTCATACATTTGAGATATAGATCGATTTATCTACCCACTGAGGGCATCTTCTACATGATTACACTATCCAGGTTATGTTATTCCTACACCACACACTATAGTTATCATGATAATGTATATTATTTACTAAGTTACATAGATTACTCTATTGACACTCACTAGTATATAACACTTGTGTATTTCTTAGAATATACCTAGTCTTGTACTACATGTCTTTCATACTTTCACTTCTTGATTTGATTAGTTAGATGTGATTGTAATTTTAAAATTTACATGCTTTCCTTTCTTGCTTTGTATAGATATAAATGTTGCATTTATAAATTCATGTTCTATGTCTTGTGTGTTCCGTAGGATATTTGCCAATGTCCTTTGCTTGTACTGTTATATGTGCCTGTGGCACTTGTGCCAACCTTGCTTATTTCAATTGTATATGCATGTGGCATTTGAACATGCCTTGTATGCTTTCTTCTCAATTTGAGTGATATGTACCCATGTGCCTTGTTTGATTGGCCCCTTGGCCACTTTTATATACTTCTTACTTCTTACCTTGCATGCTTTTTTGATTTTCAATTATTTGTAATGCCATTATCCAAAATCATGCATTCTAGTGTTTTCTTGGATGCCATGATGGACATCATGCTCCATCCCTCCTTGATAACTAAAAACTAACAACTAAAAACTAACCAACCTTCCAATTTTAGTTCACTATATTCCACATGTTATTACATTATTATATCCATCTAGGCATACCCATGTTGATCTAAAAATCTCTCATATAAACTATGCTATATCTTGAGATATATTTTCAATTATTATTGTTATATCATGTATTTTATAACATAACACACTTACAAGGCTCTTTTTATTTAGGGAAGTTATCGCAGGGTCTTTATTCCTACCCTCATAAGAGGGGAAAATAAATAGGGGTTTTTGTCATAGAGACCAAAGCTTCTACTAGTCAAAAAATTAGTTTTCAAAACACTCAAAATAGTATCCAAAATTCAAACTAGGCACAAAAGATGAGACAAATAGTGATAATTACTAAACAGTCATCAGAATCAACATAGGACAAGAGTGCTAAGATTATATTATAACACCGAACAATATGGTGTCTAATTTTGGTGCTCCTATCCAAATAGCAAAAAAACTATATTTTCTAAAAATAAATAGAAAAATAAGTATAGTTATAGTTTTGTTAACAATAGTTCAATTTAGAATCATCAATTTTAGTAAAATTTTTCTTAGAGAATCCAGCTATAAGGGGCATCATGTATAGCATGATGGCTCTCACTTCTAGTTTTAGATTAGGCAGTAGGTATAACTTCCAGATCAGAATCCATGTTTTAGACACCAGTGATTAGGGGCAATGTGCATGACACATTTGACTTATTTTCTTTCCAAGTTTAGTACCTAGGTATTATCAGTTTTTACATGCCTTATTCTATCTATAGGTGGTTGGCATAATTTTTGAGTGGATTCCACATAATCCTATTGCTTAGTTTTAGGTGGATTTCATACAAGCCTAATCTCCACCCTTTTTGAGTGGCCAAGAGTGGCTTAGTTTCCAGCATACATTTGTCTATCCATGTTACATTATCAGTTTATAGAACATTCATGAGATTTAAGAGCCATCTCATACGACACACATTTCATACTAGTAGTGGTTTATAGCTTCACTTCATGGGGAAACGATGGAGCCAAAAGACTAGCTAGACTTTATATTATTGAGCCACCCACTCGGAGGGATTGGACACATAGTCCAAACATCGATTATCACATGCATGATAACCTAGCTTCACTAAGTGGGTGATGATGTAGAAAAAGGGCCAGCCTTTTCATTCTTGAGCCACTCTCAAGGAATTGAGAACTCAAATCCATTCATGATATTAATTTTGGTACAACAATACCTAGTATATTCAACATCATCCAACATCACTCAGCATCACAACATATTTTGTATTGGTTCACGTACTCGATGACATATAGTTTTTCTTTTCTCTTCTTCTCTCTCTTACCTAGCTTTGTACATTCTTATTTTTTAATGTAACATATCTAGTAAGAACCGATCTACTCTTTATTTTCTCTTATAGACTTATACTTCACAACATTCTCTCTCTATGCACACTCAACATCACACAACTTTTTTGAGCTTCACCCTTGTAGGTAAGTTTAGTTACACATTCTATTTTTACTTTATCCTAGTATTTCACTTTTCTACATCACTAGAATAAAGGGGGGGAAATATAGTCATATAAAATGTGAAAATTGGTAGCTTGAGGGTGGCTTGTGACACCCAACCCATAGGTCCTTATTGCATGCTCTCATAACCCTTCTAGACACATTTTTACTTATTCCTAGTCATTCGTAGACTTTTGAGACCTAATTCCAACTCAACTAGGTTACATTTATTATGATAATTCCATCCCCCAGGTCTTACACCTATAGGATAGTAGTGCCCAACTTGGAATATAGCATCGGATCCTAAGGTGTCCATTTTTGGCACTCCTATCCAATTATATTTTTTGCTCTAATGGTCATTTCCTTCTAGTTCCTATCCTTATTCTTGTTAACCTAACATGAATACATTCAACCCATGACCAAAAAATTTCTATAAAATCACATTCAAAGTTTATTTAAAATAGGTTGGTAAATATTACAAAATCAAGAAAGAATATAAACAAGACCATTGAGACAAACTTCCTTATTCTCTACCTACAACCATCCAATACAACTACAAGCACATCCAAATCCTCACACCAGTCCCTAACTACATCAAGAACACATATTTTAGCATTTTCACATCTTCATAACACTATTATACAAAGCACATCAAGTGGGAGAAATACATATGGCTTGATCCCTCTTTAGAGTATTGATGTGTAGGTAGCATGCCCATACAAGGGGTATGGATACACATTCAATGCATCTTACACACACTAACCTTCCCCCTTATTTATCAATACTAATCAAAACATAATGATGTCTAGGGTTTGAAGACTAAATCAGCTCTACAAGGAGTTTCATAGACCTTCAATAGTCAAAATTTCATAGGCAGGCTCACACATGGATAACAAACAAAACTTAGAAATCTCAAGTCTCTAGGACAATAGCAGTAGAAGAGGACTATAGCACTAGACACCAAGGTGTCCTATTTTGGCACTCTTATCCTTTCACAAAAATAAAGCTAGATCCTAATTTGTGACATTGTCCCAGTCCTACACAACAAATTCTAGGCCCCATCTCAACCATCTCATCTGATTTTCATCTAAGTCTAATTTCCTTCATATTTATTGATATTTATAAAAAGGTTAAAAATATAGTTAAATTATAAAAATTAGTAGATAAATTATTTCAATATTATTTAATGATTTAATCAACTCAAACTTTTAACTAAATTAGGAATAAGACTCTAATATTACCAAAATAGTTAAATCACACCCATATCGCTAACCCTAGATCATAAATATTACCCTAATCTAATATAAAATGATACAAAGTAATCACATATAATGAAACCTTCCCATATGACTTGTGACATAGCACATGAGCTATCACAAGGACAATAATGACATTTTGGATACCAAAATGGCCGACACATAAACATAAAATAAGTGAACTCATAAACCACTAAAATATCTCTCTGAACTGGTCACCCATAAGCCTAAGGTTTGTCTCTTAGGATCTATCTCAAGAGTATAAAAAATAATAGGCATGCCTACAATATGAATGCCTAATATAACATGGATATCCTTTAGGGTCATACCCACATCAATGGTATCCCCATACACCACCCACCTAATAGTGTTGGTTAGCTACTCCCATGTCCATAAGAACATGGTGACTAATTCAACACTCAATGGAGTGTGTCAAATATGAATAATACCTCAAAATACTAATGTTATCAACCCTAATTGATCATCTAATGTCAATCAATCCAATAAATTTGATAACTAAACTACATCTACCAATCACTAGAGTCTTCATCATCTCTATAAAATATCAAACAACAAAACATGTATCAGTTCCCTATACTAGACAATCATTATATTACACTAATAAAATCAATAATATATACATTTAAACCAAAATTAAGTACTTCATCAACCTACACTACCTCTTTATCAACATTTTATACTCTGTCAGCCACATAACTAACTATGTTGGCTAGGAATATATTTTCTACTACATTGGCCATGTATCTAACTATATTGGCCACTATTAAAATAAAATTGTATCACATCTACCACCTAAATTTGACCATATAATGTAACTACATCAGCTACTTCATACATAGTTGAACATATAACCCTAATACATTGGCCATTCCATACGAAGTCAGCTATTTACTATAACTACAAAGGTCATTTGATATGTACTCAACCATATAACCCTATTATGTTGGTCACTTCATATGAATTATAATAATAAAACAACATATTCAAACATTGATATATATATATATATATATATATATATATATATATATATATATATATATATATATATATATATATAGTTGACCACCTAAGTACCTTACTAAATTGGCTAAGATATACACACTTGGCCACTTATACACTATTAGTTTAGATTGGCCTGCATGCACGCAGTTGACCACTTAATAACAAACCAAAAAGGCCTGATAGTATGTAATCAACCACTAACATCAATGAGTTATTTTAAAACTATGTTAGCTTATCCAATCCCATTTCTTTACTGCAATGATTTTTAACACATTTGTCATAAATGCCCTAGGCATTGATGACCTTCCTTTGACCCCTATCCATTTTCATATTTATTTTTACTCTACCCCAAAAATTTTTGGGGTAAAATCCACTACACAGATTTATCCTCGTACTTAATTTTTCAAATCTACTTAATTTACAATTAAAAATGATAAACTTTTGAATTTAATGCATCCCATACTTGAATCCTGATCTTAGTAGCCACAATGCATCCTGACCCTCATGCTCCTTACATCCATGTCATCATCTCTCTCATAACTCCTCTAGGTCACAAAGAGCTCTAGTTTCTCAAAATAGTAAATTTAAAAATGAATAGTTAAAATTATATTATATATTTAAAATTTAAAAATTCTTTACCTAGAAATTATTTACCAAAAAAATTCATTTTTTTCTCATAACTATATTTCTACAAACTCTTTTTATAATCATAAAAAGTTTTAAAATATTGATAATTTAGATATTTTTTCTATATTCACCCCATATTTTTGTAAAAATTTCAAAATTTAGCTTATTTTTAGGTCTGCCTAATGTCCTATACATTGGATGCCTCTTTCACCTACTTCTTATGTAACCTCTATTCCACAACAATAAGGTAAGTGAAGGTATGCACTTTTCAATTCTTTACTTTCATTTTTTTTGAACTATAGTTTATTAGATCAACATTATGCATTACTATGTTCATTCTTGGAGCACCATCACATGTTATATTTGTGTGACACATGATGGGCTTCAAGTGGGGCTTATGTATACACATAATATTTTTAAATTTTATCATTTATTGACATTTCCTCTCTTATAAAAACATGTTGAGTTTCAACCTTTCTGAGTATATGCCTTACAGGGTGCACTAGGAAAGGGGTGGTATACCTTTGGTGATTCACAAGATTATTGGTCTATATTCCATTACCTAAAACCATTACAATTTACTTTTATTTAACTACCTAAACAATTAAAAACCATTTATCCACTCATATAAGAAAATCACCTTCTAGAATAGCCTCTGACTAAGTAAACACCCTTATTTTTCATTTTCATATTATGTCAGCTATGTTGATCATGTTAGAGATTGAGCACACATTATGGAACTACATTGGCCTAGCTAACCTAGTTTGAGACCTAACAACTATCTTTCCTAACTAACAAGATCGAGCTAGTCGATCTTGTTGGCTAAATTACCAAAATGGTTTAAGGTCAATCCTTGGCTATAAATACCCCCTTCACTTCAATCCAATATAAAGGAACATTAATTTTCACATTGGTACAACTTTTAATTCTACTAATTATATAATTGAAGAGTCATTTATTAGGGTTTTGCCTTAGAGGGAAAGAAACTTGTCTTATGGGAATGTATTGGATGCAAAGTAGGAGTCTTTTATCCTAGATATTATTTATATAGTTTGATCCTTACAAATCTATAACAAGATCTTGAAAAACACCATATTTCAAGGGAGAGATTAAGGCACGATAGGTTCAATTCAAGGTAAGTATTTTTAACTTTTACTCTTTCATTTGGTAGATAGATATTGTACAAAGTAATAGGATGAATGTTTTAATCATTTCTTAGTTGGCCTCTATATTAACTTGAGTAGATTTCTCTTTGCATGTTTTATTTTTATTTTTTAAACTATACCCCTTTGTGTCACAAGATTTAATAATCACTAGATTATATTTATTTTATATTGTAGGCCTAACTAGGGTTATTACATAGTATCATTTTCCTAGAGGATTTGGAACCCTCTCCTTTGGTGTTGTGTACTAAAATATCCCTTGGTTAGGTTTAGCATATCCAAATTGGTCATTTCTTGATATAAATATCTATGTAATGAGTTGTTTTGTAATATTACCTTCTCTAAGCCTGGAATCCACTAAGTAGTACAAGTTATAGATCCATCCTAATTCATTGCATACATAGATCATTATAGAAGGATTATTTTTTGCATCTTTTGGTTGTGAAGTGTTGTGACTTATCCTTGTGAGGTTATGAATTATATGCACTTGTATTATGTGCAACTTGATCTAGATGCATTTGTTCTTGTGATGAGGTATGTGTAAAGAGTTGTTATTCCCAACTATTTATATTTAATTCCTTGAATCATGGAAGGTTGTTGAAAATTAATTTAGTGTCACTTTTTATATGTTTTGAGGTGATGCCTAATGCTATGATGTGTTAAGTACATCATAATTATAATTAACATTTAATGTTTACAGTGCACAATAATGTGTTGCTAATATTAAATGTTGACAGTGGGTTGATAAGAATTATTTTAAGTAGGTGGGTCTTGTGCTTATATAAACATGCTACTATGCTTAAGATAGATAATTCTTAAGCTTGATTATGAGATCATAATGATTATTATTAGATATATATAAACTTGAAAAGATCACAAGCTAGTAAGTATAAACCTGTAGATATGATATTATACACACATCTCATTTGAGATCGCGTAATCTTGTGTTATTTTTTGTGTGTGTGAAATTTGTATCTGTAGAGTTTAAAATATAATAAATAACTAATTATACATTTTGTTGAATTTTAATGCATTATTCTATTATGTAATTATGAAGGTTGTATAGTCTAAGACATATCTTCATTAGGACCTGTAATTGCAACTACATCATGTTCACTTTATGCAAGGATGATATAGGCTTTGATAAAGTCCTTATCTACTAAGTAGAGATTTACCCATTTATTAAAGTTTTGGCTACATATTTCCAACATTGTGAAGATAAAATGTATTAGAAGTACACTAAGGCAATATGTGGATTTATTATCCTTCCATTCTTGTGCTTTATCACTAGATGGAACTACTAATAATAAGTCATCCACTTTATGTGGTGCATATTCTCCAACTTTATTTGTGTATCTAGGAACTAAATTTTATTATGATCAGAATGGATGATTATCTCCTTACTTAAGATGTATTGGCTCAATTTATTTATTTTTTTCATAATAGTGTATAAATCTTTCTCATAGGTGAAATAATGCTAAATAATGTTTTTGAATGTCTCTAAGTGATAGGAAATAAAATTTTAATGTTGTGTGAGTACTAAATCGAGTGCATGGTTAGATGCATCAGTGTGAATATCTAAGGAATGGACATTTTTGGGTGTTTTTAGAACTTGTGTTTCATATATGTATCTAAAAAATCTCCTCAAAAGCATGTTGTTGTGCAGGTATCCAAAGGAAAGTTGTTTTGGTGTGCATGATATAATTTATAGACCATGTTACATGTGAGAAACCAATAATGAACATGCAATAGAAGTTATCAAGTCCATAAAAACTCTATAATTTAATGAGATTGTGAAAATTTAGATAATATTGGATTGCCTTGAAATTATATAGATCTACATGGATTAATGTGGGGTTAATGATATATTACAAATAATAAATTTGCATGGCACCAAATGTACACTTTACTAAGTTGGATTACAAATTATGTTCATGAAAAGTATCTAAGACACACAAGATGTGATCAACATGCTGCTAAGACTTGTTAAAGATGAGGATGCCATATAAGTGTATGATGATGAAGGAGTTGAGGAAGGGTATAAGTAGATAATTAATCAAGGTATGGATGTTGTAGGCACATATGTCTATCTAAAAGGCATAACTAAGCATTCATAAATATTTATCATATTTTTAATGTTATATTACAAACAAACTCATGATAGATTGGTACACGATGTTAATTAACTTTAGGTTGATATTAGTGAAGTATTGTGTACCTCAAATTGGGTCCAAGAGGTTGTTAATGTGTGGTATTAGTTATGAGTTCTTATATATTATCTTATTGAGTACTTGGTAGTCTATGAAAAACTCCAAGTTCTATCTTTCTTTGACAAAAAGATTATTAGGCTTCTATGAGGATAAGAACTAGTCATAATTTTACTTTGATCAAAGCTCTTGTATCTAGAAATATATTTCATCATTTATGATATGGAATTAATGTACAATGGAAATTTTAGAAGAAAATACTTAGGAACCAAATAAATGTGATGTTTTACTTGCAAATACATTGAGAAAGGCGCCATAAATATGTCTTCATACTATTGTAGTATCTTACTAGTTTATTTTTATTATGATGGTATTTATGTGACATGGTGTAATGTCAATGCATGGTTCCTATCCTAAAAATGAACTTATGGGTGGACCATGAGTAAAATTTTTTTTACACACATTAAATGCACTTGTGACATTTTTTGGTAGAGACTGAAGTGATTTTCGTCACTAGAGGTGACTCCAAGAAGTTGAATAAATGATATTTAGCATGCATAATCCATTATTTCAACTTAGCTTGATATGTGTAAACACCTAATTTTGGTATAATACCCTTTACCATGATTTATTACACTTGGATTATTTGTGTACATTTGGCTCTTTTTAGACACTTATCTCCACATTAGACCCTTCATGGCCTATCATCATCTAGATTTCCTCATAAAAACTTCAAATATTTATATTGTCTACATAAGGATTCATCTAATCATCCTTTAGGTAACTTGATCTCTATTTTTAACCTTTTTTGAGACCTAATCATATTAGTGGGTTTCATGATTTTTTTCACCTACCTTTTTTAGTCCTTTCATCCTAGGTTGATTTATTGTGCCTTAATTTTCGGTTCTTACAACTTCTCATGGTAGTCTTATGTGTAAATTTATCCTTGTGAAGATTATATATACAAATGTATTCTAAGTCATTTCATCATTAATTCCTATCATTTATTTCTCTTATAATCCAAGTCTATCATGCACATTGATCAAGTTTTATCAAGAGGTCTACACATTTTTTAAAGGAATCAATGCCTTAGTCCTAATTTTCCCTCATTTACCATGTGTCATTACACTTATATAAAAAGAAGGTTATAACTAAGCATATGATTGTATTTGATTATATAGGGATATGAGGTGAAGTTATTTATCTCATGGGATTGGGAACAATCACGCAGCACTAGAACTACATTGAGCCTTGATTTTGAGTTTGCAAGATATGTAGCTGCAACCCTCATGGGGATAGGCCACTAACCTTACATATATTATCTATGCTTATGATATTTTGGATAATTAGTGATAAGTAAAAGAAGTACTAATTTAACTTACAATGTAAAATTAGTCAATAAAGTAAACCCAAGTCATTTTCCTCTGCTGAAACTTATCTAAAAGTTTCAGATCTATAAGTACCAAATTTCCAAAATCATGGTAGGGGGCCACAAAAAAAAACCAAATTCAGTCATATGATTATGGTCACTCGTATGTGTATGTCCCATTATTTTGGCCATCTTCTAGGTTACATTCATTTTTTAGGGTTTCATTTTGATCAATCTTAGAAGCCTATCTCTAGTGTCATAAGTCTAATATGAGCTCATGTGTGTTCATTTTAGTCACTTATCTATTCAATTTTAGTATCATTATTTATTTGTAGTTTGATTGTATGTTTAGATTCCATTTTGACACATTACAAGTTTAGTTTACATATTTTATTTTAATATTTTATATCCCTTTATGTGCACTAAGTATTACATGTACATAGTGGCATTTATCCCTTTGTGTCACTATTTAGTAAAACGTAATTGTCAAAATCATCTAACCTTAGGGTTTCATATCCCTTTCTCTCTAGGATATGATTTCCACCCAACAAATATTATTTTCAGATTTTGATGTGTTCCTCATTGTTTTATCATTAGCCCTAGCTCTTTGCATGTTTTATATATTATCCATACTTGCATCATATGCTAATTAATAAAGCTAGACTTTTAGACCCTAATATGTGAAGTGCTAGATTGAGTGATTTTATTGATGATTTGATTTAAATTCCTTCACTTGGAACTCATGCTTATTTAAAAAATAAAATGGTTAATATTGATAATATTACTCATTATATTCCTAAAAATAAATCACGTGATCCAATTGCATTTATTTAACATGATAATACTTGTGATGAAGAAGCTAATTTTTGTAATGCCAATTATTTTAATGATGATTATTTACCAGACTTTAATACTATGACTCAAACTAATTTTGAAAAATATTTTTTAATAATTTCTCAAGAAATCAATGTTATGATCTATGAACTATTAGTGAAGAAGACAAGATAAAACTAGAAATGAAATCCACACCTAAAAATGTTATCAATGATCCTTTTAATCTTTCCAATCCCCTTAATAAAGGCTATCCTTTTACATCAAGTGGTGAACCAAGTGATCCTAATAATACTCATCTACATGCACCCAATTCACCTTGATTTCCCATGAGAATCTCAACAAATATTGACATCTCAGTGGATCCTCTTTATCTTAGCAAAGAATATTTCCTATTCTATGGTCTATTAATGTTAAGCCCAAAGAATATAATTTTATTGGTATATTATGTACCAATGGATTCTTGTGGGGGATAGATTGCTACATATGGGAATAAATACACTTAGATGCCACACATGATCATATTAAGTCACCAAAGGACATATATTGGTTAAGTATACAATATTAATAAGGTTTAAATTAGATCCAATCCTTTTTCAAATCCTTAAAACCAAAGCTTTTCACTTGAAGTGTAGTTCTTCTTTGGGATTTTCCTTGTTACCTAAAAAAACAATAAAATTTGGCATATCTTTCATATCAAAATCCATTTATCACTTTGGAAATACATGAATGATATGGTGTTTAGTTAAGACTAAATTAAAAATTATTTTTTTGATACTAAAATAATATATATTTTATCTAATTTTATTCTATAAATTCAAGTTCAACCATAAAAGGTGGCCTTGGAGGTGGAGCACCTCTACATATTTATTATCCATAGGGGCTACACACTTTGTATTTTTAGTTAACTAAAAGGCATAAATCCATCCCATTGGCATGAATCCCTAGGGAAATGGTAGGGATGAAGGGAACATGGATGCGAGCAACATAGTTCTCACAGTCATTTTGTTTTTACCACATGTCTGCCTCATCAATTTTATTTATCAAGCAAATGTGGAGCATGACCATCCCCAAAGAATGGAGGTTATGGACCTACTGGCTTAGCATCACAAGGATAGTTTCTTTGCCTTGGTTTATTAATTCTCTTCATTAACCAAAATCCCAAAAAGAAGAAGAAGAAAATAATGAAAAATTAGATGGCTAGGAGCCCACACTTGAACCTATTCATCCCTTTGGTGGGCATGGTTAAGAAGACAAGCCTAGTAGTTTACCACCTCATCCTCAGTATCTAAATGATTTAGTGTTATTGGTGGATAATTTAATATGGTTATTATTTTCTATAGTTGTTTGTATGTTAAGACACACCTGTTAGCATTCATGTTTTTGTAATTTTTGATAACTTTTGGATTTTTATCCAATTTGACATTATCTTGATTTTTCTTTAGGTGTGATATCTTTCCACCCACATTTTTTCATCAAACATATGATAATGTTTTAAATTAATAATATATAATGGCATGTTTTAAGTCAAAAAAATTAATAAGCATTGCTTAAGATAGAAAATCTTAAAAGCCACATGTGAAATACATTCAAAACCATTAGAAATGGGTCACAATGGATTCAAACCTCACTTATGCCAAATATTATTCATCATGATTTTTTACTCTTAGTAAAACAATTGTAAACCTCCATGTCACTTAGTTTCAAATATTTGTAGCAATGTGAATGAACATATGAGTAAATATTTACTAGAAATTCAAGGAATTACATAGAAGAGAACATGACATCAAAGAGAAATATAATTGAGTGAAAATTATAATGTGGGGTAGGATGATGCTTGTGATGTTTATGGGGTTTTTATAGAGTTGAGAATGTCACAATGATATGGAGCACAAATGTTGTTCTTTCTTCTTAATTGTGGTGTAGCGGTTATCATTCATCTTTACATATCATTTAAATGAAAAATCATTGAAATACCAAGAATTGATTACAAGTATACAATTTATAAATTATAATTTAATGATCACCTTACTACATCAATGAGATATAAACATAATTAATAATAATATGTCCAACATAAGGAATTATCAAGGAAACTCATAAACAATGAGAAAAGTCTTAAAAAAAAATACAATTAAAAAGTGTGCAAGTTTAATTCCAAATAGGAAAAGATCTACATTGTCAATTCAATACCTTGTTGCATCTCTTTTCAAGAGGAAGAAAAAAAAATCATATCCATGGCATTTGATAATAAAAATAAAAATGAAATTTAGGTAGTCGTAAAATCCTAATTTGGTTTTAGACACTTGAAAACATCAATTTTGACATGTTTTTACTTGTGTGTACATATTTGAATCTTGCACACACTTTCTCATACCTATTTACTCATCTATTGTCTTCAAGAATAAAAATTTTTACACACACACACTCAGGATCTCCCTAGTTTATACCAAAATGATCTATAATCCTAAGTAAACTGTTACCACTTTATAGATCACTAATTTTACTTATCTAGACACTTAATTTGTTATAGGTGTCCATATATATTGAAAAATTATAGGGAGATACAACATATGTTTTTAATATTCAAACTTATCTATTGGTGAATATAAAAAATTCATCTATAAATACAAATTAATCATAAGGTCTTAGGATAAGGGCTAACTTGGTCAATATTGGGCATACAAATTGCAAAATCTATTTACACATCCTGGAGACATTTCCATATAATCACACACATATTAAAACCTAAAAGTAATAACCCTAAAGGCTAAGTTTTAATATAGTAATGCAAGTCAAGATTGCATATTATCAAGTGTTGAAAGCCAAAACATTGCATTATATTCTAGTGGATCACGATTGCACACACATACACATAGGTGGGAGAACTACATGTAGATTTGGAGTATTAGATGTAGGAAAAACTCAATCACTCAACAAGGAGTGGTTAGGGTTGTTCAACCTATCTTTATAACCCCTTTTTCTAAGTCAAACTAGTGATGCAAGTAAAACTAGGGTTTTAAGGCAAACAAAAGTAAAATCAAAATCTGTGCATAGGACTGAGGGAAAGTAAACATATATAAATCATCTAAAAATGTAGGCACAATGATAATGGTAGAATAAACCAAAAAAAAACAAGGATATTACTAGAAAATTAAAGGAAAATACTAATTGTTGCATGTACTTGAGCTTTTACCAATAGTGTCTTAGTAAATTCGGAGATCATGTTTCCTGATCTAAGTAGTTATAAAGATATTACAAGGTCATTTTGAGGACTGTGGCATATGAAATGAGAATTACATATCAAAAAATTAGCTAAGTTCATTATTTCCATTCTTTTCTTGGTCAATTATATAAATAGTAAGTGAAATCAATCTCTCTTTCACATTTATATTCTTATGGTAAATACTCTATCTTGCAAAATATGAATTTAAATATTTTTATTGCATTTATATCACACTAAATATAAAATAATTAAAACATTATGGAACATTGATATTTATATTGAGGTCCACACACCCTAGGTCTTTCTCCCTCAGGGTTTCAGATTTGATTTTTATTTTTGTTTTATTTCTACTTAAATAGGTAAGTAATCTATGCATGTTTACCTTAGTTGTCTTAATGTTTTCTTGAATATATTCTATTACATCTAAGAATATTATATATCTAATACTTCTAAGGAAAAGTTCTAGGTTAAGTGGTGTTATAATTGATAATAATTATATTCCTTTCATCTAACTAGCTATTTGTGTGTAATCTAAAATTGATGAAATGTAGAATATTTTTTTGTTTTTGATTAATTAAGGCAGAAAACCAGGGGCCAAACCCTATACAGTCAAAAAAGACAGGAAGGCTGGCAAACAAAAGATGCCAGCACTGAACCAATGGCACAGTTGAGAAACAAAGTCAGAAGCAAAACAAAACACTGGAAAGACCAGAGTCACAAAGGATGAAACTACATAACTATATAATTAACAAGATCCTTAAAATTCTCATTGTCTGCATTGTTAGCATTCCCTGGGTTACCCACCACTTCCAACATAGTCATATTCAGTAGAATGTTATTTCGAAGGCCTTTGGTGAAGACCTTTTCTAGCTTTGGAATGTGGACCTTCAAGGCCCCAATATCTATTTTCCAATCATTCTCATTCTTCAAACCCTCACTAGCTTCTTCTACATGCATCTCTCCTTATTATCAGCAGTTCCCCTAGAATCAACACCCTACTCTTCAGTGACCTCAAAAACTCGAGAAGCCTATTTCCCACCAGTGTCTTCTAAAATTTATTGAATTTCTAGCTCTTCATACCCCAATTACTGCCTTGAGCTTTGAACAAGTAACAAGACCTTAGTTCCATTTGCACTAAATGCAAATGTGAAGGCTCATTTTACAAAATGGCCCATTGTGGTGACGTCTACTTTCATGCTTGAAAATAATTCCCCCATGGTTTTCATGATGCAACTCTCACACCTCCACCTCATGATACAAGGAATTAATCATGACAATCAAGGAAGTACTAAGGTTATCATTTTCCATGATCCACAATGGCCTTCTTCACGTGGACCACCTTCGAAAGCTATCTTCGTCATCAAAAGTGCATCATTCATGTTCTATCATCTCCTTCTAAATGATCTCTCTAATGTTTAGGGGTATATGAGCCCCTTATCACCATACCCTCCATCTAGAGAATTGCTTACCAAGGTTGGCATAAGCATCAACGACCCTGTTACCTTCTCTGTAGGTGTGGGTAATCTCAACTTCAAAAAACTATTGTAAAAGAAATGGGATGTCCGCAATGATGTCTTTTAGATGGATACCAATGTTAGATGCTTTATTAAAGACATCTATGACCAACTTAGAATCTCCTTGAATATTCAAATTTCTAATTCCTAGGGATATAGCTAACTTTAATCCCCAAAGTAAGGCCATAGCTTCAGCATAGTTATTGCTCTGGAAACCCATGCCACCAGCATAGATAGTAGACATCCCTCCTTTTTCATTTCTTATTATTCCTCCTCCACTTGCTTTACCACTCAACTTGGATGCCCCATCAAAATTGAGTTTCATCCAATTGGGTTTAGGGATAAGGTTTAAAACCTTCCATTTGGTAGCGATTTGACTTTCAAATTCAGATAGGGGTTTCTCTGCAACACTAATATGAGCTATTGTAACACTTTCCAAGATGGTCCTAGCAAAGGAGTTAAACACCTAAGCAGCATTTCTAGCAGTGCCCCTAAAAATTTTGTGATTTCGCTCTTTCCATAAAGTCCAGCTCAAGCATGGTAGAGCTTGCTTCCATAATTCCTTAATCCAGGGATGTGTGAAGGTTGAGTTCCAGCTGAGAATTACTTCTATAAGGTTAGAATTGCAAACCCATTCAATGCCAAAGTTGTTAAGTATTGTGCCCCATAAATCCCAGGTAAACTCACAGTGCATGAATAGGTGTGAAACTGATTCCTCTCTAGAACCACACAGAAAACATCTGTTGACCAAAGTAAACCCCCTCTTTTGAAGGTTGTCTTGAGTAAGGATTTTATTATGGGTAGCAGCCCACCAAAACAAGTTAATCTTTGGAATGAGTTTTTGATTCCAAACCTTTTTCCATACCTCCTTATTCTGAGCTCTAGGTGTAAGCATATGATAGGTAGATTTGACAGAGAATGATCCATTTTTATCTGGCCACCAATATTATTCATCCTCCTGAGGGAAGAGTGGGATTTTGATCTCTTGAACACATTGCTGGATCTCCTAAATTCTTGGGATAAGCTCAGGCCTGTGCACATAGCAATCCAAAAGGTTTTTCTAGCTCCTTATCCCATTGTTATTTACCATATAATCACTAACCCTATCACCAAAGAATTGAGTAGTCAAGTCTATAATTTATCCATAGTTTCCTTGGGATATGAGAGGCTTGTCCCTTAACTAATTATCCTCCCAGAATTTAATCTACCGGCCATTTCCAAGCTTCCACCTAATTCCCTATTTGAGAAGACTTCTACTTTTTAGCATTTTATTCCATATCACAGACCCCTGGGGTAATCCTGCCTGTTGAAGAAAGTTGGAATCATCAATGCTATGCATGTATTTGGCATACATTATTTCCCCCCACTCATTTTTGTTGTGAATTAGATTCCAACTAACTTTTGAGAGGAGGGCTTTATTCATTTTCCTGATGGATCTTATATTAAGTCCACCATGAGATTTTGGGAGACACACTTTTTCCCATCTGACTAAAAACATTCTTTGTTTGTCTTCCAATCCCATCCATAAAAATTTCCTTTGGATCTATTCTAGATTTTCAGCAAAATACATAGGAATTTTAAAAAGAGACATGAAGTAAGTAGGAATACCTTGCAAGGATGCTCGAAGAAGTTGCAGCTTACCCGCACTACTGAGTAGTTTCCCCTTCCACCCAAGAAGTTTCCTCTATGTACGTTCCACAATACCATTCCAAAAACTTGAAGATACCTCTTTGACCGAGAGTGGGAGACCTAGGTAGGTAGCTGGTAGGCCAGCCTCAGCACAATCTAAGATATCAATAATTATATGTCTAAGTTCATTGGGAGTGTTGAAGTACACATTGCTTTTCTAGAAATTTATTCTTTGTCTCGAGTCTTTGACATAATCATTAAGTATATTCTTCCATCTTCTAGCTTTGATCATTGATGAGATGCCAAATAAGATGGTATCATCCACAAACTACTGTATAACCATAGGATGAAGGGAAGAGGCAAGTTTGATGCCTACTAGCTTTTTTGAAACTATATCAGCTTGTATGTATCTTCCCAGTGCCTCAGCCATAATGATGAATAGGTATGGGGAAAGAGGGTCTCCCTGACAAATTCCTCTCGAGGAGGAGAAAAACCCTCTAAAAACACCATTAACCAGCACTGAGAGTTTAGCAAAAGAGACTGCATTCCATAATAAGCAAGACAATTTATCATTAAACCCAAATTTTCTAATCACTTGGAATAGAAAAGTCCATGAGACTCTATCATAAGCTTTGTATATATCAAGCTTGAGGGCCATCCCAGGGATTCTACTCTTATCCATGGAGTGGATAGTCTCATGTGTGGTGATCACAGCATCAAGAATCTATTTGCCTGGGATGAAACCTTTTTGAGCAGGAGAAATAATTTTATCAAGCAAGGGTTGAATTCTCAAAACCAGCAGTTTAGTACATATCTTATACACAGTGTTACATAAGCTAATGGGTCTGAAATCAGCAAGGTGTAAAGGTTGAGATTTTTTTGGAACAAGTACAATGAAGGTATTATTGACTTGTTTCAAAAGTTTTCCAGATCTAAAAAAATCATGAACTACAGCTGTGAGGTCCGCTCCAACAATCTCCCAATATTCTTGAAAGAATATAGGAGGAAAGCCATCAGGACCCAGGGCTTTAAAAGTGCCCATGGAGAATAAAACAACATGTACTTCTTCATCAGATACAAGCTTTAAAATTTCTAGATTGTCTTCTTCTATTATCAAACAGGGGATTTTATCAATGAATTGACTCATAGATCTATCAATTCTATCATTATTATTTTCTTCCGTAAGTAGATTATGAAAGAACACCCTGGCTTGCTCCCCTATTTCATTATCCTTAGTAATAATGTCTCCATTATCTAGGACAAGCTTAGTTATTGAGTTGGCTTTTCTATGTTTCATAGCTGAGAGATGAAAAAAAGAAGAGTTCCTATCACCCTCTTTAAGCCATTGAACACGGGATTTTTGTTTCCAAAAAACCTCTTCCCTTTCAATTAGATTCTTCCATTCTAAAGACATACTGTTCTCTTCTTCTAAGGTGTCCTCAGAGTCATCCCCTTGATCAATTAGTTGCTGAATAGCCTTGAGTTTTCCCATTATATTTTTCTTCTGCTGGAAAACCTGCCCAAAATTGTATCTATTCCAGCCATAAACTTCTTGTTTAATGTGCTGGAGTTTCTTGACTATTCTAAACATGGGAGTACCTTGAATGGGAATATTCCACCATTCAGCCACCATTTTTCTAAAACCTTTGTGTTTAATCCACATAGCTTTAAAATAGAATGGAGGAGGTTCGTGATGTCCCTAATCTCTCTAATTGAGGATAATCGGACAGTGGTCGGACATGGTTTTAGGTAGAGCCTGTGCTTGCATCTTTTGATAATCATTCCAGTTGCTTGTTATCAAAAATCTATCTAATTTAACCTGAATCATTTGATCTCCTCTTCTTCTATTGGTCCAAGTAAAATTTTGGTTCTACAGCTCTATGTCTGATAATCCCCAATCATTGATGAATTCAGCAAAGTCGAACATGCTGTCTGAGAAATCAATAGTTCCAACCTATTTTTTAGAAGGGTATAAAGGTGTGTTAAGATATCTAGCTAACATCCATTTAAAATTTTGAGGATTATTCCTGTAGCTACTCAGATCTATCCATAATTTCTATCTCAAAGCTCTGTTATTCAGTGCATAAACATTTACCAACATCCAATTCAAGGAATTCATGGAAAAATTGGTAATAAAAAAGTGCTTATTATGGGCCATAAGAGATCCTTGGATTTTAACACTATTCCACATATTGACAATCCCTCCTGAAGCCCCTTCAATAGGACTAATACAAAAAGCTACCTTAGGCCATATATAGTCAACAATTTTTGCAAAATTCTCCTCTTTCATCTTGACTTCTTGGAGTAATAGAATATCTATTTTATTATCTAAAATGTAGTTTTTAACCTCAAACTACTTTGAGGGACTGTTAAAGCCCCTCAAATTCCATGATAATATTCTCATTTAGAGAGTTTAGAGGGTTCGGACTCTAGTGTTTTCTATTTTCCATTGGCAATCTCCCTAGCAATCTCTCTTTGTCTTATTTCCTTAGGGTTGGCCTCCCTTGTTTGGGCTCAATACCAACGTCTGCATATTTTTTACCTTTTTGGATCTTTTTCTTTAGGGTAACCCATTCT
The DNA here is from genome assembly GCA_037957365.1 of Torreya grandis. Taxonomy (NCBI): domain Eukaryota; kingdom Viridiplantae; phylum Streptophyta; class Pinopsida; order Cupressales; family Taxaceae; genus Torreya; species Torreya grandis. The sequence goes on from JARHVA010010251.1 coordinate 61,274, forward strand.
TCCTATTCATTGCTGCCATCTTGTCCTACTACTCATGTTGCCAAGTAGTTTCCTACCTGGCCTCCATCTTCTAGATCATGAAAAAAGTCTGTATTTGACTGTGGATTTGGTACTTGTTGAGTGTGAATTTTAGGTGTTATTTCTTCCTGTCCAATCCTTGAAACTATGTCATCTTCATTGACTTCCTTTAGCAAAAGGTCCCCTCCTGCCCCTTCCTTAAACATATTAGTCTATTTTTCTAAAGTGTAGACTATGTTAAATATGGCCTTGTGACTGTCATCAGATACTATATTCTCCTTTGGGACCTCTTTTCCCTCACTACTAATGATATCCTCCTTTCTCTTCTCCTCCTCTCCTTCTTTTGTATCCTTCTGACTATCATCTAATCCTATATTTTCCTTTGGGACAACTTCACCTTCACTGCTAGGGGTAGCCTCCTTTCCCTTCCCCTCCTCTCCTTTTCCTGTATTGTCAGGAATTTCCACATTATTCTCTATTTCCTGCTTGCTGTTCGCTTGCTCCTCCTCTACATTCTGGGAATCCTCTTTCATCCCTCTTTGCTTCACTTTGCATTGTGTCATTAGATGTCCCTTCCTCTTACATATTTGACAGAAAGTGGTAGCATTCTCATAAGTAATTAGCTGAGTCCAAGTTCCATATTTAGAGTTTAGCTTAATGGACGTAGGGAGAGTCTTATTTATTTCAACATTAACATAGAGTCCAACATACACACATCTGGACTTAGTTTTGGTTATATGATCTGGGTGACATATTGACCAATAGAATTGCCAATGGCTGTGAAGATTTTTTCATCCTAGAATTCCAAAGGGAATCTTGGTAATCTTACCCAAGTAGGTGTTGTCTTATTGAGGTCCGAGTTAGGATCAAATCCTAGTTTCCATGAGCATAAAGCTAGAGAATTTGGTCCAAATAGCCAGGGACCTCCAGTAAGGGTAGCGATCATGTCCTCCCTATTCGTAAATCTAAAAAGGAATAGACCTATAGCCATGGCTGTGATTGAAACACTACCTTTGACTTTCTACCTAGACATAATCCATCTTCTAAGCATTTCAGTATTAGGATAGAAAGAAAAAAACTTACCAACCAGTGTAAGGTCCATGGATGCCACTATTTCCTCCACTAGATCGTTTGGGATATTCAACACCTTGCCCTCCAAGAGAATAGGGAGGCTTGACATGCCTTTTGATGGACACGTCTTTTCACCTATGAGTGCCTTCTTCCATCCATTGGATGGACTATCCCCTAATAGATTCTTGGATAGATCCCTAGAGGTACTACTACCCGCAGTGACCTCCATTAGATCCGTGGTCCCACCTGTCGCACTCAGGGGGGCCAACTAGGTGGGAAAAAACTAGTTTCAAATATTGTCCACACGCTTCACTCCACTCCTCTGTTCTTAATTAAAGTGTGTTTTAAAATAGTTGATATGTTGTCCACAAAAATAAATGATAGATTTTGGGGACAATAGCTGGCTCCAATTGGTGAACTTCCATCGATTGAAATTTTGAAACAACTGAAGGGAGTTAGAATATTTTTTTGTTGATGTAAATAAATAACATATATATGTAGAGGAACATGTTGCTAATGATGATATGTCTAAACTTGAAAATGATTATGAATATGATAATGAACATAATAATGAATATCACTTTAGAATACATCTTGATAAGCTTAATTATGTAAATCATACATAAGTAATAACACTCTAATTTTTAAAATCATCTTAGTATGTGACCTAATGATTTGGATAAGATATTGAATATAGTTGAATAAGAGCATCTAAGGCATATGGGAAATATTGCATCACCAAAAGTAGGTAGGGATTTTTTTATCTTTCAATATAGAGTCTCAAGGTAGGCTCTCAACTTTATGGAGTCCATGGGTTGACTCATAGAGGTCACAACATTCATCTTGGATCACTTTTAATTCAAGAAGTTCCATGGAAATCAAAATTAAAATAGACCACCTTGTGTTTAATTCATAAGTGTCATGACAACCACACTTAGAAGCTTAAGTTTTCACAATATAATGGAGGCCAAGAGGGACTTAGTCTCTATTCAATAGTAATTCTAAAATATAATAGAGATAACACCATGTTTATTGAATTCAAAGAGTCCATGTACTTTAGTGATTGCAAAAAATATTTTAGAAGTCCACATTAGACTCGATGATACTATTAATTGGATTGTGATTTTGTAATAGATCTACAATATTAAGAGGTCCCCATAAAGTTCAATAGTATTGTGAATGCTCACCAAATTCTTGAAATTTATGCAAGGAATCATGACTCATGAATATGAAATTATTGAATTTCATGTGTGAAGCCCATAGAATAAAGTTCATAGATCCCACATAATGGGATTCAAAAAGTCACGGCCTTGATAAGCCCCCAAAAATTCATGAACCTCATAAAATTCATGAGATTGTGAGAGTTCATGGATGTGACATGTGTCACCCCATGATTTTCTCATTAGTTTAAGTCAAGGATGGGATCACAAGAAAATGTATGATAATTTTTTAAGTGGAATGGATAATTCCATGGGTTTATAATGTATACAGTAGCCACAATTTGAAAGAAGATGTGTGACCACTTATTATGTGGATTAAATAAATTGATGGATTCACATGAATACATAGAGACCATAGTGATCATAACTTATTTTTTAAGTGAAAAAATAGTGTTAAATTTTGAACAACCATATATTTCAAACATAATCATTAATTGAGGCATTTTTGGTCTCTTTAGAAAGATCTTTATGAGAAACCGCAAATTTCACATAGAATCATCAATTATTATGTGGCCACATGGTAGGAAATAAATTATGTGGGTGATTATTTGCATATAAATATCCCAAAACGAATTCAATCAAGATCACAAATGGTTAGAGAGAAGTGGAAGGGGAAATGTCTACAATTATGTAAAGGGAAAAGATAGTGATGAAGAGAATAAAATGGATTTTTTTGCATAGAGAAGAGGGTCTCCAAATAGTAATAAGAAGGGTTCATAATTTTAGAATAAAATAGGATTGATAATAAGAGAAATGGATGGGCATAGGGGGAGTACAAAAGAGGCCATAAAATAGAGAGAGATATTTAAAATAAAACTTGTAAAGGCTACAATTCGTGTGTGTGTAATTGTGAAATTTTAGTGAGGCTTAGTGAGATAGAATAAAGAATAGAGAGTCATAAAATGTAGATGTCATTAACATTTTTTCATTTAATAATTATTAATGAATATTGGTTTTCATTACGTGACTCTGGTTGCATGGCCAAGGGCATCCCTTTACTAAGACCCCCTATTGTGATTGCATAAAGTGGTTTTTATTCAGTAATATGAGTTTTGTTGTAGGTGTAAGATAAATCCTACAATTAATGAGATTTTAAACATGTGAGATTAATTTTGATTCATTTGTAAGTTGTGAAGGAGAATCTTGTATTGAAGTAAAAATGAGTTGGTTGTAGGTATGAGAAAAGTTGTGCAAGTGAAGAGAGTTGTGTGAAATTGTGAGAGACTTTTATCTAAGTTTAATGTAGGTTGTGAAAGAGAAACCTACTTGAGTCAATTTCAACCTGTGAAAGAGAAGCTTGCATAGGAGAGAAGACAAGTTTGTTTCATGTGTGTGAGAATTCCTTCAAGTCTAAATAAATTGACAAAGATTCTTTTATGAATCTTAAGTAAGTAATGAAATAGAATCATGATTGAATAAATTACATATTTCATAAAATAAGATTATTCATGGAGGATAAATGACACACAAATGTAAAATACCACCAATAGAGATGTTGAAGGATATCAAGGCAAGATTGGATATGATGGAGGACGCACAAAGTGGAGAATATGTTACAACTGTGAGTAAATATGAATAAAAAGAAATGATGATGGGGTTGTTGTCCCTATAAGAAAGGTTATATGTTTTGGATAGAGGCCAAGCAAGAATATATAAGAGACCAACATAATTAAAGGTGAAATAAAGAGATAATCCCATTTGCAATGTTAATTTTGGTTAAATGGTAGATATAGCCCAAAGGAACTCATGAAATGAGTAATTGAGTTAGAAAATTTATTTTAAGAGGATAATGTAGATGAACCCCATGAAGGTAAAGATTAAAATAAAAAGGATATGTGGAAGTGAAATTATGTATTAGATAGGTCTTGCAGATAAGAGATAAGGAAAAGAAAAGAAGAAAGAGAGAAGTTGGAAACATATGGTTTACAAGTTGATGGGTCATGTTGCACACCATATTATTTTGAAATAATGGTGGACGTGTTTAAACCTTTTTATAATTAAGGGTTTTAAAGCAATATGAGTATATTTAAGATGAAGTAAAATATTCCTAAAAGCATGCCAATTAAATAATTCAATTTTTTATATTCAAATTTAGTGTTGATTACGAAAAATACTAAATATATAAAGTATAATGCCAAACAATATTTTGATTGTGTTAGCTTATGAAATGATGAAAATATAGATATGAGATGTGTAGGTGTCGAAACATGATGTCTGATGTCTAAGAACTAGTCATCAGATTCTATAAATATTCTCTCTAGATAGTTGGATACTTGCATCAACCTATAAACACTTGTGTTGATGTTACTATCTGAATCTTGATACAACTACCATGTGTGAAATGTTCACTATATCAAGATGCTAAAAATTTGGGTCTTTCTAGGTTTTATGTCACCTTTTGTTTGATGTATATAGATCTTGAACACATGCTCTCTATCACTATTTATAGATCAAACCCTATCCTCCACCTTAGGTTAGGCTACCTTTCAAAAATGGGTAGTGGGTTCAATGTGTTGAGTTAACCTCAAAGACCTCTCTATCAATGAAAAATACCTACATAACTAATACTCCAAGATGGGCCTCAGACTTATGTAGTTCTCCCTATGTTTGGGAATGTTTGTGCATAAGAATGAAATATATTATATGAAAATACATATAGTGCTCTAGCTTATAACTTGACAAATATAGCTCATGGGCTATCTTTTGAGTATTTCAAACCTACATTATGATTGATCCTATGCATGATATGAAAATAGGGATTAATAGGGTAGAATAACTTAGTTGTGTGCTTTGAAATTCAATAGTACATCTAAGCTTGAGAGGTGATTGCTTGATATTTTCTAGATGAATAATGAGTAAGCTTTGATTTGTATTTATTTTAGTTATTTTGTAATGATCCTCATGAAAGGGTTAATGCTATTCTTATGACGATTCATACACATCTATTTTTTTTAATTTGAGTGTTTATAGGTCAAGGATAGTTATGTTAGAGCAGGGATAATATCATCGACTCTACTATCCTATACTAAATGTAATTGTCTAGGAATAAGGAAAGATACCAAGGTACTATAATTTATAGTGAAGGATATATATCAAAATTTAGGCATTCTATGGTTACAAGTGATCTATATAATTAAAGTAATCAAGGTTAGACTAGGAAATAAGTAATTAGACCTAGTGAGGTAATGAATGCAAGCCTTTTGGCTATAAGGAAGGTCAAATTTAAGCGTAGAGCTTCAAGATATATTTTTCAAGTGTAAAAGACTAGTTTAACATATAAATCTAGACTTAAACATCTACATCCCCCATTTAATCTAGTAATGCATAAGGATGAAATTATGAGGCTAAATGAAAGAGATTATATCATGGTGTGTAAAACACACCTTATTTGTATTTGATCTCATTTGAATTTGTTGTATGTGAATGACCTACAACTAAGATCATGTTACATGTGTAATTAGTGCATATAATATAAAATTACTAGAAATAAAAAGAGAAAGGAAGGATTACACGTGTGTCGATGCAACCATGTTTCCCTTTGGTAGTTTATCTTAGTGGATATGATTCCTAGTTGAAGCATTAAAGAGAGGTTCACAACTAAACCTTAGAGATGTGAGTGGGGAATTTGAGGTTGATTATGCCCTTAATCTAGTCTAAGGATGAATTGTGCCAAGTCCATTAAAAGCACAAAATCTGAATTACACAACCCTAATATAATTATTATCTCATATAACCAATCTATCCAATCTCACCTGAGTCAAATGGTTTAACCATATCAACCCAAAATAATAGAATCATAGTGCCAAGTCTATCAAAGGCACAAAAACTCAATGAAACTAATAAAAAAGAGCCAACTGCTATAACATATAAAATATCAAATAGTGCATCTTGGTAAGGTTAGTGTATAAATATGTTTATAATCTAAAAGTGTTTTTGTTATTTGGTGCATGTTTACCTTGAATATGTCTCAAGATAAATTATATGTGTCAAAATTTAACCTCTAATGTGTAACATGTGTATGTTATATATCATAAATCTAAAAATATTTGTCTTAAATCTATGCCCAATACACATAATTGATCCAAAACTCGAAAGCTTTGGTTGAAAGATAATTCAAGAAACAAGAAAAAAATAATTCAAATAATGCTATCTCTGATAAGAGATGTTTTATTGATCAAATTTGCAGACCCAAACATATGCTTATCTTGAGAAGAGATGTCTCCTTTCCATTTCGGGTTACATATTCATTTATACATGTTTTGAAGGTGTGGGGAGGATGTGAAAGGTCACCAATCTCAAGGGAGATGAATTGGTTTGACTTCCATGATTTACAACAATACAAAATTCGAGGAATTACTATTTTTAGTAACTTACTATTTTAGACTGCACTATTAAAATTGAAATTTGGGACACTTCCATTGGGTTTTAGGGGTTCAAAATTCATTTATAAAATCTCAATTCCATCTCATGACATTCCCCTCATTATTAGCTTTCCAACGGTTCAAAAGGTGAGTCAATTTGAGCAACGGTGCAAAACTTATGGCTCTCAGAAGTTTTGTCATCAATTGGGGTGGACCCATCACCTGAATGGTCATCTAAATTATTATCCGGATCAATAATTTTGTCCCAAATGTATATATGAATCATGTAATTTATTTTAAATTAATCAAATTTCATTCATTCTGTCAACTTTATGTATGTTGAGTCATGTATTCTATGACATGCGCCCACTTATATGCCCCATTTTAAGGTTAGGGGATTGCAAAAGTGATAATCACCTTATCTCAAAAGGATAAGACAATTATGATGCATTTGTATGAATCACGTAGTAAAGAAGCATATAGTAGTGTCATGTCAAATTAGATATATCAATGAAGCTTTTAATATACATACATTAAAAGTGATAATATGCATGATATGAATCATGCAATGTCTATAAGATAACAAGATCAACCAAAAAGCAAACACACATATAAGAATACTTAAGTGTCACATAAAAAATGGTCTAAGGAGACCAAACAAGAGACATATTAAAATGCCACACACTCAAGTGGAGGACATGTGTAAATGTACACACACAAAATAAACAAGTAAACTTTATGTGACTATGCCTAATAATAAAATGAACACGTTCAAATGTTCCAAAATCAAGACAAATAAGTAAACAAGTACACTCAATTAAGCTAATGTAAATAGATGAAGTAATGAGACATAAACAACTATCATAATATTGTGATACTAGTACATGCATATATTTGTTACTAAAATGTCATGTAGAATAACATATCAAATACATTGTGCAAGATAAAAACATGAGTATAGGCATGTGTAAGATATACAAGATTAGTAAGATAATGGAAAATGATCATAAAAAATAGAAGATGTGTTAATCATGATCATGTAGAAGGAAGGTGCCCCCAACGTAGTGTATCATGCTAGAAGAGGAAATGTCCAACATCTGCATGATTGATATATCATGGGTCTAATGTATGCCTATATCACACTCAAGTACCCACGAAAAATATATGTGTATAGAATTAATATTCTATTTAATAACATAAATTAACAACATACGCAAAATATATAAAACATGTGAAATGCTAAATATTTTTTATATTTTTATTTATTTAAATGTTTTTGTATTTTATTGATTTTTTTTTTAATTTTTAATTTATAATTTATAAGCACAAAAGCTATGGACAAAGGAAAAGTGTTACTAGAAGCTGAGGAACTCATCAAGGGGATGCCTTTGTGAAGGCCATGTATAATGTGTGTCATGTTTCTATGCTACATAATTGGTTTCATTAGGATCATACCAATCTTATGTATTATTAAGATCATATTCATCAATGCAATAATATTATAGGAGACATATAAATTATTAGGCTGTTTTAGAACTTGTGATATATCATTTTTAGCATCTGTGTATGTAACTTATTGTACCATAGATTATAGATTCCTTCTTGAAAGTTTGTGTTTCTTGAGGATGTGCATAATTTTCAAAATGTTGCATCTCATTATGGACTAGAGAAGAGTCATGTATCTTTGTTTGAACACTAGGAAAATATGTAATTTGTGCATTGACTTATTGATCTTTTTATAACATATCTTTCTCTAGCTTTGCCTTTTGATTTTTTTCTTGCTATACTTTTTATGTTTTCAATTGTTTTTGTTTTGAGTTTTCATTTAGTATCCATAATTTTTGTTTTTACACTTGTGCTTTAGGATAGGTACTCATATTGTGAGTGGGTTTCTTGATTGATGTATTTATTATAGGACCGCCACTATTAATTACATTTTATATTTTATTTTTCAAGGTAAAACAATAATATATCTAATGCTCATGTATTCTATAATATGCACAATAGTATTTTGATATCCTTAGAGGATGTAGAGGAGGTAGTTAAACCACTTTTTTTTTAATCATTTCTCTTATGATTTGACTTTGACTCTTATTAGCCTTTTGTTTACTTTTTGAATCACTTGGTTTAGATGTAATCCATTTTAGTTTTTAATTTGGATATGAAACCTTATTGGGTATTATTTAACCCTAAATTTGGATGTAGATCCTATTTGGTAGGGTTAAGAATATAGGAATGACAATGCACAAGGTGTTAGAGGTACAATCACTGAGAGGGGGGGGTGAATTAGTGAGTCTAGAAAATTCAACTTCAATTTTAATCCTTTCAAGTTCTTAAACAATTACCATAAGTATTCATGAAGTATACACATCATTCATAGCAATGAGCAAGAGAGACAATGCAAGATCAATCACATAACACATGACATATGTGGGAAACCCTCTTGGGGGAGAAAACCCACTAGATCTTAAAATTGGACTACTATCCTATAAAAACAAGAACCAATTTAGAAAAGTTTCAACTAATCAAGGAACTACCATCCCTATTTAGTGAGACTACAATCCCACAAGGTGATACCACCTCTGTTTAGCTTAGCTAAAAAAACAACTAGACTTTTTGAAAGTTCTACCTTGCAAGGAGGCTACAAACCCCTAGATGTTGAGCTACCACAATAACACTTAATAAAACATCCACCTTTGAATTTATGTCTTCAACACCCAATGATGGACCTCTAATTATCACTCTTCACCTTTACTCACACTCAATCTGCAAGAGCACTAATTTGCCAACAAAATTATGACTTATAGTTCATATAAATAGTTATTAATCTAGTCTGATCTTCAACTCATCCATAGGGCACTCAACCTTTCCTTCACTTCATAACACTTTGATCTCAAATGCCAATCATACTCAAAAGTCTCTCCACAAGTCTAGAAACCAACACATTTGATTTTACCATTTATAGAGCTATCATGATTATCAACATATTGGTTAGCCATTAGGTATGCCTTAATACTTAAGGCATATATCATATGAAGACAAAACTCAAAATAATCCACATAGGTTTTCCATAACACCCATGGGTCACCCTTAAGGAACTACACCTTTCAATTAGGTCCTTGTAGCCTTTATAACTCTCATAAAGACCCATTCAATCCTTTATCACTTCATCATGAAAAAAAGGAACATATGACCTCTCCAAATACATAGGTCCAATCTACATGAAACTTTAGTCATCTTAAAATTCATACAGTCATCATTTCACTCTTCTGTGCAAGCTCAATCAACTCAAATAATGGCCTTGTTCATAAGGACACCATGAATGAATACACACTCAACTTATTAAGCATTGTTCATAATCAAGAAATATTTATCCCATTAAAAAATTTGCATAGATCATCCTCATTAATTCTAAAATTCTCCCAAATATCTAAATCATCAAGAGATATTGAAACAATATCAAAACAAGCTGAAACAGTCTTCTCCGGTTACTTGAAGAATACACATGAACACATAGTCAACTTTAAACCTTCATAACTATGTCTACATGCACTTTAAAATCTTAAAATATATATTTAAAAATATTCCTTGGAATCCTCTACAATTTCACTTTTTACACCATGAGAAAATTATATATATATCAAAAGATATAGCCAAAATACAGAGCACTAATTTTTCCTTTACAAATTCAAATATTCAAATACAAACGGTCACAATTAAACTTTGAAAACTATGCTCACATCTCATGTCCTTGATACTTAAAATTAATCATGAACCATTGATCTCATTTGATATTTAACTTATAGTGATCTAAATCCCAAATTTTAAACCTTGAACATGTTGACGTCATCTCATGTAATCTGGCAACTCTGACCTCATACTCTCCATCAATCTCTTCAAAATTGTCCTCTCACTTTAGCTATGCTAGACAACTATCACTTTGAAAATTTGAATTTAATGAATACCATTGATCTTGATCAGTAAAAACACCCACTCACCATTGATCCTGTAAGAAGCTCTATCTTTATCTTTGCTCAGTGTTAAACCTCAAACACTTTGACCTTTTTGACTTAATGCACACCGTATATATAGATGTATGAAATTCCACACACCATCAATATATATGAATTAGTCAGGTCCTTATCATGTATCACACACCATTAGATCAATCTATATGATTAATTATGAGTTTTAGGATCTCCATTTTTTCCTCTTCTTTACCCTTCACAAAAATGACTAAGTATGAGAACCTTTGCATATCTGTTTAGAAGGCCAACTTTTCACCTCCATATCTTTTGTTTTGCTCAAGTGAATTTTATAAAATTTGGACCATATGATCTCCTCATATAGGATAATACAAAAATGTGAAAATATTATCCTTTAACCTTCACACATGTGATATATAAAAACATTAAAATGCCTTCTCATATTTATCTGTCATAGAGCCAACTATGTCAAAAATTGCCTAAAAGGCCAACTTTGCACATGCATATATTTTGACACGCTTTAGTGCATGATATGAAATTTATAAAAAATCAACTAGGAATAAAAATTAACAAACCCATATGATAAAATTCTCTTGAAACATCTACATGTGTGAGACATGACTACATCAAAAAGCTTTCTCAGCTCTTTCTTACCTCCTACAAATTTGGCTATGGGAAAACACTGTCAAATTGCTTGGAAGCCCAAAATTCAATTTCATAACTTTGATTTAACTTAGGTGCATGAATTTAGACATATAAAATATCAAATATGGACTAATTTGATCACAAATATATGACCAACTCCCCCTGACTCATCCACACATGAGAATGGTGATGTTAACAAACTGCCTACTTAGATTTTTTGCTATTGGACCCAAAATGTCTAAATGAGAAAAATTATGAACTAAGTGAATTCCAGTCATGCACAAAAGATATTCAATCATGAAAAACATATTATAAGATCCATTTCACATTTTTAATACTCCATACTCATCTCTGATCATCTCTAACCATGCCAAAACTAAAGCTCAACCAAGCCTCCTTCAAGCACACTAGGACAAGTACATTACACACTTTGTCATTACCACTTAGGCAACAAAATAAATTAATCCACTCATTAGGACACCTCCATTACATAAAAATGACATCATTTACAAATCTTAAACAATCTCCTGCTTTGTCATTTATTTCAACACACATCATATAGTTCACCTTCCTTCTCTCTCTTCAAGCACTCTCATAATAAGAACTTTCTCCCCCTTTGAAACAATTAAAAAGTGGGCACCAAATAATCTTAAGGACATAAAAAGAATACTAACAAGATTAAACCATCTTAGAAAGATATAAAAACTCCCTCTTACTTTGAGCCTACCTCTTCTTACATTGATAACTTCCTTCTTGCTCCATGACAACACTCTCTTCAACCAAGCACTACAACCAATGAAGAAAGAACACATAAAAAATTTAAAATATAATGAAACTAACCAAAAACCATCTGATAGGTACACCCCCCAAGATATATGATCCATTTTACCTCTTGATCATCTTCAAATCTTCATACACCATGAAGAATCAACACACAAGCTTATTAGCCTTCTATCTCCAACTACCACAAGGACCACCTAAATAACTACATGCCACTCACCAAATAGGAAACATGCTCTAAAAAAACCCAAGAAATCTATGTAATACATACATACCTTACTCTTTTGGATAAAATGAACAAAAAAAATCAAATCTTCATATTATACCTATCTAGTCTCCGTATAGCCCTACCTAGAACTTTCAAAGCCCATAAATTTCAGTAGACACACATTCAAGACCTAAAATTTTATATCTAGAGAAATATTATATTCACCCTCAAGCACACAAATTATCATCACTTAGATAATCAAATTTACATCTAGAGTACTCTTATATGCACATTTAAGCACACTAATTCTCATCACTTAACTCATCCTTTGTAACATACTTCCTTCACAAACCAACTTGCTAATTAGGCCTCCAACTTGATAAAAACATGAATAAATTAAAATACAAAAACCTTAAAATCTTTATGAATCTTTTTTTGACAACCCATTTGGCCCATTCAACTTATTAAAAAACCTTAGACCTTAATTCACAAGATAAACCACTTTTATAGCATAGCCCAAAACCCTAGAATTTTGAAAAAAGGTGAGTCAAAAAACCTCCTTCTAGTCAACATCCACCTCTAAAAATTCTTACACACTTGGAAACAACCATCACACACTTCTAGACCAAAATTTAAACCTCAAAACCTTTGGGAACATTGACTTTCTATAACCCATTTTTAGGCTTACTTGCCTTTAAAGAAATACTGAGAAGACCAAGAGCACTCAAAAAAATTAAATTGGAATTCAACATACCTTTAAACCACAAAAATACTTATATATCATCACAAAGAAGTGCATAGACCTTTCTGAGCACAAAACTCTTCTTAAATTTCATTAAACTCATTATGCCATTTGGAAATACCCATTCTGACCCTGCACAATAGCTCTTTCACAAATCTCTGGAACAAGCTTATGAACTTATTGTTACCCCTTAACTAATGAACTTATAAGATCAACACAAGTATTTTTATAGATTATAATTATGATATTGATCACACAAACTTGCTTCTTCACAAGAAAGATGTCTCTTAAGAAGCATAGACAGAGACACCCTACCTCATAATGTCCTAAAACAATGTGAAACTGGGAGTTGCCCAAAAATCCTCATATTCCTTCTCCTCCTTGGTCATCTGATGCTTATATTTATTATTATTCATCTTAAGCTTAGGAGAATAAATATTCTCAACCAATAAAATGTTCTCCTTTTATTCTATGATTGGATTGGCAATACATAGAGACAACATAGATTCATGCCATACCTTTTCATATGTAGAATCTTCCTTGCAGCTTGGAATCTCATCACTAGGTACTAACAATGGATGTTATTTCAATGATAATTAATAACAATAATATGTTCACTTGGATCCATAGACACCTCAAAACTAGCCTTAAACATCACATTGGTCTTCATTCTCAACCTGAACATATAATGAGACCTCTTGACACTTTTCAAATTTTGTAGATTTCTCCACCATATGAAATAAATTACTTGGAACTACAGATTCATCATGATTCATAATTTTCACTTTTGGCTTCCATGTGTTAACTTGACTTCTTCCTTGCACTCTAAGAGCTTGATTAAACCTATTCTAACTTGTAGACCTTTACTTATAGAACCTAGCAATGTGACCACTCTATTCACAATTGTAGAAAACCATACATTTTATAAGAAACATATCTTACCATACCTTATTTGGACAAAAACTTGAATTGTGTCCCACATCAAGACAATTAAAGGACTTAATTCTATTTATACCTTTTGTCTAATGACCCCCATCATAGTTCCATACAAACTCATTTCTAACAGGTTTCTTATCTATCTATCCCTATGACCAAATTGATTAAATGTGTAACAATAACCATTGAATCTTATATACCTCATAGAATTTGGCTATCTGATATGATTTTTCTTTACTCTACTAGCACTTTCATTCCTTGTTTGATGATTTGTCTTTAAAGTATGATTGTCCTAGTTCACATTAGTCTTCATCTTGTCTTGAGTTACATTCTTTTGTTCTTCTTAATATCCAAGACTAGTTCTATCACTAGCATGATTTTTAACACTTAGAATATTTTCAATATCACATGAGATCTTTTAAAATCTCACAAATGTTTTTAACTTACTAGATGTCTTCTCTAACTTAGATTTCAAATACTCATTTTTAGAAACATACCTAGAATATTCATCTTTTTTAGATTTTAGGCTTGTATATAGGATTTCTAATTGATAACTGATATCCTTAATGATGTCTTCATGATCCTTGGTATCTTCATTTATTCTTGATTTATACACACTAAATTTATCCTCATAGTCTTTAAGTTGAGACTTCATCTTCTTATTGATCTTCTTCTCAATCTTCAATTCTTTAATAACATTTGTCAATGAAGTTTCATATCTCGTCTCATCTTTACCATCATGTAAATCACTCCAAGTAGACTCCTTTTAAAGTGAGAAACTTCCTTCCTTAGTCATGAATAGGGATTAATATTCATCAGGACCTTCACCTTCATGATCATACTCTGAGTCACTGTCTTCATTCACATCAGATGAACTACAATCTTTTTTGGTGTAGAGACTCTTCTTGTTCTTGAAGGACTTGTTGTTGTTATAATTTATGAATCCTTTCTTATTTTATGTCTTCTTGTCTTCATAATGACCTTCACCAGGCTCATCATCATCATTATTCTCATGATTATGAGGGAACTTATGAGTAAAATGTTATATCTCTCCACAGTTGAAACATAGTTTACCATTATACTTACTTGAGCATGTGTTTAATTTTATAGTAATCAAAGCAATTAGTTCATTCTCATCAATGTTAGATATGTTATCCTCTTTGGTTTTATTATCTTGGAACTTTTTCATAGGGTTCATCTATGTCTTGAATGCTGCTTCCTTCTTTAGTGGTATATCATCATTTACTCTCATCTCATAGGTAGTAAGAGTGCCATGCAATTGATCCATCTTCAACTAAGTGTTATCACTCTAGAGTGCACCCTTCTTGAAGCTATGTACAACACAACCTCACTCCAGTTGATATAATTGGAACTTCATGGAGTGTAGGTGACTCTATATTGATAAGAACCTCCAGAGAGGCCTGGTTCCCTTAAGATTTATCAATTAAATCTGATTTACTATGATTTAAGGATGAAAAGGGGAAGGGAATACTAAAAGGAAAACCTATATAATTAGGTGATGCACCTAAATTTTTTATATCCTTTGGAAGCTACTGAAACCAATGCACACATGTGAATCAATAAAAGTCCTATATTTCCCTTAAGCATAAATATTTTAGATGAAAGATTAGTAGAACTTTGGATTACAAAATTCTTTTTTAACCTCTTCAAATGACTTGCAGAAGGTGAAATAGAAAGAAATAGGCGAGGAATGGACCTACCAAAAGGAGATATAATCTCACTGATATGCTAATACATAATCAATTACACTCTATTATCTATATAAAATCATATGCAAAATAAAAATCTTCTTTATTGATGTATGGTCTAGATTACAATTTCTGCTTCAGCTCCAACAATAATACAATAATGGATTGAAAACCAATATATGTCTTAAAATCTAAGAATAGCCTAAGTGAAGTTGATTTACACAAGTAATAGTCTTCTTTAATTAAATAAAGACTAAAACCTTTTACAACTATTTAATCAACTCCCTTTTACAATATTTAGAAAACTCTTTTTTACAATATTAGCTTTCCTTCACAAAGCATGCATGCACTCTCAAAATTTGGCATGGAAAATAGGTGGGCCCATGTTGATAAAAACTCAAGTATATTTTAAGTTCAAAAATAAATACAATAATCTTAAAAAACCTTTTTATTTTCTTGCCTTGCAAGAAATTTGTTTTGGCATTGAAACAAGAAATGGTGGGCCCCATTGACTTGGTCAACTCTCCTTACATGTAATCAATGCCATTATTTGGTGTTTATCTCCACTTGAACTAATATTAAAGTATTTTAATATCATTTTTTAAATGATAACAAAAGAATATTGCATGATGCTGGTCAACTAGTCAACTAAAGCTTTGATTGAAAGTTCAAGGCTAGTTAACCCCACTTGGTTCCTCCTTGCATAAAATATCATTTAAAATTTAAAAATATATGAATATCCATAATAAAATCAGATATGGCATGTGAAAACTTCAAAATTAATTCATTTGATAGATTTTCAATGCCATTCTTTACTTGCTTGATTGACCAATTAGGCCTAATAGCCTATCTTCTTGTAGTTGGACTCCATTAAACCTAAAACAAGATGCCATGAAACCTAAAAAAATAATTAAATAGACTTGTAAAAAAATTTATCATCACAAAATATGTGATTTTGATGACAAAACACTTGTCATTCAGTCAACAAGGTTGACTAAGCCTATTTTACTCCATTTTCCTACAGACTTACCATTTTGATCAAGCTGATTGGGATAATTACAAGATGATTTCTAACCAAATGAATATTTTTAGATGAATAAAAATTCTTGGGATTTGATATCCATTGATTATATTTCATTGAACCATCTTGTACTTAATTTTACATACTTTTTCCCATAAAAAACATGATTTCTACCCTCATTCGTATAGCTCCATGCATAAAATTGACATTTATGGAATCCTCTTTGAGTTTAATTGATATTTTAAAAGTTTTTATATTGATTCACAATGATTTTATGTCATGATCTAGAACACACAGCTCTGATACCACTTGTTAGGACCTTACTCCTTAAGAGCACAATTGATTACCTTTGTATAAGCAACTAAACACGGAATTAAACCAGAAGTAATATGTAACTAGAATTCAAAAATAGCACAGAATGTGAGAGACAATACAATCTTGTATTAACACTCTTCCAGAAGGAAATACAATGAAGAAATTACACTCTTCCCACACCTCTTGGGTGTATAGTAATTCTCCCTCAAGATTTTTCTCTCTCAATTACAAACACAATCAACTCAATAACCGAGTTGTTATTTCCACTAGTAAGTGAAAATCAACTCAACCGTTGTTGCCTACTTCCATTCCACCAAGTACTCAAAGTTCTCGAAGTAGATCTCCTTGATCTTGCTCTTTGTTGTGTTGCAGATCTCCTTGATCTTACTACCCCATAGATCTCCTTTGACCTTGCACACACACACTTGCAGATCAACTGACCTTACCATGTAGATCTCCCTTGATCTTGTCCTTGATAAGTCCTTTTGATCCTTCACCTCTACAATACAACCCCATGGGTCTATTAAATAAATCTCAAAACAAATAATAATTAGACTTCCTAATTACAATAATTAGAAACACAAACTCAAGACTAAAATTAGTCTTTACATGCAAATTGACTGTCCATCTAAAATTAGACCAATTCTGGAACGCATAGATGACCGACGTCGATCACTGTTTGTCTGGAGATGACCAATGTTGGCTGATTCTTGACCGATGTTGGTAGCTTCTAGTCTACTCCTGACCGACATCAGTTGGCCTGACCGACGTTGATTATTATGACACTCAGCAACCTCCTCTATTTGCATAACAGTGAAGCTTTTAGCTCCACAACCTAACAATCTCCCACTTAGAGATAAACAACTGCACCTGTACCTGTACTTATACATCATCTAATTTTGTTTCCTAGCTTGTATCCCTCTTCAATTATAATCTTGAAGACCAACAGAAGTTGAATGAAGATTCAACTTCTCCTTTGTTCCTAGCATTGTTAACATTTCTGTAGGGTTCTTATCTTTGCTAGCCTCTGTGACTGCAATAACCTTTTGCATCTCTAAAATCTAGCTAACCGCTATACCACCAATAGTGAACACATATCTTGTGGTGCTTCTCTTGTCATCTAAGTAACCTGCCATATCTGAATCTACATACCCATGTAGAGAAGTGCCTGACCCTGCATAACATGAATCCCTGATGCTGGTCCCTCTCAGATACCTGAGAATCCACTGAACTACTTTTCAGTGCTCCTTCCTCAAATTGGCCATAAACTTGCTGACAACTCCCACTGCTTGGGTAATATCAGGTCTAATACATATCATGCACTCAACCTCATTATGTGATTTAGGACACTATTCTGTGAATTGCCCAACCATAGGTGTGCCAACCGATTCTGCATCCTACATATTGAACCTCTCCACTACCTTATTCACATAATCCTCTAGAGGCAAAATCAACCCATGACTTTCCCTATCTCTATAAATACTCATGCCAAAGAATTTTTTTGCTGCTTCCAAATCCTTCATGGCAAACCTCTGAACTAATTTTACCTTTAGCTCAGCAATCTCCTACATGTGTGACCCTACAACAAGCATATACACTACATACAGTAACAAGATAATGTCATGACCATTATTCAACTTGGTAAAATAAACACAGTGATTACATTGACATTGACTAAAGCCATGCTTTGTCATACACCTGTCAAACATTAAACACCATTGTCCTACAGCTTGCTCAAGACCATATAACCTGGTGTTCTGTCTCACCTATTCGTTCTCTCTTTTCTTTAACCTGAGAATCCATTCATCTTTTAGTGCTTTCTTTCCAGCTAGAAACTCTACCAAATCTTCCATTTGGTTCTCTTCCAAGGAATCAATTTCCTCATTCATGCCATGCTCCCACTGTTTCTTGGATTCTACTTAAATTGCCTCTTCAAAACTTCCTAGTTCTTGACCATTAGTGAGCAACAAGTAGTGTAAAGAAGGGGAATAATGAAATTGAGGCTTACTTACCCTTTCAGTCCTCCACATGGGCATTTGAGACTCCTTGACAACTTGCTATCCATCCAAAATTCGTTCTGATAGTGACCGATCTCGGTCACCTCTGGCTGACCTCGATCTGCACTCGATCTATGTCGTTTCCTCCTAATCACTGATGTTGGTTCCCTGACCGACATCGGTGTCAACCTGCTTGACATCATTGAATTTAGTTTGCACATGACCGATGTCAGTTCCTGCTTGATCGACGTTAATTCTCACCTAATTGATGTCGGTAACTGTGTTTTCCTGTGAGTGATGATCTTTGCCTGTGAGCTCATTTTGGATCATAACCTTGTCCAAATCAACACTGCCTTGCTCAAAATTATTTAACCTCTTGAGTTGATCTCTGTCCATCATCTTCTCCTTGAAAACCAAGGCTTTTCAGTTCTTAAGTTTGTCAAAAACATCAGATTTCCTCTTAAGAACATGCATTCCCTTCTCACTCATGTGACCAAGCCTACAGAGCCACATCTTTGCATCTACATCTAAAGTAGATAAACCAGAAGAAAAATTAGTAATACAAGTAGATAGATAAAGAGTACCTACTTTCTTACCACATGCTAATACAAGTGCACCCTTGGAAACTTTCCAAGATTCTGCTATGAGAGTTACTGTGCAACCCTCATCACCCAACTTTCTTGCATAAATTAGACTCCTCTTCAGGATTGGGACATGCATGACATCCTTCAACACCCATGTGTTGCCTGTCTGCAATTTCAGCTGCACTTCCCCTTTGCCAATAATTTGACAAGGCTCACCAACCCCTAAATAAATCTTTCCAAAGTCTCCATGGACATACTCATGGAAAAATACTCTATTTGGGGTTGCATGGAAACAGTTAACATAATTTAAAACCCAAGATTCTACTTTATCCAAGGAACATATAAGAGCATCCTGTGCAATAATACCTGCATCATTTGCTTCTTTATTTCCTTCACGCTGATCTTTTACCAACCAACAATCTTTCTTTACATGCTCTTTCTTTCCACAATTCCATAATTGATAATTCTTGCCATTGAATTTCTCCATTCTTAGCTTACTTTCTTCTACCATTGCTTTACTCCCACTCAATCAGAAACCCCTGAGAGTGACCTGTAATCAACAAACACTAACCTGCTCTGAACCAGGTTCTGATGAACCTTTAACCAGGCTCTGATACCACTTGTCAGGATCTAAAACACACAGCTTTGATACCAGTTGTCAAAAATCTAGAACACACATCTCTGATACCACTTGTTAGGATCTTACTCCTTAAGAGCACAATTGATTACCTTTGTATAAGCAACTAAACATAGAATTAAACTAGAAGTAATATGTATCTAGATTTTAGAAACAACACAGAATATGAGAGACAATACAATCTTGTATTAACACTCTTCTAGAAAGAAATACAATGAAGAAATTACACTCTTCCCACACCTCTTGGGCATACAGTAATTCTCCCTCAAGAGTTCTCTCTCTCAATTACAAACACAATCAACTCAATAACCGAGTTGTTGTTTCCACTAGTAAGTGACAATCAACTCAACTATTATTGCCTACTTTCAGTCCACCAAGTACTCAAATTACTCCAAGTAGATCTCCCTGATCTTGCTCCTTGTTGTGTTACAGATCTCCTTGATCTTACTACCCCATAGATCTCCTTTGACCTTGCACACACACACCTGTAGATCAACTAACCTTACTTACCATGTAGATCTCCCTTGATCTTGTCCTTGACAAGTCCTTTTAATCCTTCACCTCTACAATACAGCCCCATGGGTCTATTAAATAGATCCCAAAACAAATAATAATTAGACTTCCTAATTACAATAATTAAAAATACAGACTCAAGACTAAAATTAGTCTTTACATGCAAACTGACTGTCCATCTAAAATTAGACTAGATCTAGAATGCATAGATGATCGACGTCGGTCACTGTCTGTCTGGAGATGACCGACGTCGGTCAATTCCTGACCGATGTCGACAGCTTCCGGTCTACTCCTGACCGACGTCAATTGGCCTGACCAATGTCGGTTACTGTGACACTCAAAAACCTCCTCTATATGCATAACAGTGAAGCTTTTAGCTTCACAACCTAACATTTTATATAAATAAAATTATTTTTTTGCAAAACTAGTTTTTTAAGGTTTTAGGCTTGCTTTGAAGCTGAATCTTTAAAATTATGATTCATGAAGTACATACCTCCAAATCATAAAGTATTTACATTTATGGATATAAAACTGACCCTCCTAAAATCATTTAAATTATTGATTTACCATGCAAAATATATAAAAATTTACCATGTGAAAAAAATTTGTGTGGGGTTTTGACTACATTCTGGGATACCTACACTCTAAATGATTATTCATAAAGCACAACCATTAAAATAATTTAAATTATTCATGAATTATAATTAAATATGGTTACTCAAAACATACTAATATTATTTTTCCAAACTCCATACGTGGTGAAAGATATGAGCATCTGAACATGAGGCTATGAAGGGTGTCTAGAACTGCAAAAAGTGAAAATTTAACCAAAATGAAAATAAATCTTCACTTTCCTGCAAATTCTTGAAAAAATCATCATGGAGTATGTACCATGCTATCAAAAAAATTTGAAATCACATTTTTCTTGAAAAGTCAAAATACCCCTTTTTAGCTTATATGCCTATTTACTTGCATAAGCCTATATGAACATGATTTGATTAAAATTTAGAGTTTTTAAACAATTTAAAGGCATTATTATGATTTAAAAACATTATTACATTCTTTCCAAACATTTACCTAGACTTAAAAACCTCTATGGCACTCCAAAATGATACCTATTCCAATGGTGATCTCCAACATACATGCTAAGGACTGTTACAAAACAATGAGTATATCTAGTCATAAAATGACCATGAAATTTTTTTATAAGGTTATTCAACTCATGATGCCATTGTGTAAAAAATTTGAGGTCTTGAAACCACATGTAGCTCCTAGAAAGTTCAATTTTGTCTGAAAAGTAATCCCTATTCATGGATTGTCTGCATATTTGAACTTGAGAATGATCTTTTGAAATGATAATGACCTATTTAAAATCTATTTTTGACATTTTTTGACCAAAATTAGTGAGTTTTAGGTCATAAAAGGTTATGACTGGTTTCAAGAAAGTTTTGTATGATAGGGGTAGTAATTTGATCTTGACAGGTCAAATTACTAACAATTTTGGTGACTTTCAAAGGTTGACTAGCCTGCTGGTCAAATAACTCAAAAAATATAACAAGGATATACTTGGATATACACTAAAATTGAAAAATCTTGTAGATAAAGAATAATAGGAGAAACTGACACAAACAACAATAAACATGTGCACATGAGCACTTAGAGGAAAGGACAAAAACAACATGGAAATGGAAAAATAACTACTAAAAGCATGTGCAAATGTGCACTTAGAGAAAACAACAAATGGTAGTCTATTATGTTCAAACTAGCCTCCACCTTGCTGGTCCTCTTGGATCAAATGGAAAGTTATTTGATGCACTATGAAACTTTGAAACATATTTGTTTCCTTTTGATAGCTCTCTTCTGCAAATGGGAGCACTTATTTGTTCATATGTTCTAGATGATGCAACTAGGCCTCCATCTTCCATTCTTAGGTGTATGGATTGAAGATATGAATCTGATATCTAATCATCCTCCTCCCATATTCTTCTTTGTTGCATCAAGACTACTATCTCTACCTCATTCATAGGCTGATCATGATTTGATGCACTCTCATTCAATGATTGTATTGGCAATTCAATTAGTATACTTGGCTTGATGTCTTAATTAGGCTCCATTTTAGGTAGTACTTTGTCAAAGTCTTTAGATTCTTGATAAGCATCTAAACATGGCTGTAATATGAATTTAATTTCTTTCTGATGAACAACTGTAATAGTACTCTTTACAAGACATTCATCAATCTCCACTTGGGGTGGAGATGGACTATCAAACTTTGCAAAAAAACTCTCTAAGTCATCCCAAAAGCCTCTTCATCATGATCAACTAAAAGGACATAAGAATCATTAGTATTCTTACTATTTGAAACATGATGATCATATATTTCTACCTTTTGGATGAAGTCAAATGAAATTTCTTGATCTGCTGCACTTGTCTCATCTTTATCTAGAATATTATCCATCTCACCAATGGATCTATGTGAGTTGTCCTCATGGCTACCTTTTGAAAAAAAATTTGTTTGCACTTCATCTATCTCAACAGTAAACTCTTGAGAATCCTCCTGCAAGTCATCTTCTTTAGCATCCTAGAAAACTGAATCATTCTTTATCTCTTTAGCTGCATCTTCTTCACTTGCCTCATAAAGAAGAGGCTCTTACTCCAAAAGTGGCATGGTAGATCCCTAAAAGTATTTAATAAGATGTGAAAGGTCTACATAAGTAACCATAGATACCTAATTTTGCTCATGAGGCTACTCTTCTTGGATCACCTTCACCTCATCTCTTTACTGCACTTTTTCTTGAATGACTTTCCATGAAGGAAAAAATTTAGGTTTCTGAGAAGGGATGAAGGCTAAATAATTTGTTGCTTGAATTCAACATCCTGAATGATGCTTGATTATTCATCTTTTTTGCTTGACTCCATGATTTGGTTCTAAGATGGGAAAGATAAATGCTCCTTATTGACCTTTTGATTCTAGTTCTCCTCTTCTTTCCTTGTCTTCAGCTCCAAATCCCTGATCTACTTATCAATATTCTCTTGAAATTTCTTCTCTTTAAAGTGGTAAGTTGTTTCAATAGTAGGCTATCCTATAACAATCTCTTTATTTCTTTGACAATTCTCTTGGATAAATCTCCAAGAAGGGAAGGTCTGAGAAACACATGAAGAACTTGGCAAACTCAAAGGTGATCTTGGAATGATCTCATGAGGAGGAATGTATGGTATATAAGAAGAGTGAGGTTGGACCTATTTTCCATTGAGGCCTTTTAGTTTGTCTTCAATGCTTTGAATGTAACCACCTACATCCATCATCTCACTAGTGAGATTGCCCCAATTTTCTCTCTCAATAGGTGCCCATTACTCTTTTATTTGCTACAATGACTCTCTCAGAAGATGAATCTGGTGAGTATGGGTATCTTGGCTGATGAGCTCAAAATATGGCTCATTATTGACATGTTATTTCATTCAAATCATCTCTCGAAGGATATTATCTTAGACAAATCTTAGACTCTTAGATAGCTATTACATGGAAAATAGATATTTGTCTTATTTATATTAAACCAAAGACTGAACCTTTACTTTGTCATTAATGTCTAATACATAACATGTTTTAGTGATCATTGGTGTGAATAATGCTCAAGAAGAAGACACAAGTGATGTATAGTGAACATTCCATTTTGATCTCCATCCAGCATAACTATGGACTCTACAGGCTTGCTTCTACAGATTCTAGAGGCTTGTTTCTATGGACTATGCAGGCTTGTTTCTATGGACTATGCAGGCTTGTTTCTATGGACTCTATAGGCTTGTTTCTACAGAATCTATAGGCTTATTTCTATGGACTTCATAGGCTCATTTCTACAGACTCCACAGGGACAATTCCAAGAATTTTGTAAGGATAACGCCACAAACAGGAAGTTGGTGACTGGATAGGATAAGGAAGAACCATTCCAGCTGGAATCAGATAAATAAAATAACTGCCTAATGGACTCTGCAGGCTTGTTTCTATGGAATCTGTAGACTTGTTTATACAGACTCTATAGGGTTATTTCTATGGACTCTACAGGCTTATTTCTATGGACTCTATAGGCTCATTTCTATGGAATCCGTAGGGTCAATTCCAATAATTCTATAAGGACAACACCATAAACAAGAAGCTGGTGACTAGATAGGATAAGAAAGAACCATTCCAGCTGGAATCAAATAAGGAAAATAACTACCTACTATTTTGAAGGACTTACTTTTGATAAATTTGTATGTAATCATATTTTAGGACTATTATAGGATAGGATATTTATATCATCAAAATAATTACATCTCTTGGAAATCCAATCTCTTATCTTTAGATGAAGGGATTGACCAAGAGTCATATTCTTTTGCATCCTATTTTGAGTTGATTGTATTAGTATAAAGTGTAAGAATTTTGACTATAAAAAGGGAGAGAAGAAATATAGGATATAGAGAAAATAGAAAATCAAGAATTAGATATATTAGAGGCATACAGGTTTCAATCAGATTGTAATCATTTCATTTCCATGAATTAATACCTCAAGTTTCTAGCACTAATTAATCTTTGTTCCTGAGTCTGAGAGGAACAAGGGCCCACTCTCCTTGGAACCAAGAACTATGTATGGTATTTATGTTCTATTTTATTAGTTAGAATCTTGTTACTATTTGCATTTATTTATAAAAACATCAAAACAAATTCATAGTTTAAAAAACATATTTTCTTATTTCATTTCTTTTCTACGTAAAGTATGTTTTCCTTTACAGCAAAAGTGTGAAACAAATTTCTTTTTGTAACTAAAAGTGTGAATTTACTTTCCCTGCAAACGTAAAATAGGAGTGTGATCTTTTACTTCTAGAAAAAGAATGGATTGATTTGATTTTTTTTATAGCAAAAGCGTGAATCAAGTAGTTTAGTCAAAGTTAGAATAGGATCAACAAACACCCCCATAAGTAGACTTCTAGATCTACCATCCCATACCTTACTGCAGTTAGCTTTAGACACCGGCCCTGATTGATAAGACACCAATTAAATATTGGTTAAATGAGGAGTTAGATAACACTCGTCATTTTTGGCACCATTTCTAGGGAACACAAGGTGTTAGTAAGGTAATAATTATTGATCTAGAGTAAAAAAATTGTAAAAATCATAAAAATCCCAAAATAATTAATAAATTGATGTACCATCCTAGAGATTCTAAAGGATGATTTATTCCAAAGTTTCCACCAAGAACACAAGTGGACACTCCTTCAACATCTTTGAGTAGTGAACCAGAAGATACAAGTGAAACCTATTTGCAAGAATCCTCTGAAACTGGGATAGGAACCAGGCCATTGCCACACACAAGCCCCATAGGAAAAATTCCTCAGGATCAATCTCTTGTAGGAAAACATTATTTAGAGATTGAAAAAGACTTAGAAGAAGAATTTCAAAGATCCATAGCTGAAAAGAATTCTGAGAACTTGGAACAACCTATAACTAAGACCACAAACATTCAATGGGAAGATCATCCCAGCTTTGAAATATCATCAAAAGAAGAAATGGCTCTCTAACAAAATCAACAATTTGCACAATTAGGAAGGACTTTTTCTTTTCTTATTATTGCAGATCCTAATGATCAAACCCCCATGAAAAATATTTCACCAGCTAATCTGCCAAATTTCTAGGAATGATCTACATAATATCTTGATCAATTCTTGTTTGAGTTTAAGGTGTTATGTCAAACCTATGATTACACAACTAATAGCCAGAAATTAAAATTATTTCCCTCTACACTTAAAGATGTAGCTATGAGATGGTTTATGAGTTTACCTAGCAATTTTATTAAAACATGAGATGACATGGAAACAAAATTCTTGAACAAATACCAAGATTACTGTTGAGTGCAAGAAAGAAAAGAGGATTTCTTCAAAATCAAACAGAATGAGGATGAATCTTTAGAGGATTATTTGGATAGATTCATGTTCACTCATAAAAGAAACAATTATCCACTCACTGAAGACGTTCAAAAATTGGTTTTATTGAAAGGATTGGATGAAGACACTAGAGATGCCTTAAATCTGATGGGAAGAAAAGATATAAATAAATTGGATTTCAATCAGATTTCTAAGCTTTGTACCAATTACTCTCAAACAAAACCTGGAATTAGGAAAAGAAAGTTGGGGAAATCTAATGAAGTGGATAAATTAATGGAAGAATTTTCTAATATTGAAACATATATTCTGGTTACACTAAATAGTACTTTGGATGGCCTTCAAGCTAAGGTAAATGCAACAGAACCTTTAACAATCTACTATCCTAAGTGTAGACAGAAACATGCCCTTAGAGACTAACCCCTATATAGAACCAATATTTCATCATGTGGGATCTGTGATGCTACAGATCATGATACCAAATTTGCACCCTTATGCCAAAAATCAATAAATTATATTTAGAGACAAAACTTTGCCCCATAAAACTAGGATTAGGGATATTTTAATGCGAGAAATCCAGTTAATCCATGGATGGCACCATAGAATGTTTTAGTTCCTTCACCATTTTAGAATCAACCCCAAATTCTATCAATTCAAAATCCATGGGTAGGACAAGATTGGATGCCAAAATCTCCATGGATGGTGCCATAACAACAATGGGTACCACAACAACATTGGATGCCATAGCCATATCAACAATGGAATTAACAGTGGAACCCACATTCACAATTCACCCAACCAAGAAGACCACTTCAACAAAAAATGATTATGCCACCCCTAGTTATTCAACAATAAGGATAAATCAATCAGCCCTCAATGCTTGCACAACCAGTAGCAAATCCAAAAAATAAACAACTAACCCATGTTTAAGTTAAAGAACAAGAAGAAACAATCAATGTTAGAGTTATTGAGTGTTCAGACATACATTTGAGATCAGGAAAAACTATACAAAAACTTTTAGTACTTATTTCTGAGATACCTGATGAAAATGAAAAGATAGAATCATCTCAATTAGGCACTAGAAAAATTGAAATGGGCCCTGAAGTAAATAAAGGAAACGCTACTACACCAATAATTCCTTTTTGTGAAAGATTAAAAGAAAATGATATTAAACCAGACTCAAACTTGGTCCATGAGTTGCAAAAGATCAATAATCAGGTACCCCTTCTACAAGCTATTAGGGATATACCTGAATTAAATAAGATCATCAAAAACCTTTGTATCAAAACACCTGGGAGAAAATAAAAATATCCAAGAACCATTCATATTGATGGAAAAGTTGATTTATTAGCTAGAAAATTATTAGTTCCAAAATATGCAGATCTGAGAAGCCCAGTGATCACAGTTACAATTGGAGGGAAAGAAATTCTTAATGTCTTGGTAGATTTGGGAATAACAATCAATGTCATGACAAATGATACTCTCCATGAATTATCTCTTATGAAAATTCAACCCACAACTACCATTCTTCAAATGGCAGACCAGTTAGTGATGAAACCAGAGGGAACTATAGAAAATGTTAAAGTATTAATAGAATCTTAGGAATATCCAGTAGATTTCATGGTCTTGCAACCCAAAACAAAGAATCTAGGACATCTTATAATCCTAGGTAGATCATGGTTGGCTAATGTAGTAGCATTGATTGATTGCATGTTAGGAGACATGACCATTTCCAATGGGTTAAAATCCAAATGCATCTCCTTGTATTCTCCTGTAAAGCCATCAACAAATTGCATACAAGAACTTTGGGTGGATGAATCAGACAACACATTAAACAACATTTCCTCCTTAGTCATGATCACAGCTAAAAAACACTTGGAATAATTGAATGGAGACCTATACCCAGAATCTATGGACTCTGCCAGTCCAAAATCTATAGACTCTGCTAGTCCAAAAACTACGAATTATGCCAGTCCTAAAACTACGGATTACCTCAGTTTAAGATTCTTGGGTCAATTGGAAAATTTTGAAACCTCCACTTCAACTTCTTCTAGTACTTCTTCATCATATGATCATAGATTGATTTAGAAAAGTGTGTGGAAATTGGTAGAACAACAATAAACTCATTTCTTAGATGATTTCATTGTTCCTTAGCCAAACTGATTCCTCCTGAAAAAGAGTTTGTTGATAATGTAACTATTATGTACCTAGGGATATGATATATTTAACTATGTTTCATAAGCTACTTCCTCATCCATGTCTTATAAACTCATTAATTAGTGAGTTTAAGCAAATAGAACCTAACTATCCAGGTACAAAACCAATCATGGTATTACCTGATTTTTTTTTTAATATCAATAGTTGGTTGATAAATGAAGAGGAAGATCAAATTTTTGAAGTATTGGAAAGACATATTAAGGATTTTTCTTGGGATTATACCGACATGGAAGGAATTCACCCTAGCATATTCACTCATCACATTTATACAAAATCTGTCAAACCGGTCAAACAACCACAAAGAAGAATAAACCTAACATTGAAGAAAATAGTCAACATACAAATCCAAAAGTTGCTGAAGTTGGGTTTATTTACCCCATCTTAGACAGCCAGTGGGTATCACCTTTGGTAATTGTGCCCAAGAAAAATGGAAAGTTAAGAGTATGTGTAGATTATAGAGAACTAAACAAGGAAACATTAAGAGATTGCTTTCCTTTACCTTTCATTGATCAAGTTCTTGATAACTTGGCAGGGAAGAAATATTTTTATTTCCTATATGGGTTCAGTGGGTATAACCAAATAATGGTAGCAGCTGAAGATCAAGATAAAACCATATTTACCTACCCTATGGGAACTTTTATTTACCGAGTACTTCCATTTGGAATATGTAATGCTCTAGCAACATTTCAAAGAGCAGTTTTGGCAATATTCTCTGACCTTACAAATGATTGTGTTGAGGTATATATGGATGATTTCACTATTTATAGTGAAACTTATGAAGAAGCTCTTACCAACTTGGAAAGAGTATTGATCAGATGTGAGGAACATCAATTATCTTTGAGCCATGAGAAATGTTTGTTGATGATGGATGAAGGAATAGTCCTGGGACACCATATTTCTACAAAAGGCATTCAAGTAGATCCAAAGAAAGTTGAAATAATTTCCAACTTACCCATTCCATAAATACAAACTAAAGTTAAGATTTTTTTGGGACATGCTGGTTACTACAAAAGCTTCATAGATAAGTTTAGTCAAATAGTTTCCCCTATGTTTACGTTGCTTACAAAATATAGTACATTCAAATGGATTAATAGTTGCCAGTAGGCCTTTGAGACCATCAAAGCTAAACTTGTTACTACTCTAGTATTGAGAGGATTAGATTAGACTAAGCCATTCCATATATATAGATGCTTCCAATATAGCACTAGGAGCAGTTCTTGGACAAAAGGATGAAGAGGGTAACATGTATGCTATATATTATATTAGCAAAAACATGACACCTACTGAAATAAATTACACCACAACTAAGAATGAATTCTTAGCTATAATTTATGCAATCAACAAATTTAGACACTACATAATAGGTTACAAGGTATTTGTCTATATAGATGATTCAACTATTAGATATCTTACCAATAAACCAATTATGGGAGGTAGGATTATTAGATGGCTATTGCTCTTACAAGAATTTGATGTTACTATTATAGACAAACCAAGGAAGTCTAATGTGGTTGCTAATTACTTGTCAAGAATGAACACTACAGGTGAAGAAGAACCAATGGAAGATGACTTTCTAGATGAATAATTATTTGCTATTCAAGCACAATCTCTGTGGTTTGTTGATATAGCCAATTACCTCACCTTAAGGAAGTTTCCTCTGCACTTTTCACAAAAAGAAAATAAATGTTTAATTAAAGAAAGTTATTCTTTTAAATAGATTAATGGAATGTTATTTAAACTTGGCCCTAATCATGTGTTTCACAGGTGTGTGACGAATGGTGAAGCTTATGATATCATCAAAGCTTGTCATAATGAACTAGGAGGAGGTCATTACTCAGCTCAAAGAACCATACATAAAATCTTGGGAGCAGGATATTATTGGCCTCATCTTCATCAGCAAGTAAAAAGATATGTCAGACACTGTGATGCTTGTTAGCGAATTGGACAGCCTATTATTTCAATAGAGATGCCTCTACATCCTCATCCTCAATTGGTTTTAAAACCATTTGAGAAATGGGGAATTGATTTTATCAATCCAGTGGATCCTCCTTCTAGAGGAAAAGAATATCTCCTAGTATGTATAGACTACATGACCAAATGGGCAGAAGTGGAAGCATTAACTCATGCAAAAGAGATGTTAGCTGATTTCTTATATTTTAAAATCATGCAATGATTTAGTGCTCTAAGAGAGATAGTCTCTAATCAAGGACTGTAGTTCATGTCAAACATGATAAAGCATTTCATGCAAGTGTATCAAACTCAGCACATAAAACCATCTCCATACCATCCACAAGCGAATGGACAAGTTAAAGTCACCATTAGAGAACTAGAAACCATTTTAACCAAGGTTGTTAATTCCAAGTTAAAGTCACCATTAGAGAACTAGAAACCATTTTAACCAAGGTTGTTAATTCCAACAGAAAGGATTGGGTAGATAAGGTACCAAAAGCTATTTGGGCCTATAATACTCTTGGAAAAAAACAACTAGATTTTCACCTTATAAATTGGTTTATGGTAAGAAGCCTTTATTCTCTATTGAATTTGAATTAAAAACATTGAAAATAGTTATAGAAGTAGGAATTGAATTAGAAGAAATACAGAAAGAAAGAATCCTACAGCTTAATCAACTTGATGAAATGAGGATGGAAGCACTACAAAGAACTAAACTGGTACAATATCAAATAAAAGTTTGGCATGATGCACAAATCAAGTAATAAAAGTTTCAAAAAGGAGATTGGACACTGTTGTTTGATTCTAAATTTCAATAGTTCAAAGGAAAACTACAAACAAGATGGTTGGGACCTTATAAGATTGAAGAGGTCTATGAAAATGGTTTTGTTAAGCTGATACCTATTAATGACAGTAGAAGAGCTCTATTAGTCAATGGACATAGATTGAAGCTCTATCAAAAACCTCTCAATAAAGACAAATTTATTCAAAAAGTAAAGGATCAAGTAGCTGTTCTAGAAAGCTCTACTTCTAGTGAACATGCTCCTTGATAATTTTAAAAAAATAAAAAAAATAATAAAATAAATAATAAATAATAAAATAAAAATAAAAATCAATAGTGAAAATCCTTCCAAGGATGCTATTGACAATGCATGCCCAGAAAACTAGCTTGCTGGCTGGCTATGCATTACAAAAAAAAAAGGGCTTTGGCTAGAAAACCAGCAATGGCTAGCCAAAGGGTAAAAACAAAACATTTATAAGAAAATCTCATCATGACACTTGATTGATCATCTCCATGCAATAAACTAATCCATTCAAACCTATTTGTGCAAGACACATGGCGAGCGAAGGATAACATCTAAGGTTAAAATAAGTAAGACATATATTTTATTTATCTATGTTTAAGTTAATTAATTATTTTTTATTTGATTAAGATCCTATTCTCTAGAGATGGCCTATATTTGAATCTTCCAAAATAGAATGACACATGCCATAATGAAAAAGCATGCCACTGAGCCGCCAAAGGTGTATAGATAAGTGTGCAGCTTTGATATCATCAATTGGGTCATCAAGTATCACAATGATATGATGTCATAAAAAGGGGTTTTAAATGAAGTAATGAATCACTGTCACCATCAATGTGACACATCATCATTTTACATAACTTGTATTAATGAGACAAAACAGTTGGCACACTCCATAGAAATGTGTGGTTCCTAACTGTATGAAACCATCATACCATACTACAAAATCATGCAGTTGTAGCATTTCAAATGAACCATTTCCTTTATACATACTTCAACAAAAGCTGGCCTACCAATCTTCAAGGCCTGTTGCCTACTGACTTCAAAAAAAGACTGGTCTACACCTTAATTAGAGTTAAAGGAACCGAGCTGACTGTGACTCCACATAGAAATGGGACAGAAGACAAGATCAGAGTTGAAGGATCCAATAAAGTTTCATAAAGACAAAATTTCTATAGCAGTGTTTAAAGCCAATGGCTAGCTACCTTTCATTGAAAAGTTCCAGGGTTTCAAAAAAATAATGGTAAGTGAATTCATTACCAATCTCACCCCTAAACTTTCAATTGTAAAAGGCATTATTATTCCTATTATAACTCAAATCATAAGCCAAAACATACAAGTTCTAGAAGAAGGAATGAGAGCTATAGGTAGAGTTTCATTTAGTGATTTAATTAGTCAGTTTAATGGTAATAAGTAGACTGGAACTTTATGTCTAGTATATTTCAAGGAAAAATCAAAAGAGATTAAAAGAAATTCACTTCTTGAACTTTGGAAATCTGTAGCCAAGTGGGTACTTAAATATATCATTTGTGAAGGGAAACATAGTCTTTTAGGGGAGACGCCATGAAAATGTTAATACATGTTAAGCATGGGAGACAAAAGCCTCAATATAAAATTAACCTCCCATCTTTCTTATATGGTGCTCTACAAGTTATGTCTACAACCCCTACTACTGTTCTTAGGCATCATGGCCTTATTCAGCTTATTATCTAGTATCATTTCCTTCAATAAGGTCAAGAGGTTTGGGAGGAATTTTAGAATAATATAGCACAACAAATTCTATATTTTATTGCATAAGAAATCCCAAATATACCACAGGAACACTCATCTCCACTTGCCACATCAGCTGAGAAAACAACACCAAGAAAAACATCTCAGACTATAGTCTCCATAGAAATCCCTTCTTCTTCAAAAAGAATCACAAGGTCTCAAAACCCTGACATTTCAAGGTCCCCAAAAGAACCTCATGAGTCTGTAGCATAACTAGTTCCTTTGATAGGAAGAAGAAAATTGAGACAGAAGGTCGCTATAGAACTTGAGATGACCAAGGGTTTGGTGGTTGAGAAGGAAAATCAACCAAGTGTAGCTCAAAGAGTAACTAAAAGAAGGAAAAGGCTCATTTTAATAGAAAAATATGAACAAGAAGCTATAGATATTTTAGATAGTCTTAAAATGGTGTCTCATTCCCTCATACATTAGAATATTCCTGCACCTACAGATATTGAAGAAATTCCTTCTGAAAAGAACTCTCCAATCATAATAGAGAAGCCAAATCCAGAGGAAGAACCACACACGGTAGAAGAATTAAGTATGGTGGAACAACCACCTATTCCAATTGAAGTTGTAATGGATAAAGGGAAAATTATATGTGCCAATGAAAAAGATGTATCATCAAATCTAAATGATCTTATTATGCAGCTAACTTTGCAGCTTTATCAAGCTCAAGCTCTTGAATAACAACAAATAGCTGATATTGCTGACTTGATCAGTTAATTGCAAAACATGGATCATCTTAACTCATCTTTGGTGAAAAAATTAGACACAATATCTATTAATCATGTAGCAAAAATTCATAGATTAGAGGAAATAATAAAAGAACATGAAGAGGAACATATTGGTCTTTGGATATATGTAGAAAGTTTGAAGAAAGAAAATAGGAGATTACAAAATTTGGTAAACACTTCTAAAGCATCTGCTTTTGCACTTTCTCTTCCTAAGGTATTTGTTGACCATGGTTGTCAAACAAGTGATCTAGGTATTCCTCCTTTGCAAATACTACATCAAATTGAAGAAGAATATTTTGTACTTAAACAAAGATGCAACTTCTTCAAACAAACTCTTGGAAAATGAAAATAAATAATTAGAGGCTAAAGTCCAAGAGTTAGAAGAAAATTTTCAAGATTCATGTAAATTAGGAGAAACTCTTTTGGCATGTAGGAATCCTTCTCTTACATACAGTTTGTTTTTATTTGAATAATTTTATAGATGGTAGCTTTTACAGATCTCCTATCATCTTCCTTACAAAATTTTGTAGCCAACAACATTTTTGGAAATTTTCTATAGTGATGAACCTGATCAGTAGGATTTGCTTTGTGAATTTTATTTGCATGACTTGATTCTAGGAGATCATGAGCATAATAAGTTTTTTATAAATCTTCATGTAGGAGAGTTTCAACTGAGAGCATTACTTTCTACATTCAAAAATCATATAGCATGGAAAGACAGATTTGAGGACTATACAAATCATGCTAAGACTACATGATTATGTGTCAAACCAACCTTTCCTATTCCTAGATTAATCAAACAAAATTTTAGCTGTGATTTATTAAATGATGAGGTTAAAACACATTACTTACAAGCTCTATATGATTGTACTATTTTTTTAAATTTATTTTCAAGATAGAGTTTTGATTCAGTAATGGCTGCAAGTATAAATAGATGGGACCAACTTTTAGTACCTCTTAAAAGGCAAAAAGTCATGTCCCCAAATAAATTAAGATGGAGTATGAGGAGATCATCCTCAATTCTAGAAATTTTAATAGAGGCAATCAACTCTAGGGGAGAATAGAAATAGATTGGTATGAGATATAGACCCCCTTTGCTAATCATACCTATTCTAAGATGACAGAGTTGGGCTCCACAATTAGAAGAGCAATTTAGTATATGGAAATAAATGATTTAAACACATCAAGGATTTATCAACAATTTAGATAGACACATAACAGATGAGTTTGATGAATATGATTTGAGTCAGAGTGTAGAAAGTAGAAGCTAGAGCTATGAATGCTAATAAATGTTTGCAATGGGACTTGCAAAAGGTAAAGCTTGGGAGAAATGATGAGCTCAAAATATGGCTCATTATTGACATGTTATTTTCTTCAAATTATCTCTTGAAGGATATTATCTTATACAAATCTTAGATTCTTAGATAGCTATTACATGAAAAATAGATATTTGTCTTATTTATATTAAACCAAAGACTGAACCTTTACTTTGTCATTAATGTCTAATACATAACATGTTTTAGTGATATTTGGTGTGAAGAATACTTAAGAAGAAGACACAGGCGATGTATAGTGAACATTCCATTTTTATCTCCATCCAGTAGAACTACGGACTCTATAGGATTGCTTCTATGGACTCTACAGGCTTGTTTCTATGGACTCTGTAGGCTTATTTCTACGAACTCTATAGGCTTGTTTCTATGGACTCTGCAGGCTTGTTTCTACGGATTCTGTAGGCTTATTTCTATGGAATCCATAGGCTCATTTCTACAGACTCCATAGGGTCAATTCCAAGAATTCTATAAGGACAATGCCACAAATGGGAAGCTGGTAACTAGATAGGAGAAGGAAGAACCATTCCAGCTGGAATCAAATAAGGAAAATAATTGCCTGCTATTTTGAAGGACTTGCTTTTGATAAATTTGTATGTAATCAAATTTTAGGAATATTATAGGATAAGATATTTATTTCATTGAAATAATTGGATCTCTTGGAAATCTAATCTCCTACTTTGGATGAAGGGATTGACTAGGAGTCCTATTCTTTTGCATCTTATTTTGAGTTGATTGTATTAATATAAAGTGTAAGACTTTCGACTATGAAAAGGGAGAGAAGAAATAGAGGATATAGAGAAAATATAAAATCAAGAATTAGATATTTTAGAAGCATACAGGTTTCAATTAGATTTTAATCATTTCATTTCCATGAATTAATACTTCAAGTTTCCAGCACTGATTAATCTTTGTTCTTGAGTCTGAGAGGAACAAGGGCCCACTCTCCTTAGAACCAGGAACTATGTATGGTATTTATGTTATGTTTTATTAGTTAGAATTTTGTTACTATTTGAATTTATTTATAAAAACATCAAAACAAATTCATATTTTAAAAAGAGTATTTTCTTATTTCATTTCTTTTTTACGCAAAGTATGTTTTCCTTTACAGCAGAAGTGTGAAACAAATTTCTTTTCATAACTAGAAGTGTGAATTTACTTTCAATTCAAACATAAAATAGGAGTGTGATATTTTACTTCCAAAAAAAGAGTGGATTGATTTAATTTATTTTTTAAGCAAAAGTGTGAATCAAGTAATTTAGTCAAAGTTAGAATAGGATCATCAAACACCCCCATAAGCAAACTTCTAGATCTACCATCCCATACCTTACTGCATATAGCTTTGGACACCGGCCCTGGTTGATAAGACACCAATTGAATATTGGTTAAATGAGGAGTTAGATGTCACTCGTCATTGGCCATAATAGTTCTATGAATACAACTCTAGTGCATGCTTTACAAACCTCACTAAAGTTTGTTAAAGTGTTGATATGGATTGGGTAGCTATAAAATGGCCATGATTACACTATTCAATGAAATATTATGTTGAATTGGTTGTTCATAGGGAGGATCTAGGTAGTACTCCTACATATATGCCTAATATAAATTCTCAAACTCCTAATTGGGATCATAGTGTGGCTAGTCATACTTATTATAGTGAGGATCATATGGATTTGTACTAAAACAAGCCATTAGAGACCATTAGTAAGTCAAATGCTAAAAGTAATCAATATTGAAATGGTACTTGATGTTCATAACTAGCTTAAGTAACTAAAAGTTGCATTGATATTCTGAATGCCTCTAAAAACTAGTATATAGAATAATGTCCCATCGAGCATGCCAAAAAATGTTATCATTTTGGTGTGCACCTTGCTTGAAGCTATGTAAAACATAGCCTCACTCCAACTGATAGAATTAGAACTTTTTAGAGTGTGGGTGACTTTATATTGAGAAGAACCTCTAGAGAGGGCTAGTTAGGTGATGCACCTAACTTTTTTATATCCTCTGGAAGCTACTAAAACTAATGCACATATGTAAATCAATACAAGTATTATATTTACCTTAAGCATAAATATTTTATATGAAGGATTAATAGAACTTTGGATTAAAAAATTCCTTTTTACCTCTTCAAATGACCTACAAAAGGTGAGATAGAAAGCAATAGGTGAAGAATAGACTTGCCAAAAAAAGATATAATCTTACTGATATGTTGATACACAATCAATTACACTCTATTATCTGTCAAAACTCATGCAAAATAAAAATCTCCTTTATTGATGTATGGTCCATATTACAATTTCTACTTTAACTCCAACAATAATACAAAAATGGATTAAAAAGCCAATATATAAGTCTTAAAAGCCAAGAATAGCCTAAGTGGAGTTTATTTATATAAGGAATAGTCTTCTTTAATTAAATAAAGACTAAAACCTTTTACAATTATTTAATCAACTCCCTTTTACAATATTTAGAAAACTCCTTTTTACAATATTAGCTTTCCTTCACAAAGCATGCATACACTCTCAAAAGTTGGTGTGGAAAATAGGTGGGCCCATGTTGATATCAACTCAAGTCTATTTTGAGTTCAAAAATAAATACAATAGTCTTAAAAAATATTTTAATTTTCTTGCCTTGCAAGAAATCCATTTTGGCATTGAAACAAGAAATAGTGGCCCCCATTGACTTGGTCAACTCTCCTTGGATGTAATCAATGCCATCATTTGGTGTTTATCTCCACTTTAACTGATCTTGAAGTATTTTAATGCCATTATTTGGAATATTGGATGATGTTGGTCAACTAGTCAATTGAAGCTTTGATTAGAAGTTCAAGGCTAGTTAACTCCACTTGGATCCTCCTTGCATAAAATAGCATTTGAAATTTAAAAATATATGAATATATATAATAATATAAGATATGGCATGTGATAACTTCAAAATTAATTCATTTGATAGATTTTCAACATCATTCTTTACTTGCTTGATTGACCAATTAGGCCAATTAGGCTTAATAGCCTATCTTCTTGCATTTGGACTCCATTAAAACTGAAAAAAGATGCCATAGAACTTTGAAAAATTATTAAATGAACTTTAATTTTTTTTCTCATCACAAGATATGTGATTTTGATGAGAAAACACTTGTCATTCAATCAACAAGGTTGACTAGGCTTATTTTGCTCCATTTTCATGCAAACTGGCCATTTTGATCAAGTTAGTTGGGACACTTCCAAGATTATTTATGACAAAATGAAGATTTGAAGATGAATTAAAAGTGTTAAGATTTGAGCTCTATTCATTAGATTTCATTGAACTATTTGTACTTCATTTTACATGCTTTTTACCACAAAAAACATGATTTCTACCCTCATCCGTACATATCCATGTATAAAATTGACATTTATGGAATCCTATTTGAGTTTAATTGACATTTGAAAATGTTTTAGGTTGATCCATGGTGATTTAATGGCAATAAAATCAACTTTTTTCAAAACTAGTTTTTTAAGGTTTTAGGTGGGCTTTGAAGCTGAATCTTCAAAATGATGATTCATGAAGTACATATGTCTAAATCATAAAATATTTATATTTATTTATATCACATTTACCCCCCTAATATCCCTAAAAATATTGGGTTCCCATGCAAAATATATAAAAAGTTACCATGTGGAGAAATCTACTTATGGGGTTTTGACTGCATTCTGGGCTAATGATTGTTAATAAATCATATCCCCTCAACTAGTATCAATTATTCATTAATTATAAATAAATAGGGCTCCTTAAAACATAACAATATCATTTATCTAAACTCCACACGTTGTGAAATATATGAGCATCTGAACAAGAGGCTAGGAAAGGTGTCTAGAATTGTAAAAAGTAAAAATTTCACCAAAATGAAAATAACTCTTCACATACTTCCCAATGATTAAAAAAATCATCTTTAGGTCTGTACCATTCTATCAAAACACTCTAAAATCACATATTACTTGAAAATTTAAAAAATCCCTTTTTGACCTATATGCCTATTTGCTTGCATAAGCCTGTATGAGCATGGTTTCCTTAAAATTTAGAGTTTTGACACTCTTTAAAGGTCTGATTATGATGTAAAACTATCATCCCATGCTTTTCAAATATTTACCTAGACTTTGAAACCCATGTCTCACTCCAGAAGGATGCCCACTCCAATGGTGATCTCCAACAAACATGTTAAGGACCATTATAAAAAAATGAGTATCTTCAATCATCCAATGACCATGAAACTTTTTCATAAGGTTATCCAACTCATGATGACCTTGTATACAAAATTTTAGGTCTTGAAACCACTTCTATCTCCCAAAAAGTTTAATTTTTTCTCAAAATTGATCCCTATGTATGGATTGTCTGCATATTTAAACTTGACAATACTATTTTGAAATGATAATGACCCATTTACAGTCCATTTTTGACAAATTTGACCAAAATTAGTTCTTTTCAAGCCACAATTCCTCAGTTTGACCAAATTAAAAAGGCTATGACCAGTTTTAGGAAAGATTTATATGATAGGGGTAGTAATTTGACCTTGACATGTCAAATTACTAACAATAAGATTATGAATTTCATCTATAGAAGATAATTTTAGATCAAACTTGAGAGATAGAGACCTTAATACCTTTTTAACCATAGTAGCCTCCTCAAGGTTCTCTGTAAGACCTCTGATGATGTTCACAGTCTCATCAACTCTCTATAGAGAAGATGCCACAAAATCTTCTTCCTTCATCTTGAGACTTTCAAATTGTCTTCTATGAGTCTAAAACTTAGAAAGATTGACCTTTGAATCTCCTTCATAGATGATCCACATTTTTTCCCAAATCTCTTTAGCACATTTACAATGTATTACCTTTGGTAAACTCAGTCTCTATAAGACCATAAGTGATGGCATTCATTACTGTAGAATTATTCTAAAACAAATTCTTATCTGCAACATTAGATGGAGGATTAGTATGAGAAACATAACCATCCACAACAAATTTACATACATTAAATCTTAGAGATATAATGTATGTCCTCATCCTTGCACTCCAAAATGCATAATTGGATCCATTAAACATCGGTGCTTGCTTAAGAGAGAAACCTCTTTGATGACTACCCATATTGTACCTTAGATCACCTTCAAGATGTCAAGCCTTTATAAAAGGACCTAATTTGATACCAATTTTTAGAGGTACAATCACTGAGGGGGGTGTGAATTAGTGAGCCTAGAAAATCCAACTTCAATTTCAATCCTTTGAAGTTCTTAAACAATTACCATAAACATTCATGAAACATACACATCATCCATATCAATGAGTAAAAGAGACCATGCAAGATCAATCATATAGCAGATGCCATATGTGGGAAACCCTCTTGGGAGAGAAAACACATTGGATCTTATAATTGGAATATTGTACTATAAAAATAAGAACCAATTTAGACTAAATGCAACTGATTAAGGAACTACCATCTCTATTTAGTGAGACTACAATCCTACAAGGTGTTACCACACCTATCTAGCTATCCTACAACAACAACTAGAATTTTAACAAATTTCACCTTACAAAGAGGCACAACCCCTAGATGTTGATCTACCATGACAACACCTAAGAACACATCCACCTTTGAACGAATGTCTTTAACACTTGATGATGGACCTCTAGTTATCACTCTTCACCTTCACTCACACTCAATCTACAAGAATAATAATCTGCCAACATAATTAGGATGTACATGTCATACAAATATTTCTTAATATATTTTTATCTTTAACTCATCCACAGGACACCCACCCTTTCTTTCCCTTCACAGCACTCTACTCTCAAATGTAAATCATACTCATATGTCTCTCCACAAGTCTAGAAACTAACACATTTAGTTTTACCATTTATAGAGCTATCATGATTATCAACATCTTAGTCAGCCATTAGGCATGCCTTAATCCTCAAGGCATCTTTCATGTGAAGACATAGTTCAAAACAAACCACATAGGTTAGCC
This sequence comes from Torreya grandis, assembly GCA_037957365.1. Lineage (NCBI taxonomy): Eukaryota > Viridiplantae > Streptophyta > Pinopsida > Cupressales > Taxaceae > Torreya > Torreya grandis. The sequence goes on from JARHVA010010251.1 coordinate 102,730, forward strand.
ATATCACCTATGGGTCACCCTTAAGGAACTACACCTTTCAATTAGGCCCTTGTAGCCCTTATAGGTCTCATGAAGACCCATTCACTCCTTTAGCACTTCATCAAGAAAAATAAAGAACATAGGACCTCTTCCAAATGCATGGGTCTACTCTATATGACCCCTTAGTCATCCTCAAACGTATACGGTCATCATTGCACTCTTTTGTGCAAGCTCAATCAACTCAAACAATAGCCTTGTTCATAAGGACACCATGAACGATTACACAACCAACTTATTAAGCATTATTCATACTCAATATAGATTGATAACACATATAAAATTCACACAAATCATCCTAACAGAGTCTAAAATTCTCCCCAATATACAAATCATCAAGAAATATTGAAATAATATCAAAACAAGCTCGAACAATCTTCTTGAGTTACTTGCAAAATACACACGAACACATAGTAAAATTTGAACCTTCATAATTATGTCTATATAAACTTTCAGATCTTCAAATCTATATTTATATATGTGAATTGGAATTATCTACAAGTTTTATTTTTACACCATGAGCAAATTATGCATAGATCGAAAAATATAGCCAAAATATAGAGCACTATTTTTTCCTTTACAAATTCAAGTATTCAAATGCAAAAAGTCATAGTTAAACTTCAGACACTAAGCTCGTATATCATGTATTCACTAATTTAGATTGATTTCACACCATTGATCTCATTCAATATTTAATTCTTAGTGTACCATATACCAAAAATTAAACTTTGAACATGTTGACCTCATCTCGTGTAATCTGGGAACTTTGACCTCATATGCTCAATTGATCTCTTCGAGATTGTCCTCACTTTAGCTATGCTAGAAAACTATCATTTTGACCTATTAAATTTAATGCACACCATTTATCTCAATAAATATGAACACACACTCACCATTGATCCTATAATAAACTCGATGTTTATCTCTACTCATTGTTAAACCTTGAACACTTTTACCTTTTTGACTTACTGCGCACCGTAGATCTAGATATATGAACTTCCATGCACTATTGATATCTAAAGATTAGTCAGGTCCTTATAATACATCATGAACTATTTGATCAATTTTTGTGATCACTTTTGAGATATAGGATCTCCTTTTATTCTTGGTCTTTACCCTTCACAAAAATGATTAGGTATGGGAACCTTTGTATATCTGTCTGGAAGGCTAACTTTGCACCTCCATATCTTTTGCTTCACTCAAGTGCATGTTCTCAAATTTGGACCATAATATCTCATCACAAATGAGAATATAAAAATTTAAAAATATTATCCTATAACCTTCACATGTGTGAGATATAATTACATTAAAATGCCTCCTCAAATTTATTTGTCGCAAAGCCAACCATGTCAAAAACTGCTTGGAAGGCCAACTTTGCACATGCATATATTTTGACACGCATTGGTGCATGATCTGAAATTTAGAAAAAATTAACTAGGCATAAAATTGAACAAACCCATATGATCACATTCTCTTGAAATGTCCACATGTGTGATATATTACTACATCAAAAAACTTACTCGGATCTTTCTTGCCTCATGCAAATTTGGCTAAGGGAAGACACTGTCAAATTGCCTAAGAGCCAAAATTTTCACTTGCATAACTATTACTACGCTTAGGTGCATGACTTGATATATATAAAATATAAATTAGGGACTAATGTGATCATATCCATATGACCAACTCCCCCTGACTCATGCACACATGACAATGGTGACGTTAACAAACTGCCTACTTAGATTTTTTGCTATTGGACCCAAAATATCTAGATGAGAACAATGATGAATTGGGTGAATTTCACTCATACACATAAGTTATTCAATCATATAAAACATTTTATAGGACCCATTTAACATGATCAATACTCTATACTCATCCTTGATAATCTCTAACCATGCCAAAATTGAAGATCAACCAAGCTTCCTTTAAGCACACTAGGATAAACACATTGCACTCTTTGTCATTGTCACTTAGGCAATCAAAGCACTTCATGCAATCACTATGACACCTCCATGACATCACCATGAAATCATTAATAATTTTCCAACACAAGGGTGATGATCATATCTACAATAAGAAAATTAAATGTTAAACTTAGATTTAACATATACTAAATTTATTAAACTAAGATAGGATAAAAATAAAAATACATATATTCTAGATATGGAAATGATAAAAAAAACAATGTACTTATCTAGTTCTGATGCTAACATAATTATAAATCTAGATTTTTTTTTAGAGGTACAATCACTAAGAGGGGGGAGGTGAATTAGTGAGACCAAATATTTCAATTTAATTCCAATCCTTTCAAACTATTAAACAATCAACATATACCAACTTGATCAAGCAACATAAACAAGAGAGCTCATTCATTCAATACATACACAAGATCAAACATATAACACATAGTTACTATGAGAAACCCTCGTGGGTAATAAACCCCACTCTCAAGTATACAACACATGAAATACTTGTCCTATAATAAATTACAAACAAGATACTAGTCAACTCCTTTAGACCAAAAAACCTTGATCAAATCTTCCTGACCAAAGACCTTTAGTGAAACACCTATTTCACAAGGAGCAACTGCCCCTAAGGAAGATCAAATCCTCTATATCCTCCTTTTAAGTGAAAAACTCCACCTTATAACTGATGTATTCAACACTTGATAATGTATCTCTAATTATCTAACCCCTTCACAAACTCCCTCTCTAACTCATACATGCCTCCCATATAGGCATGTCACAATCTCACTCCTTCACTTAAACTATCCTCATATACACACTTAGACCTCTTATATATCCTCAAACTATAAGATAACTATTATGACATCATAAATATTACCTACATGTCATACACATATATAAAAAATTTCTTTGTTTATCAACCCATCCACTGGGCACATCTACTTCTCCTTTGCTCCACAACTCTCTCATGCACACCATGCACAAGTTTACTCAAAAATCAAGAAATCATCATCTTTGATTTCACTATTTATATATCCTTCATGGATTATCATTTACATAATAATACTTTTTGGCCATAACACATGCCTTTACCCTTAAGTCATCTTAAATGGGTCACACTTAAGCATAACTCTCTTTCAAATAGACCCGAGTTACCTTTTAGGTCCTATGAAGACCCATTCACCTCTTTAACACTTATACAATAAAAATAAGAAAAAATGACCACTTAAAAATTAATTTACCCTTTTAAAAATACCCCTCTGATATCCTTAAATGATTATAGTCATAAAAACACTCTTCTACTAAAGCATAAATTGCTCAAACAATATTCGGTGCACACAGTCACTATGAACGAATAGATATTCAACTTATAAACCTTTGAAAATACTGCATATGATTGGTCAAACCTTCATAATTCACACATATAATCCTCATTTATTCTAAAACACTCATAAAAATTAAGTCAACATGAGACATCGAAACAACATCAGAATGAGCTCGAACATCCTTCTCTGGTCACTTACAGAACACTGTCGAACATATAGTCAACTTTAGAACTTCATAACTTTGTATGTACATAATTTCAAATATTTAAATCTATATTTACATTTTCACCTTGGATTCCTCTACTACTTCTATTTTTACACCATGAGCAAATTCATTTTGAATTGAAAGATATAGCTCAAAAACCAGACATTGGTCTTTCCTTTATTAAATTCAAATATTTGAATTCAAACGGTCATAGTTAAACATCAAACAATACTATCATATCATGTCCTCACTAATTTAGATAAATCATGAAACATCAATATTATTTTTTGAATCTAAGCCTTTAACTCATAGTGTGCCAATGTTAAATGTTAAACCTTGAATAGTTGACCTCATCTCGTGTAATCATACAATCCTAACTCAACATGCATCGTCAATCTCTGTAGATCAGCCAGGTCCTTATCATGAAATGCACACAATTTGATTAATATTTATGATCACCCATGAGATATATGATATCCATTTGGTCCTGGTCTTTACCATTAGCAAAATTGGCTAAGTATGGGGACATTGCAAAGTACCTAGAAGGCCAACTTTGCTCCTTAATAACTTTTACCTCGATCAATTTCATGACATAAAACTTAAGCCATATTATCTCATCACATAGGAGAATACACAAATATTTAAAAATACTCTTGAAACCTTCAAACATGTGATATATATCTCCATTAATCTGCTCACTTAGATTTTTCTCTCATGGAGCCAACTATGTCAAGAATTGTCTAGAAGGCCAGCTTTAAACATGCATATCTTTTATCACACTTCATCACCTGAGATAAAATTTAGTGAAAAAAATAGGAATAAAATTAAAAAAACCCATATAATAAAATTATTTTTAAACTTTCACACATGCAAAATATGACTACATCAATATGCTTACTTAGCTCTTCTTGCCACATTGCAAATTTAGCTAAGTATGGGAAAACATAGTCAAACTGCCTAGGAGCCCAACTTTGCATGTGCATATATTTTGTCTCACTTCATCGCATGACATAAAATTTAGCACATAAAAACTAGGATTAAATTTTATCACAACCATATGACAAACTCTCCTTGAATCATCAACACGTGGCAATGGTGATGTCAGGAAACTACCTACTCAAATTTTCTGCCATTGGACCCAAAATATCTAGATGAAAACTATGGACTACTAGATGAATTAAAATTATTTACACAATAAATAAATACATCCTTTACATCTATTATTATCCCTTACACATCCTTAAATCATCATACTCATACCTAAACATCTTTAGCCATGTAAACTCTAAAGATTAACCAATCTTTCTTCAAGCATACTAGGACAAGCACATTGCACACTTCATCATTGTCACTTATACTATCAAGGAACTTTATCAAATTACTTGGAATCCTTCATGACATCATTTAAAACTCTCCAAAAATGTCCCCCTTTGTCATTGATTTCAACAAACATCATTCATATCACCTTCCTTCTCTCTCCAAGCACTCACATAATAGGAACTTTCTCCCCCTTTGCCACAATGACAAAGTGGGCACCAACTAATCTTGAAGACATAAAAATACCATCAATAAGAGAGGACCATATTATAAATATGATAAAAACTCCCCCTTACCTTGAGAGTACCTCTTCTTTCCTTGATACCTTCCTCTTGCTATATGCCAACATTCTTATTCAACTAAGCACCACAACCAATGAAGAAAAAATACACAAAAGTATTGAAATCTGATTGAAATCACCAAGAAACATCTAAGAGGGAATCCCCCTAATATTTATGAGCCATTACATCACTTTAGAATATTTATATCTCCATACACCATGAAGAACCACCATATAGGCTTACTAGCCTTCTCTCTCAAAGACACTTCCATGACCACCAACTTTGTATTTGCACTAAAGCTTCTTTACAAACCTATGGAGAAATCTTAAGAACCTATTTCTCCTCCTTAACCAAAGACATTCTATTTATTCATAGAGGAATAAATGACACCCAAGCTTTGTATTAGATACTCAAATGTAGCTTTTGACAATGGTTTGGTCATAATATCTACAAGTTGCTCTATTGTAGGCACATACTCCAACTTAACACTTTGATTACTCACTTGTTCTCTTAAAGAAATGACACATAATAGGAATGTGCTTAGTTTTTGAGTGCATAATAGGATTATTTGAGATACTAATTTCACTAGTGTTGTCACAATAGATAGGACAAGGCCCATTTTATCTTACCTTATAATCTTCCAAAGTTTGTTTCATCCACATGACTTACGTGCAACAAGAAGCGAATACTATATACTCAAATTCTATAGTTGATAGAGACACTAATTATACAGTACAAAATACTTCCAATCATGGATTTATACAAATTTTGATCAAATTTTGGTGAGTCATCTAGTTTACTTAACTTATATCCTATGATCATTGCAGTACCCATTGGTTTAAAATCCATCATGACAAGCTTCCTTAGCATATCCTTGATGTATTTAGCTTGTGAAATGAATATCTTTGCATCACATTGATTAATATACAATCCTAAGAAGAAATATAGTTCTTCCAACATTGATATTTCAAATTTAGTCCTCATAGTATCTGCAAAATCTATACTTATATTATCATTATCAGATCCAAAAACTATGTCATCAACATATACAACCACTATAAATTGATGACTGCCTTTTATTTTAATGTATAAATTACTATTAGCTACCCATTTTTTAAAAACTTGAGTCAAAAGATACTTATCTAACCTGTCATACCAAGCTCTAGGAGCTTGTTTAAGACCATAAAAAGCCTTCTTCAATTTACATACAAAATCTTGATTAATTGACATGAAGTATCCTTTAGGTAACTCAATGTAGACTTCTTCTTCTAAATTTACATTCAATAATACATATTTCACATCCATTTAATATACCTTAAAACTTTTAAAACTACCATATGCCAAGAAAAGTTTAATTGCTTCCATTCTTGCCATAGGAGCGAAAGTATCATCAAAATCTATTCCTTCAATCTGAGCATATCCTTTACACACTAATATAGTATTGTTATAAATTATCCTTTCTCATTCATCTTGTTTTTGAAAACCCACTTGGTACCTATCACATGTTTATCTTCTAGCCTAAGAACTAAGTCCCATGTTTCATTCTTTTCTATTTGATATATTTATTCACCATTGCATCATTCCAACTTTCATCTTTGATAGCTTCCATGAATGTTTTGGGTTTAATCATGGATAATAGAACTGAGTCTTATTTATTTTTATTAATCAACATTCTCTTTCTAGTCTGCAGCCTTGCACCAATATTTCCAATAATTTGAGAGAATGGATGATCTTTCTAAATTATTCTATATGGAGCTTTAGAATCTTGTCTCTTGATGTAAGGGCATCCATTAAATATTCCATTAGAATGTCAATTTTGATTTGGAATAGTTTAGAATGTGTTCTATAGTGATTACATGTCTTTAGGAGTTCAAACTTGTTGGCTAGGGTGTTCAAAATTTGAATTATGACTTTCCCACCAAAAGTCTCTTTTGAAAATTTGAAACCTTGAAAGCTTTTATAAATAACTTTCATATGTTTGCAAAGATGGTAATGTGTTATGAACATGTTTTAAGAGGTTTAGACAATATAGAAGGGTCAAAAGTTCATAAGCTTATGTCATGGTGTCATATTGGTCACATTATGCAAAAACATGAATAGTGCCATGTAAACAAAGAGACCTCCTCAAGGGAAAACTTCAAGATTCAGTTATGTACTTTATATAAGTGTTTTTAGGAGTTATTTTGGAATGTAATCCATCCATCCCATTTGAGGATGTTGAGAAATGGAGAATAGAAATAAAACTTGTGTTAACAAAAGACCACCTGTGTTATCAAAAATTTGTGAGTAAACAAATTACATGTCTGAACATAATATATGGTGTTGATGGTAATAAATTATTGTTTCAATTGATTTGATATTGCATGAATTATAATATTATTATTTTATTTGCTTAGAAAATCATATATTTGTACTGAGGCTTGTTGTTCCTTGAGAGTGTTGTGACAAGTCATATTTGTAGATTTTGTGTATATATTTGACAGTGATAAGAATTTGTGATAATAATAATATGTGGAAGAGGAAAATATCATATTAATATCCTTTTTATAAGGACCAAGAGTGAGTATAAACTCTCATTTGTCAATTTGATTGTGTTATGAAACTTTGTGACTGTGTAAAATAGGGATACATGGCAGACCCCTATCTACAAGAATGTCATTGAGATTTCAAGAAGAAATGGAAGTCTATTTCTTATTGAAATTAATGGATCATGGTGATGTGATAAAGGGAGAGGTATAAAAATCTATTGTGATTCAACAACATTAAATTGTAACATTGAATGATTGATATTATAGGTTACCCAGGCCATAACTTCTGAATTCTATAGAGAGAGAGTACTATTGTTTTGTATCTTGTTTTAGAGTCAAAGTGATAAATAAGAGTTTTAAATGATCTTATAATGTTATGAGAACCCCATTTTAAGTTATAGAGTTTGTTGGTATTGATAAGACAAACTAACCCTACAAAACCCTATTCTTAACAGTTAGAATACAATATTGAACAACTAATAATTCTTGTTAATGAATGTTTCAAGGGTGGAGAAAACTTGATCACTAAAGGATAAAGTTGTGAGAACCCCATAAAAATCTAAATCCACCATTATTTTTATTTTAAACCATTTGAGGTTCATTATATATATATAGTCTCAAGTTTGTTTAGAGACTTAATAACCCTCGATTAGGATTTTTGCTGTTAAAGGAGAATCCATTAGCCAGAAAGGCCCAAAATTTGTCATCTGAGTTGTTTCATCATGACCAAAGAGATTTTTGTGATTTTAGATGTGTACCTTCATCATTTCATATGTTTTGGGGCTATAGGTCTATTACAATCTTAAATAGACCTAATTAGGGACCGAGACAAAAGAGAAATAGGGCATGCAGGTAGAGGAAGATAAATTAATGAGTATTGGAGATAGAAGAGCCAAATGGGTCCTAGGAACTAATCTTAGTTTGTTGTGAAAGTCTGTTTTCTTTCGAAACCAAGGATGTTTCCTCTAAAATAGGGCTAGTAGGAGTCTATGGCAAGAAAGTAGCTTATTTGAAGATAATGAGAAAGGGTTTGATTAAGTTGCAAAAAAGGGTTAGTAAGAAGTGTAAATAAGTGTTATAAGAAGGAAAAGGTCTTTGTGTGACTCAAATAATCATTGAGCTTGTTTTCACATACAAAGGTTACCTTGGCATTGACAATTTGAGATAACACTAAGAAGGTTTGAGAGAGTACATGAATGGATTATTATTGAATGGATTAAAAGGTTTATGATGGCATGTTAGGAGTGTTAGATCAATGAAAATAGTTTGGTACTATTATATACCTTTCATATCCTAGAAGTCAAAAGAAGCATCTATAAGCTATAAATCCATACAAGGAGAATAAAAATAAGAACGTGTGTTTGAGCTCTGCATCATTTGGTATCAAAGCCATAAGATATCTTAGGTCCACGTAGGTGATGGAAATGCATGATAAAGATTTGATTTTGTTCAATTTTTTTTAATATTGCAGGGAACAAGCAAAGAGAAGAGACAAGGTGAGAGGAAAAGTGCAAGATAGACCAGAGTAGGAGAAGGCAACAAGATAGTACACTTCATAACAAGGTAATAATGTTGATGATTGATTTGAAATGGAGTTAGATGTGTTTTTTCAAATAATTTATATTTAGATAAGTGAAAATAAATTGTGTGACAAAGAATCCGAAAGGCAAAAAAGGATGAAAATAATAAGAGAGCTATTGACAACTCAAAAGAAGAGACAAGCTCATAAAGAGAGATTGAGAAGAGGATAGTAAATAGTCCTAAGTGAGGACAAGAGGAGAATCTAAGTGAGAGTCCAAGAGAGGTGACTAAAGTGAGGTCAAGAAGGCAAGTGTGAAATAAACTTTTCAAGAAAGAGTGAAGATAAGAAAGGAAAGAGAATGATGGGCTTGATGCAAAAATATTGTCACAAAAATATGAAAAGAAAGTACAAGATGAAGAAGTCGATATGTATAAAGAGATTGCTAAGATGAGAAGAGAGTTAACAAGTATAGAAGAGAGATTGAAATAAATGATGATAACATGTAATATAAATTTTAGAATTAAGATCAAGAAAAGAGTACATTATGCATTCCAGGATAAGATGGAGGATAGAAAAGTACAATAGATAGTTATTCATATAAAACAACAACTAGAGGAGATGATTGGAGAATTTGAAAAATATGAAGACAAAGAAGATGAATGGGCATGTGAATATGCAAACAAAAATGTGTGTTATCTTATAAAGGAGAAAAATTAGATGGCATGGTAAAGGTAGGTGAAGATATTCAAAGCTTCATTGAAAGCATCCAGAAGGAAAATTTGACCCCAAGCAAACATGAAGGGTCTTACGAGGTAAATCAATTTATTGAATATTATAATTTTGCTAATGTATATGAGAGTTCACAAGAAATGGAAGAAGAAATGCATAAACCAAAGGAAAATATTATTGGTCTAACATCAAGAGTGTTGATAACAGGCCATAAAGAATTAGTACATCAAGAGGAAGAGATGTAATCAAGCATTCAATCAAAGAAGACTGTTACAGCCCAAGAAGAAAGTGGCAAGTCATGGCATAATTCAATTTTCTCAAGTGATTATGTGAATTAGTTTTTTACAAGTTTGACTAAGCATTTGAAAATGATTTTTAGTAATGAATATGTACAAGGATTTGTAGAAAAGGTTAGTTCTTTGATAAAGATTGTTGAAGAAGAAGAGGAGGATAATGGGCTGATATGTGAACAATAGGTCCAAGGAAAGCAAGAAATTGAATCATAAGATAGTGTTCAATAAGGTAAGATTCAAGAGGATGAGATAATGGTTGAAGTTGTAAAGGAGAAAAATGAGATGGGGGAGCTATGTAATCACCCCTAAAAGGAGGAGCAACAATATACCAAAGAGCATGGACATCAAGTTAAGCAAAGTGAAGTATGCAAAGAACAAGAGAAAATGGAAAATAAGGTAGCATGGGAAAAACACTTAGAAGTGGTGAAAGAGTTGAGTAAAGAATATGTTAAGGCATCTACACAAGAAATTCAACATGAAGACAAAGGAGAGTTTGAACAATTTGAAGATAAGATAGGATGGAATAAGCCTTTAAAATAGGTTCAAGGTAGTAAGACAAATGTCTTCCTTAACCCCATTATGTTGTGTACAAGTGTGTGTGTGTGTGTGTGTATATATATAAAGAAGTTGAGAATGTGGAGGCCTAAATGTGGGCTTATGTGCATGTACACATATTTGAGAGACAAGTGGAGGCAGATCAACAAAGAGCATCAACCAAGTACACCTACAATAGCATATGGGAAACATTTTATAGCTTGGTAGTATGATGTAGGGGCATCCTTTAGAGATGTCATTAGAATTACAATTTTGGTTTGGAATAGTTTAAAAGGTGTTCTATAGTGATTATAGGTCTTTAGGAGTTCATACTTGTTGGCTAGGGTGTTCAAAGTTTGAATTATGAATTTCCCACCAAAAGTCTCTTTTGAAAATTTGAAACTTTTCAAGCTCTTATAAGGAACTTTAATATGTTTTTAAAGATGGTAATGTGTTATAAACATGTTTTAAGAGGTTTAGATAATATAGAAGGGTCAAAAGCTCATAATTCTTGTGTCATGGTGTCATATTGGTCACATTATGCAAAAACATGAATAGTGCCATGTAAACAAAGAGAAAAATTCAAGATTCAGTTATGCACTTTATATAGGTGCTTTTTGGAGTCAATTTGGAATGTAATCCATCCATCCCATTCGAGGATGTTGAGAAAAGGAGAATAGAAATAAAACTTGTGTTAGCAAAAGACTACTTATGTTATGAAAATTCTATGAGTAAACAAATTACATGACTGAACATAGTATATGGTGTTGACGGTAAGAAATTCTTGTTTCAATTGATTTGATATTACATGCATTAGAATATTATTATTCTATATACTCAAAAAAGCATATAGTTGTACTAAGGCTTGATGTTACCTGAGAGTGTTGTGATAAGTCATATTTGTGGATTATGTGTGTATATTTGACAATGATAGGACTTTGTGATAGTCATAATCTATGGAAGAGGAAAATATCATATTAATAGCCTTTGTATAAGGAGTAGGAGTGAGTATAAACTCTCATTTTTCAATTTTATTCTATTATGAAACTTTGTGACTATGTAAAATAAGGATATAGGGTAGACCCCTATCTATAGGAATGTCATTGAGATTTCAAGAAAAATGGAAGTCTATTTCTTATTGCAATTAATGGAGCTTGGTGATGTGATCAAGGGAGAGGTATAAAAGCTAATGTGATTCAACAATGTTAAATTGAAACCTTGAATAATTGATATTGTAGGTTATCCAAGCCATAAATTTTGAGTTATATATATATATATATATATATATATATATATATATAAAACATAGAGTAATGTTGTTTTGTATTTTGTTTTTGAGTCAAAGTGATAAAGAAGGGTTTAAAATGATCTCAGAAGGTGATGAGAACCCCATTTTAAGTTATAGAGTTTGTTGGTATTGAATGATAGAGAATTATATATATATATATATATATATATATATATATATATATATATATATATATAACATAGAGTAATGTTGTTTTGTATCTTGTTTTTGAGTCAAAGTGATAAAAAAGGGCTTAAAATGATCTCAGAAGGTGATGAGAACCCCATTTTAAGTTATAGAGTTTGTTGGTATTGAATGACAGAATTATTGTTAATGAAAATTTCAAGGGTGAAGAGAACTTGCTCACTGAAGGAGAAAGTTGTGAGAACCCTAGACAGACCTAATTCCACCATAGTTTGATTGAAACAATTTGAGGTTCATTATATATCAATATATAAAATCTCAAGTTTGTGAAAAGACTTAGTAACCCTAGATTAGGGTTTTTTCTATTAAAGGAGAATTCATTGGCAAAAAAGGCCCAAAATTTGTCATCTGAGTTGTTTCATCATGACCAAAGAGATTTTTATGATTCTAGACATGTACCTTCATCAGTCTATACATTTTGTGGCTATAGGTCTATTAAAATCCTAAATAAGCTTAATTAGGGATGAAGACAAAAGAGAAATAGGGCATGAAGGTGGAGGAAGATCAATTGATGAACAAAAAAGATAGAAGAGCCAAATGGGTCCCAAGAGATAATCTTATTTTATTGTGAAAGTTTATTGTCTTTCCAAACCAAGGAGGTTTCCTCTAAAACAGGGCTAGTAGGAGTCTAAGGAAAGAAAGTAGTTTGTTTGAAGATAATGAGTAGGGGTTTGATTAAGTTGCAAAATAGGGTTAGTAAGAAGTTTTACAAGGAGAAGGTATTTGTGTGACTCAAATCATCATTGAGCTTGTTTCCACATACAAAGGTTAACTTGGCATTAACAATTTGAGAGAGCACTAAGAAGGTTTAAGAGAGTACATGAATGGATTATGATTGAATGGATTGAAAGTTTTATGATGGCATGTTAGGAGTGTATATATCACTAAAAATAGTGTGGTACTATTCTATACCTTTGATATCCCAGAAGTCAAAAGAAGCATCTATAAGCTACAAATCTATATAAGGAGAATAAAAACAAGAAAGTGTGTTTGAACTATACATCATCTTTCTTCCTCCTCTTCATCTTCATCATCTGTTTTAATGGATAACTCATCATTGTTTGTAATTTTTTTTTAATTGAGTCACTTACCTACAATTTTGGCTTCTTGACTCTACTTGTCTCATCTACCCTTACATTTGAACTTTTTACAATATTTGGAAGTCTCTTATTGAAACACCTATAGGTAGTAATAATATAAGAGTAACCTAAGAAGATGCCCTCATCAGACCTTGAATTACATTTACCAAGATTCTCTTCATCTCTTTTGATGATGTACCTGTTGGAAATATTTTCATTGATGTCAAAGGTCTAGCATTATTGGTGATAAAGGCCCCATTGAATTTAATGATGTTTGTAATAGTTATATCTTGGCTAATTGTGTTAATATTTATTTAATATTAATAAATATATTTTTGGTTTCATATAAGACAAAAGAAGGGCCCATAGAGAAGTCAAAGAGTCATGGGGTAAAGATAAAAGAAGAATGGGATGCATTTTCCCATGAAGAGTCATCTTGGGGAATTCCAAGAGTCACCAAGTGAAGACAAAAGAGGAAGGGTGCAATTTATCATGAAGGGACACTTTGAGAAATATGAAAAGTCACCAAGATAAATACAAAAGAGGAAAGGATGTTTTTGCTTATGAAGGGTCACCACATGACTTTTCAAATGCAAGGATACGAAGGGTCATGCAAGTTTGGTGCCATTTTCCATGAGGATTGAAGGGTCACAAAGGGGGAAGGCCAAAGCTCATTTGGAAAGCTATAAATAAAGGCTTGAGAAGCCATTTTTAATATGGGAGATAGAGTTTAATTTGAGATAGTAATATCTAGCTTAGAAGAGTAGTGAGAGATGAGTATGATTTGTATTTGTTATATCTAGCTTAGACAAGAAAAGGTGAGAGAGGAAAAAGATATTGTAATGAACTATCATTTGTTGAGATAACAACATTGAGAGATAGTTGTGTGGTATACATAAAGGGGTTGGTGCTCCTGTGGGTTGGTGCTCACAATTTTTTTTGTGTTGGTGCTTAGCAAATGGGTTAGTACTCTTGTGGGTTGGTGCTCATGAATTTTTGTTTTGTTGGTGCTCAACAAAGGGGTTGGTGCTCCTGTGGGTTGGTGCTCATGAATTGATGATGTGTTGGTGCTTAGCAAAGGGGTTGGTGCTCCTGTGGGTTGGTACTCATGAATAGTTGTTGTGTTGGTGCTCAATAAAGGGGTTGGTGCTCCTACAAGTTGGTGCTTACAAATATTGTAGTTTGAGTTGGTGCTCATTCATATACTTGAGATTGTTCTCTATGGTTTTTCCCACATTGGGTTTCTATGTTAAATCTGGTGTCTCTCTCTATCTTGTGTGGTGTTTATTATTTTAGTTTTATTGCATATCTTGAATGTATGTTAAAGTGGAATTTGATTAAAGGAGATTTTATAAAGATTTATGATATACTGATTCACCCCCCTCTCAGTATATCTCATGCTTAATAATTGGTATCAGAGTAGGTTCCTTTTTAAAAAAGTTTTACAGCTTGAAGGTAGATCAGGAAAGCACGATGGTTGGATCACATGAAGGATTTTATATAAATAAGGCACCTTTGTTTGATGGGATGAATTATGCTTTTTTTAGAAAAAGAATGAAGAATTATTTGATGGCCCTTGGATTCGACATATGGCAAGCAATGGTGGAGGAATATGAAGAGCCACAAACAATTATAATTAATCCATCATAAAAGAAGGCAAGTGAATGTAATGCTAAAGCTTTAAATGTTATTTTATGTGGTTTATGTGAATCTAAATTTGTTAAAGTTATGCAATGTAAATCTTCTCATGAAACTTGGGTAAAACTTGAGAATATTTACAAAGGTGATGGAAAGGTTCAACAAGCTAAGCTTCAAAATTTTAGAAGCTAGTTTGAAAGTTTGAAGATGGAAGAAGAAGATATAGCAAGTTATTTTTTGTGAGTTGATCAAATAGTAAATTAGATTCAAGGTCTTGGAGAAAAGTTAGAAGAGTCAATGGTGGTACAAAAGGTTTTGAGATCTCTACCAATGAGATATGATGCAAAAGTTTCAAAAATTGAGGAGATGAAGAATTTAACCAAGCTAAAGATGGATGAGCTTCATGGTATACTCACGGTATATGAGATATAGATTGAACAAGATAACTCCTCAAATAGAGAAGCAAATTTCAAGGCATCAAATAAATAGAAAGATAAGATTCAAGAATCAAGTGATAGTTTCAGTGACGATGAAGATGAAAATGGAGCTCTTTTCATTTGCAAGCCGAAAAGGGGAATAGGTAAATATCAAGGAAAATTACCTTTTAAATGTTTTAATTGTGAAAATATTGGACATTTTTTAGCTAAATGCCCAAATAAGGGTAATGATGATGATGTAGAAGGAAAGTATTCATACA
This sequence comes from Torreya grandis, assembly GCA_037957365.1. Lineage (NCBI taxonomy): Eukaryota > Viridiplantae > Streptophyta > Pinopsida > Cupressales > Taxaceae > Torreya > Torreya grandis. Next base: position 118,373 of record JARHVA010010251.1, read on the forward strand.
ATAAGAATTTCAAAGGTAAATTCAAGAAGGGATTTGAGAAGAAGATCTTGTATTCTAAAGATCCTAGCTCAATCGAAGATAGTGGAGTCAGTGATTCAGAAGTAGAAGAGATTTTATTCATGGCCATACATGAATATGCATCTACAAGCAAAAGTATAGATGATCAAGAAGAAGAAGAGGATGAAGCTAAAGTGAATCTGGAAGGAGAACTCATTTGTGCCTTAGAAGAGTTAGAAGCTGTTGAGAAGAAGAATTGAAGATTGAAGCACCAGATCGAGAAAAATGAAAAAGAGTCAAAGGAAATAATTGATGATCTAACAACACATGTTGAAGAAGCTAAAAGGAATGAAAAATATCTAATAACACAATTGAAAAAATTAAGAAAAGAATGTGAAAGGTATGCTATTGAAATTGCCTCTTTAAAAGAAGATATTGAGAAAGTAGTCAATAATAAAGTAGTTAGTGATTCAAAATTTGAAGATAACACTAACATGTTGAATAAGATATTAAAAAACCAAAAGGAAAATTTAAATAAGATACGTATCAGATTTGAAAAGAAAAAGAGCTATGTTGAAGCTCTTACAAAAGAGGAAATAAAAAGGGAAGAAGTGAAGAATATAGAGAACATTTCAAACAAAGAAGGCTGGAGGGAACAAATCTACAAAAGGCAATCAGGTCATAGATATACAAACATGTCTTATTTTTATGGTTACTATTTTTAATGTAATGGATATGGTCATACGAAATTAGAATTTCAAAAAAGAGCTAATAGTTTTAAAAATAAGGAGAAAGAAAGTCATGTAGAGTCAAGTAGATGCTACAAATCTTTTTCTCCTCTATCAAGCTTTGGTGAAGAGGCCATAATATGTTACAAATATAACAACTTCAGACACATAGCTCAGTACTATAGAAGCATGTTCAAGTTAGTTAAGAAAGACCAGAGTTTCAAGGCTCCATTCATCAAGAATAAGGTTTAGACATGTTCAAGGTATAAGAAACAACCTAAATATTCTATGTTGGTTCAGATAGCTTTGCATGTAAGAAATGAAGATCCGCCATGGTTCATTGATAGCATATGTTTGAGGCATATGACAGGAGACATGAGTAAGTTAATAACTCTAAAGAAGATCAATGGTGGAACAGTGAAATTCAAAGATAAAACCACTACCAAGATAGCCAAAAAAGGTAATGTGAGTTTGGATAATGGTATAACCAAGACTAAGAATGTTTTATATGTAAAATGTCTTAAGCATAATCTATTGAGTGTAAGTCAAATATGTGATCAAGAATACACATTAAACTTTTATGCAAAAGGTTGTGAGATTAAAAGAAAAGATTCAAATGTGTTGATTGTAGATTCTCAAAGCATAGGCAACAATTTATATGTATTATCAAGTATCTTCTCAAATGCACGATCAAAGAACACATTCAAAGATCTGAGAGAGGAGTTGGGAGTAATTTCTATTACTTCTTGCCATTTAAGTTTAGCAATAGTTGAGGGGGAGCTAAGTGTTAGCTCTAGGTAGGCCCTTCACCATTGATGTCAAAGGGGGAGAATAAAAGGTACAGGTATAGGTGCAGAAATAGGTATAGGGATTAGGTATAGGTTGCTACAGTAATGGAGAGTTACTATATGTTTTTAGATGATAGTATGTACAAGTTTTAAGATGTGGCAGTTTTAGGATTGAGGTTGCCATCAATGACAAAGGGGGATATTTTTGAAAATATTGTCATTAATGTCAAAGGTCTAGCATTATTGGTGATAAAGGGCCCATTGCATTTAATGATGTTTGTAATAGTTATATCTTGGCTAATGTGTGTTAATATTTATTTAATATTAATGAATATATTTTTGGTTGCATATAAGACAAAAGAAGGGCCCATGGAGAAGTCAAAGGATCACTAGGTAAAGACAAAAGAAGAATGGAAAACATTTTCCCATGAAGAGTCATCTTGGGGAATTCCAAGAGTTACCAAGTGAAGACAAAAGAGGAAGGGTGCAATTTCTCATGAAGGGACACTTTGAGGAATATGAAAAGTCACCAAGATAAAGAGAAAAGAGGAAAGGACATTTTTGCTTATGAAGGGTCACCACATGACTTTTCAAATGCAAGGATACGAAGGGTCATGCAAGTTTGGTGCCATTTTCCATGAGGATTGAAGGGTCACAAAGGGTGAAGGCCAAAGGTCATTTGGAAAGCTATAAATAAAGGCTTGAGAAGCCATTTTTAATATGAGAGATAGTGTTTGATTTGAGATAGTAATATCTAGCTTAGAAGAGAAGTGAGAGATGAGTATGATTTGTATTTATTATATCTAGCTTAGGAAAGCAAAGGTGAGAGAGGAAAGAGATATTGTAATGAACTATCATTTGTTGAGATAGCAACATTGAGAGATAGTTGTGTGGTATACACAAAGGGGTTGGTACTCCTCTGGGTTGGTGCTCATGAATTATTACTGTGTTGGTGCTCCTGTGGGTTGGTGCTCATGAATTATTGTTGTGTTGGTGCTCAGTAAAGGGTTGGTGCTCCTATGGGTTGGTGCTCACAAATTGTTGTTGTCCTAGTGCTCAACAAATGGGTTGGTGCTCTTATGGGTTGGTTCTCATAAATAGTTGTTGTGTTGGTGCTCAATAAAGGGGTTGGTGATCTTGCAAGTTGGTGCTTACGAATATTGTAGTTTGAGTTGGTGCTCATTCATATACTTGAGATTGTTCTCCATGATTTTTCCCACATTGGGTTTCCATGTTAAATCTGGTGTCTCTCTCTATCTTATGTGGTGTTTATTATTTTATTTTTATTGCATATCTTGAATGTATGTTAAAGTGGAATTTGAATAAGGGAAAGTTTATAAATATTTATGATATATTGATTCACCCCCCATTAGTATATCTTGTGCTTAACAATACCTACTCCCAAACACTCTAAAATGTTTGACATTAGCTGCTCTATTATTCCATAACTCATAAGGAGTCTTATCACCATTTACTCTAATTTGAAACTTGTTTAGGATGTAAACCGAAGTGTTGGCTACTTGTTCCCAATAACTATCTAATAGTTTGGAATCTTAAAGCATGGTTCTACTCATTTCTTGAATAGTCCTATTCTTCCTTTAAACAAAACCATTTTGTTGTGATGTTCTAGTAACAAAATATTGTCTCCTTATCCCTTGTTTTTCACAAAAATCATCAAATTCATGAGACCCAAACTCACCTCCTCTGTTTGATCTTATACACTTGATCTTTGAACCCTTATCATTTTCTACAAGCGCTTTGAATTCCATAATTTTTTTAAAACCTTTTAATTTTTATTTACAAAAAATATCCAAGTCATACTACTAAAATCATCAATGAGAAGCATGAGGTAGCTATTACCTTGAATATTTTGAGTTCTCATAGGTCCACATAGATTAGTGTGGATAAACTCTATGGATTTGTAGTGGATAACTCCTTGGATTTGTATCTTATTTTGGTTTGCTTCTCATGAAGACATACCTTGCAAAGAGAATGAATAATCTTAGAAGTCTTGGGTATATGCCTTACCAACCACTTTAAATTGATCTTTACCATATTATCAAAATTTATATGTCCAAGCCTTCTATGCCAAAGATAACTTTATTCCAATTGAATCATGAATCACTCCTCCTTATTAGATTCATGGAATACATACATGTTATTGGTTTTATAAACATTGGTAACTAATTTTCTAGCCTTTCTTATTTCACATTCATCATCATGAAAAGTTACAACATTTCTTTGGTTACACATTTGGATCACACTTAAAAGATTATGTTTCAAACCTTTTACATATAAGACATTCTCAGTTCTAGTATGACCATTATCCAAACTCATAATACCTTTGCCAACTTTGCTAGCAGATTTGTTGTCACCATATCTCACTACACCAGGGATGGTTTTCCTAAGAAAGATAAACTTGATCTTGTCTCTTGTCATATGATTTGAACATCCACTGTCTATGAACCATCTCTTGTTCCCATCTTCTTGAGTATGTAAGGCTGCTTAAACAAACATTGACTCTTCCTTTGGTGGACCACTTGAATTCTTCTTCTTTTCTTCTTTAATCTTAGACTTAGTCTTATTGAACCATTTGATCGTGTCAATGACTTGTATATCCTTTTTCCAAAATCTTTTTTGCAATTTTTGACTATATGACCTTGTTGGTTACAATTGTAGCATACAAAATTCCTTTTGATCTCTAGAGAGAAATCACAATCCCTATATCTATGACCAAATTCTTGATAGGAGAAGTAGTACCCATTGAAGTCATTATTTACATTTGACCTTCCTTTCTCTTGATTATTACCTATCCATGAATTTTTAGTCTTAACCTTTTTGGTGTAGCTAAAATCCCTTTTGTGCTTGGATAAGAGCACATCTGAGTAAGTCATGACTTTATTTTTACATTGTTCCATCCTTTGATTGAGACCTTTATTCACCATGACCTACATATTCTTGACTATAGCCTCTAGATCTTGCAATTGCATCTTCACATCATCCATGCTTGCATTGATGTTCAATAAAATACATACTAAGTTATCTTTAATATGATACATAGTCTCTTTGTCATCCATTGTACCTTTGATCACCTTCAAGTGGTTAAACATTCAAGAAATACCTACTTTGATACCAATTATTAAAGGTACAATAATTGAGTGGGGGGGTGGGGTGAATTAGTGAGCCCAAATATTTCAATTTCAATTCTAATCCTTTCAAACCATTAAACAATTAGCATATGTAAACTTGATCAAGAAATATAAATAAGAGAGCTCATTCATTCAATGCATACACAAGATCAAACATATAACACATAGTTTCTGTGGGAAACCCTCATGGGGAACAAAACTGACTCTCTATCCTACAACACATGGAATAATTGTCCTATAATAGATTACAAACAAGATACTAGTTAACTCCTTTGGACAAAAAAACCTTGATCAAATCCTCCTGACCAAAGACCTTTAGTGAAACACCTATTTCACAAGGAGCAGTTACCTTTGAGGAAGATCAAGTCCTCTAGACCCTCCTTTGAAGTTTACACCTCCACCTTATAACTGATGTATTCAAAACATGATGATGGATCTCTGATTATCTAACCCCTTCACAAAATCCCTCTCTAACTCATACATGCCTCTCACATAGGCATGTCACAATCTCATTCCTTCTTCACTCAAATTTTCCTCATATGCACACTTAGACCTCTTCACATATCCTCAAACTATAATATCATTATTATGACATCATAAATATTACCTATAGGTCATACAAAGTCAAAAATATGCTTTTCTTATCCACCCATCCACTAGGCACATCTACTTATCCTTCACTCTATAACTCTCTCATGCACACCATGCACAAGTCTAATCAACAATCTATAAATCATCATCTTTGATTTCACTATTTATATAGCCTTTATGAATGATCATGTCCACTATAATCCTTGTTATCCATAACACATGACTTCATTCTTAAGGCATCTTACATGGGTCACACTTAAAGCACAACTCTCTTTCAAATAGACCTGAGTTACGTTTTAGGTCCTATGAAGACCCATTCACCTCTTTTCCACTTTTACAAGAAAAAAAGAAAAAAATACCACTTAAAATTTCATGGAACCATTCCACAAGACCCCTTTTACATTCTCAAATTATTAAAGTTTCAAAAACACTCTTCTGCTAAAGCATAAATTACTCAAATAATATTCTGTGCACATAGTCACTATGAACTAATACATAGTCAAATTCTAAACCTTTATTCATAATACATAAAATTGGTAAAGCCTTTATAATTAATAAATATCATACTCATGGATTCTAAAACACAACCAAAAATCTAAGTCAACATGATCCATTGAAACAACATTAGAATAAGGTCAAACATCCTTCTCAGGTCACTTGCAGAACATCGTCAAACACATAATCAAATTTGAAATTTCATAAATTTAAATATAAAAATTTTATATATTAAAAAATTATATTTATATATGTTCCTTTGAGTTATCTGCCACTTGTATTTTTACACCATGAGAAAATTCATCCTGGATCGAAAGATATAACTCAAAAACCAAACACTTGCCTTTCCTTTGTTAAATTCAAATATTTGAATTCAAATGGTCATAGTTAACTATCAATCACTAAAAAAACCATATAATTAAATTATTTTAAAACTTTCACATGTGTGAAATATTACTTCATCAATATGCTTACTCAGCTCTTCTATACACATTACAAATTTGGCTAAGTATGGGAAAGCATAGTCAAACTACTTGGGAGCCCAACTTTGAACTTACATATCTTTTATCGCATTTTTTCATGGGACCTTAAATTTAGTGTATAGAAACTATGATTTTTTTTTATCAAAACCATATGAACAAATCACCTTGATTCATCCACATATGGCAGTGGTGATGTTATCAAACTACCCACTCAGATTTTCTGCCATCAGACCTAAAATGTCTAGATGAAAACTATGGACTAATAGATGAATTCCGCTTGTGCACAGAAGGAGTCAATGCATCCTTGAATTTTTTTAGGACCCCTTATACATCCTTAACCATGTAAAATCTGAATATAAACCAATATTTCTTAAATCATACTAGGACAAGCACATTTCAAACTTTGTCATTATCACTTAGACTATCAAGGCACTTTATCTAATTACTTAAACTCCTTCATGACATCATTGAAAAATCTCCAACACAAATAGGAAGTATAATGGAAGAGTATTATATAATAGTTTCCAAATTCTATATTGAGTTCCTCTAGAGTCACCGAAACTAGGTTCACCCTTAGATGTTAGTGTCAATGTTATTGCCTAAATCAAATGTAGGTATCTTATATGAAATACTAGGTAGAAAATATGTGACCACATAGCTGCTTCTGGAATCATCTTTGCCTTTGATTTGGTGCATTTATATCTAGTTTATGGACTATCTTTTGTCATAAAATTAAGAAATCCTACTTCTTCACCTTCATAGTGACCTTGGTAAAAAATGGGTTAGTGGGCTCATTGTGTCGAGCTAACCCTAAAGACCCCTAAATCAATGGGTACTCCCTACATAATCACTATTTTGAAGAGGGCCTCAGACTTTATATTTCTCCACTACTTATTTTATTTTATGTGAATCATGAAATATATGGAAAGTAAGTATAATAGTTACTGTTAGAAACCCAAGTTGTACCCTATGAAGTAGATTGTTCGGTTCTCCTTCAAACTTGGACTAACATTGGATTGGTATATAGGTTGTGGGTTACTTATAACTAGACAAAACATATATATTATGAGGCTATATCCTCTGATTTATCAAATTTTAATCCTTTTTCTAAACCTATTTTGCTTTGGGGGTGAAAAGAGTTAGAAAGATAACTTAAAGGGAAAACCTATACTAGTGATGGTGATGCACCAATTATTTAACGATCCTCTCTTAACCTTGTTCTTGAGCACATTTTTGAATAAAAAATGGAATAAAATATAAACTATAATTTATTAATATAATCCTAAACATGAGTATTTCAGATGAAGGCTAGATAAAAGGTTTTCAACTTGAAGGTAAAAGAATGGAGGTCTATGAAAGACACTACAAACTAACTCACTCTTCAACATAACTTCTATCTCTTAACACTTAATATGACATGTAGAGATGAAAACATAGAATTATGTGAAGGAGAGGACCTAAAAATTAAAATTAATACCATTCTTTCCTGCAAGTCAATAATCAAGATACACATCAACAATAATTAGGAAGTCTGCAACAATCTTTTCTCATTAACTCGAGGTGCAAGTTATAATTTTAGCAAAGGTTTTGTATACTAGCCTGAGGGATGCCAAAATTAGGCATTTAAAACTTAATAAATAGGATTAAATCAAGAGATAAATAATGAAATTGGTGTATCACTCTTTAAATAAGTCAAGAGACAAGTCAGTAGACCATAACTACCATACATGATAGTTATAATAACTCTTTATGCATTGAAGTGCTTTCAAAGGGTGTTTAAGATGGTTACATCATATTTTAGTAACCTTTGACACATGAAAGGTATATAAATTCCATATTCACTTAATTCCTTCCCCTTTATCTATTACAAATGTTGAATAGTCATAACAACCATCTTCAATAAAGCATCAACTAACTACCTCTCTTTATGGGTTGACCATAACCATATAACTGTCAAGAAACCTTCATGAATGCTCATAAATATAGAATTTGGTTGATTAAATGGTAATAATTGATGTATATATATATTTAATTAACTCCAAAAATAACCTTATATTCCCAAGAGCTCCTTCATATATAACTTAGCCTTATTTGATCAATTAGGCCAACTTGACTAGGTCTCACAAACTGGCCAATTAGAAGTGAGTTACAAAGATACATGAATTTTTTTAATATTTAAATGAATTGAGGAAGTGAAAAAAGTCCAAAAATTCCTCTTTCAATCATTTTCATCTTCTTAAACTACATTATACCTCTCTTTCTACACTTTTTCCTCAAAAAACCCTATTTTTTGACAAGTCCATACACCATTAGTACAAAAAAGTGTCATGGACATGAGAATTTTTTAGTTTAATAAATTATTTAGGTTATTTAAATATATTTGGATTCCTTTTCCTTCAATTCTTCCCAATCAAGTTGTAACTAGGGTTTTAGAGAGGTTTAAGAGTGCTCAAGACTCTTAACAATGATTGATAAAGTTTGGGCATTGAATGTCAAAACCAATACCACAAAACACTAGTATACTAATTCCTCTACCTATCCTAAAGTTTCCATGATCCCATGAAAAATATCCATACCATGGTGAGCATGTGAAGTCACCTCTCAAGGAAGAAATAAGCTTTTTGAGCAATGTTTGGTGTCTTAAGACCTAAATGACTAGTCATATAACCTCTTCTATGGCTCAAGTATGTCATACACCCATATTAAAACTTAATGAGTTTTTTAATGAAGATTGGAAGTGCCCTCATGACCTCATTTTGCCTTTTACTTCCCCTTCTTGATGTTATTGTCCAATGATGCTAACAGACAAGCATATGTATATGCAGGGTTCTAGAATTCTAACCTTATTATGAGTTAAAAAGATATTACTCATTATATACAACATGAATAGCCTATTATAGGTCCTTTGGAGTTATATCATTGGCTTGAATGATCCATTCAGCCTCTATCTTCATGCACACAGTTTCTTGTTTGGATACCTAGACCTATATGTCTATAGAAATAGTCATAAAGACCCATATAAATTAGTATTGTAAAGTTATTTATGGAGTTTAAGATCCATTATTATTTATATATCTCATCATATATACAAATATCAACCATTTATTTACTTACAGGCTCAAATTATCCTTCCAAAGCCTAGTCACAACATGACTCCTGCATGTGCCAACCAATAGGTTGTTGTGATGCTCAAGAGAGTTAATAAGATCAAAAAAATAATTGCATGGATGAAACACTTCACTTGGATGTGCTTTGAGGCATATTTCCTTCATCAAGTGTCTTTTAGGGTTTTACAAGGGTTTTAGGGGCCTACAAATCTTAGTAATGATTCCTAACATATAAACCCTTAAGGCCAAAACTTTTATTATGGATTTAAAGTATACTAACCCATTAAACACCCCTAACTAGATCAAGTTCCCATGCACAATATGCATAAAGACATGTATGTAGTGAAAAGGTGCTTTGACTGGTTGCCTAGACTATACAGGAAAAAAATACATAAGGGCCAAAATGATAACTCTTTTACATCTCCCTCACTCTTAACACTTCTCTCAAGATTTGAAATGACTCTCCACACCATTCCTATAATCATCATGTGAAAATAAATCCTGTATCAGTTTCAATATGGTGGTAGGTCTCTTAGGGTTTAAGGCTTGTCTGCATACCACTAACCCTTAAGGGCATATTGACATGAAAAATTGAGTTTGATCAATCTCACAAGATGTATGAAGACTAGAATTACCTTTCTATGTATCATAAACCTTCACATGAAGTTTAAACCCTCTATCATATCCATAGACCTATAAATAGTCCTCATGACTCCATTACTGACTATCATTTTACAAAGGTAGATCTAAGACAAAAAAATGGATGTTTCCAATGATTGTGAGACCTTGAAGATAGCATGAAAAGTTCAAACCAGTCCTGGCAACCATTTTTACTAAAATTGAGAGCTTAACTCCAACTATAGGTGCTTCAAAACCATAAACTCGTCAAAATTGGCTTTATACACTAATTATGTGCAAGTTCTCTTAGGTTCAACCATTCAATCCATATCCTAATCATTTCATGTTTGTAAGAAGGTGTGAGTGGTCTAGGGGTAATAAAACCCTTGTAAGCATCATCCAAAAATGGACTCCATTCCCTTAACATACTAATATTCCTCTTCTTCTTTCATTACAAATGAAAGCCCTTTAAGAATAATATACTGTAGTTCACTTTTGACTGTGTTCTATGTTTTAAGACCATTTCACATGCTAATTAGTATTTTTACAGTCCTTTGAATATGTTTGAGATTATATATAGGCTTGAACTATCTCTTGTATCTTTTGTCAACACTTTAACATACTTTTCTCATCATGCATAGTATTATATCTATAGGTGCCCTTGGAAAGGTTCATTGTTGTGTCTTTAGGCTTATAATAACTTAACTATATCTATATATCTTGAAATTTCTTAGAGTTCCTAAAATGTCCAAACATATTATCATTCTTCAGAACTCACAAGTTTAACCTTCACTCCTTTATCAAAATTGAGTTTTGCCTTTCTTAGATACACAATGCCACTAAGCTAACTATAGATGAGTCTAAGACCCTATTAGTTCATCCTTGAGTTTGTATTAATATTAAATTGGCTTAATCCTTTAATTTTTTATACAACCTCTATCTTCCCTATTTGGAACAAACCTTGATGATCTATATAAAAGGCCTATAGGTGGAAGTATGGGTATGATTATGTGTTATTGTCCATGACCGACTGTAGAAAATGTCTCCTTGGCTCAACATAATTTTGATTAGAACATCTAAACCATGTTTACCATCTTTTCCCAAACCCAATACATAGAACCTCCTTAGAAGATAATAGCTTGACTGTGTCCTAATATGACTGGTGATGATAGTTCACTATGTTTCTTGTACAACATAGGATAGAGTGAGACCTTGAGAAGGTCAAAAACATATTCATGGACCTCTCATCTATTCATTGAAACTTATGGAGATAGTTCAAATAAAATCATTCAATGAGATATCCTCTAGCCTCTTCTAAATGCCACTTCATGAAGCATATTCTTGATTGTATTTGCCTTGGTTGTAGGTGGAGATTGACCTCGTAAGTAGGGTTTAAGGCTTTAAAACATAGCTTCATGACCATAGTGGTTTATAACACTCTTTAATCTTATAAAATAGTGGATACATGAGGTGAATGTGGATGGATAGTAGTGGCATGATGATAATAGGCTATTTGGGAGGATGAAGATATAATGACAAGCTAACAATAGTGGTGAATGGAAGTAATACGGTTGTGAAATGGGATGAAACATGATGGATTGAAATGAAACATGAATCCAACATATAGACAATAATGAAGGATCTTGGGGAAGAATAGGCATATACCTTAACTAGATACATCATTTGTAGGTCCTTGAACTAGAATACACTATTAAAAGTGAAACCTAAGAATATCCAAACTACCTTAACAAATGCTATGTTTCCTTAACATATGCTAAATTGGGACTATGAGGATGTTTGAGGGTAAATGATGGTTTCTAATCCATGAGATGTTAGTGTTAGAAGCCACACTAGGTCTAAGAAGAGGGATATTGAAGAGACACAAAGGGATAATCAAGGACATTTTTTTACTCTTTAAACATCCCCAGTGGTGGGTGGGTCTAATCCATCTCTTAGAGTGTAAAAAAATCAAAAGTTTCAGAATATAAGTCCTGCTCTTACACATCCACTTCCACAAGCTACACCACACAATACTAGTGCTTCTAAAGAACCTTCCAAGGTGAACAATACTTATATCAATGTTATGGACCAGATGAAGAAGTTACATATGAATATTAAACTATTGGATTCACTAAAAATACCTAGACAAAAGGACATGATTCAAAAATAATTACAAAGAATTGGTAAGCAAGTTAGATCAGCTAGGAAGGAGAACATTGTCTTAGTGAATGAGACTCAGCCCATTGATGGACAAGTAAAGAAGATTGATAAAACTCCTCATTTATACCTATATATAATCATTTGTGATTTATTATTTCATAATTACATCATAGATAGTGGGGCTAATACTTTAGTTATGCCCAAGTGTATATCAGATAAACTAGGCCTCAAATATGTGCCAATGGCTAAAAGAGTCTTACAATTGGATGGATCACTAGCAAAGAACTTGGGGGGTAGTTAAGGACTTGAAATTGATTTTATATACTTTTCCTAATTTTTCCATTCCTCATGATGTGGTTGTGGCATATTTACCTCGATACTTTTCTCTTTGCTTGTCAAGAGAGTTTATAGTTAAGATAGGTGGATACTTGGCAGCCAATTAGTCCTACATGGTGTTTAGGAAAAAGTATGGTACTAAAGTGAAGATTGAATCAGAACCTATCCATAATAATCACTTGGAGCCTTACATGCCCAAAGTGTAAAATGTCAACTATGCCATTTTTTATGAGGAATAACTCCACATATACCAATCTCCAACATCTTCTCTTGAATGAGTTTTTGATTTATACTTAGATGAATGGGGAGATGAAAATTATGAGCATGATCCTTAAAAATTCATAGAGGAATCTAGTACTGGGGTGTATTGTATGCATGAGGAAAAATATTTCATGCCAAATTTAATGAATCTAAGTGAAGATATGGATGCTTTATGGCAACTTTTCTTTGATGGATCAAGAAGCAAAATTAGGGCAGGTGGTGGAGCAATGTTAGTTCTCCTTCTAAGAAAAGGTACTATTCCACTTTCATATTTCAATTCTCTTGTACTTTTAATGTGGTAGAATATGAGGCCCTAATTCATGGCCTTGAGTGGGATAGGAAAAGAGGTGTGAAAAAGTTACAAGTGTATGGTGATAGTGAGTTGATTGTGAATCAAGTAATAGGCATAAATGTGACTAAGAAATATTTACTTAAGTATTATAATAATAGAGTTTAGGATCTTGTGGAGGATTTACAACAAACATGCTAATAGGTTGGCAGAAATTGGAGATCAATTTGATGTTCCAAAGGGGATAGGAGAGGATAAGAACTAACCACATCTCAAGGTTATTGTAAGGCCTTCCATACTAGATAATGTCACTAATTAGAAAGTGTTTTATAGTGACCAACAAATAGAAATTTTTATATAAGAAGAGGTTGAGTTTTATTTCAAGAATCAATCCAAACTACAACAACAATATGGAGGCCAGATTGTGCAATTAAAGTCAAACAAGCTCCCCAAAAACCTAGTCACACTTGAGAGCATTTTCAATGATGATGACCGGTTGAATGAACAAAAGGCAAGCATGTCTACTAATCAAGAAAACTATGAGAAAGTACAAATATTCAAGGACAAGTTGATTGCACTTGGGAAGGTATGTACTAGTGAAGAGAAATATGCTTTTATTGAATTATGCAAAGAGTTTTATAATGTCTTTGCATGGGAATATAACGATTTAAAAAAAATTGATCCAAACTTAGCTCAACATACCATATATATGGATGAAAATTCTAGACCCATCAAGAAAATAAAAATTCCAATCAATCCTAAGATTGAGCCTCTTATGAAGAAAGAGCTTACTAAGTTGATTGAATCCAAAATCATCTTTCCTATTAAGCATTCATCTTGGTTGGAAAAATTAGTCCCTATTAGGAAGAATAATGGAGAAATAAGGTTATGTGTTTATTTTATGGACTTGAATAGAGTTTCATTAAAGGAATATTATCCTCTTCTCTCCATGGAACAAATTTTGCAATTTGTCGTAGGTAGTGAAAGGTTTTCTCTCCTTGATGGGTATTCTAGATATAATCAGATTTTGGTAAAGGAAAGTGACCAATATAAGATAGCATTTAATACTAAATGGGGTACATATGATTATATGAAAATTCATTTTGGATTATCTAATGATGGAGATAATTTTTAATGTGCAATGGATATGGCTTTTCAAGGACTAATAAATGACATTGGTTTGGTGTATCTTGACGACATCATAATTTTTTTTAAGGATGCAAAAGATCACTTAAATAAAATTAGGCAAATTTTTTAGAGATATATAAAGTTTGGAATATATATAAACCCAAATAAATGTGTGTTTTATATTCATGAATGAAAACATTTAGGATGCATTGTCTCCAAGGAGGGCTTGTCCATAGATCTTGAAAGGGTGAGTGCAATCTTGGCATTGGCTTTTCCCAAATGCAAGAAAGGTTTGAAAAGTTTATTTTTTAAAATTAATTTCATAAGGAGGTTTATCCCTTATTTTTATAATTTATTCAAGCCTCTAACCTCTATGCTAAGGAAATATGAAGTGTTCACATGGACTAGAAGAAGGAAGGAAAGTTTTGAAGAGATTAACAAGCCATTGCCCAAGCTCCAATTCTTACAAGTCATAATTTTTCAAAGGATTTCAAATTTTATACCTTTGGAAATGAGGAGGTAATATTTTCCATGATTAATCAATCAAATAAAAGAAACTTGGAGTAGCCTACTACTTTCTTTAGTCAAGGTCTGGAGGGTTATGAGGTAAGATACACCTATGTTGAGAAGCAAGTACTTTCAGTTATTAGAAGTTTAAATTAGTTTAGGCATATGTTATATAAAAAAAATATTCACATATTGGTACCTCATCCTAGTGTCAAAGACTTCCTTTTTATTATAGATTTGAATGATAAAAAGGTTGGTTGGATCACAAAAGTGATAGAGTATGATGTAGAAATCAAGACAACCAAGCTAGTGAAAGGGAAGGGGTTATGTGAGCATCTTGATTTAGATTTGAAGGAACAAAAGGAGGTTGCTTTATAACTTCATAATGACCCTATAAAAACTAAATATTCATCAATGAGGAGTTGGACACAAGATATGATCCATTTTTTCCAAACTGGTGAGTGTCTACAAGGCCTTGATAGAGCTCGAAGAAGGTACTTTAGATTGCAATCCATTCCTTATGTATTTATTGATGGAGTGTTTTTTAATAAGGAATTATCAAGTGTGTTATTAAGTTATGTTGAATTAGATCATATTGAGAATATTTTTTTTGAGTTTCATGATGGACCAGGTGGTAGTCACTTTGCTCCAAGAATCACAGCTACTAGGATTATGAGGGATGGATACTTTTGGCCTAGTTTATTCAAAGACACCCATGCTTGGGTAAGGAAGTGTCAAAATTATGCCCTATTTTATGGTAAAAAAAGATTTTTGCCTTGCCTCTTCATCCAATTTACGTTGATCAACCATTTATGTAATGGGGTTTGGATTTCATAGGCCTAATCAATCCACCTTCTAGTGTTGTTCACAAGTGGGTGTTGACTGATATAGATTAATTTACAAGGTGGGTAGAGGATATTAATCTCAAGGAAGAAAATGAAATTTTAGTTTTAGACTTATATGAAGGCATAGTGACAAGGTTTGGAGCTCCTTCAACAATAATTTTAGATAATGCATTAGCTTTCCTTGGGATGAAGACAAGTGAATGGGCTTTGAAACATGGCATTTATCTTAGTACCTCCTCCAAATATTATCCAAAACGTAATGGAATATCTAAGTCTACTAAAAATAATCTAATCAGGATCTCATGATGCCCTCATAGTGGTCTATCAATCAGATAAAGATCCTTCAATCACACAAAACTCAACCTATACAAAGAACCTTGTAGATAATTTTTCTTGATGAGTCTGTCTTAAATCTTGAGGAGGTTAAGGGGTCTATTGACCTAGTCAAGGGACATTTTTTAATGTAAGATGTATATATGAGTTGGGTAATCTCCTCAATCACTCATTTAGTTTGAGAAATTAGGGGAAGTGCCCTCTATTTTGTCTCAGATAGGGGGCACTTTCCTCATGTACAAACCTGTATTTTTTTGGAGGAAATGGGTAAAAAGGTGAACCAAAAGCCAAGAAAATTTTTTAAGAGGGTTTTTGAAGTTGGAATATACATATTACACCATGTGAAACACTTAATAGGAGAGATAAAACAAATAGGGTGGTTTGGACACTAAGAATTGTAGTTAAGCCTTAATGGCAAGGTTTTGGCCTAGAGCTCAAACAATAGGTCAATTTCACTTCTAGACCTAGAAGTGATTATAACTTATTGGAGAATGTGTATGGGATGTATATATAAGTGTTTGAGCCATTAGTAAATAGTTAAATCCATCAAAGGCCATGTTGAGCTCAAGAGTACAAGGTAGACCTACTAGGCAACATGGGGGTTCTATTACATTTTCACATGAGTTAAGATGGACTAGTTTGCTCATGAAACCTATTGGAACTTATATATGACTCAATCATGCCCCCTCACATGCTTTGATCTGTATGAAATTGTATGGATGGGGTAGAAACATGATTTTTCTCATTATTTTATGTGTTTTCCAGGTTTTATAAGGAGTCAAGAGATGAAAAAAAGTTTGGAGGGAATATTAGGACTTATTATAACTATATATGGTCATTTTTTTCTAAGGAAAAAATTATAAATATGAAAAAAATTACTTTATCTCAGCCAATCAAAATCGGCATAATGGACACAATCATGAAAAGTGTGAAAATTTCAAGTGAATAGCCTTATAAAGTGTCACTAATGATTCTAAGGCAATGGAGGGTCTTTAAATTTGTCATTAAATCCATCCAATGTATTTTCATGGAAAATTGATGCCTTTTTGGAATCCAAGTGTGTAGGGTGCATGAAAGAGTAATTTTATAGACAATAGATGATAATGGTTCACTTTCAGAGGATTCCAAAGGACTAGGCATGCAAATAATGAATGGAGAGGCATGTATGAGAGTATCCCATTACATTAAAATAATTTTACCTAATCATAATTAGTTTAAAGTTTTTCAAATAGGTCCAAATCATGAGGGTAGTTTTCTAAGCCAAAATGAGGAGTTTTATGCCACTTTGAAAGACTTTGATGACTTGAATTGGAAATTTTACTTCATGACCTTGCATGGTTCGACCCATACCTTCATGTCATGTATGAATAACTGATTTTATTATCTTTACAAGTGTCCTTGTGACCCTTTGACTTCTCTCTTTCTCTCTCTCTCTCTCAAGCTCTATAAGAGATAACCATTTTGGTCATTGTATAGATGCTTCACCTAAGTATAGTGAAGCCCTAATAATTTGTATACCTTTAGATCAATAAAGTGAATAAATTTTACCTTTTAAATTATTTTTCATAGTGTTTTTACTTGAATGTTAAATTTTATTAGTGAAGACTATGGATTCCTTAGCAAGTTGTCACATTCTCTCACTTATTTATAGCTTCTTCTTGTAGGGCATGTGAAGTATTCTAGGAGATGTTCATGGTTTAAGTGAGTTAAAATATTCATTATTTCCCTCATAGTCCTTGTTTCTAGTCCTCCTATCCTAATACATTCTTCCATAACCTCATAATGTAATATTGATGCAAGAAGACATAGATTGGAAAAGTGTATGTTTTGGTTAGTTTCTTGGTTTCAAGTGTAGCATACATATGGTTGGAAGTTATCAGTCAATTTGTTGTATCCAATCCCTTATATTGGTTTTATTTAAGTTACCTTTCTCTATTTTCACCCCCAAATTTAGTAGTAGGTTCAATCCTAAGTGGTACATCAAGGGAGCTAGCCCTATCTAGAGATTCACTTCATTCCTTAGGCTACCCACAATCATAAAGGTGATTCCATTGTGTCAATTGGATGAGGAGAGCCTTGAATATTCTAAAAGGGTGAAAATAAAAGTGAAAATAGTAATAAATCATATGTATCAAACTATTGGGGAAGCTATGAAAGGTTTCTTCAAGACCGAAAGAACCAAGATCAATCAATAGTTTGGTCAAAATAATCAAGAACTTCATAAAATTGTACCACTTTCCTTGCCTTGTGTGGATTTTAATAGTGAATATAACCCTTAATTTATTATCCTTTATTCATACATTTGAGAAGACTAAACTAACAACCAACTCCCATGAATGGAAGGTCATAAGTTTAGTTCCTCTGGTCAAGAGCTTAGATCTACTTTCTCTCTCTACCATACAAATTGAGCATAAACTTGAGGTGATATTGCTATCTTCCAATGATCAATCCATGGAAAACACATCAATTTTTGTCTTATAAAGCCTTCAAAAATTTCAATATCTTCACCATGTGTCTATAACTAGTTCTTATTTCATCTCTAAGACTCCTAAGCAAATCTATACAGTATAGATCCGTTCCATCTGAAAACACTATCAAAACCCAAAAATTCTCCTTCATTTCTTCATATTTCAGCTTTAAACCACCATTTTAGGGAAACTTGGAGAAAAATATGGTTCAAAATCATCTTCAAAGTAAGGAATACACTAAGGAGAGCAAAAAGGTAGCTCCTTTCACACTTGAGAGCTCTTTTGCTGCCAAAGAACCTTCTAAGCTCTTAGAAGAGACATTTTCAAAGCATGAAATGATTGAATAAAATAATTTTATGACCATGGGGTGATTAAAGGATGTTATTAATGATTTAATGGCCTTTTAAGATCATATTTTTCCATTTAAAGACCAAAACATTCACTTTTAGACCACATACACATAGTTTCAAAAGAAGATTGTTAATGAATATCATAAGAGTACCATATACTCTTATTAAAAAAAATTCATGCGTATTTTGTGTGTGTTAAGCACCATTTTAAGGTTTATAGTCCACTTACCTTGCATATAATAAATACATAAAATAATCTCACAATGAGTCATCAACTGCCATCTTCAACCATCTTAGATCATTAGGTTTAGATCATAAGAACACTTCAATTCATTATTAAATACATCAAAATATAATCACATGCCATGATGAGACCTAACATAAGATAAAACTAAGACATGACCATGAAAAGACATGAGACTCATACCTATTTCACTTGAAAACCAATGAATAGTCCTTCATGTTTCCCTAATTCTTCAAAATACATGATAACTACGATGTTTCCATAATAGACCAAAGATCTCAATACTCAAGTTGACACATTTTTGGGCCTAAAGATAGAAAGTGGTCAACACTTACCTAGCATGTAACTTGGAAAATTAGGATCTTGGGTTGCTCCTTTAGTACTTCAAACCTCTTTATGTGTTATCTGTATGACTAATATGAGAATATGAGAAAATAAGGAAGCTTTGCTTTATTGAGTGCTTGATTGAATGCTTTGATAATTTACCTTGTTATATGCTAGGTTTTTAATGAATGAGGAGTGATTGTGAATATATACCACTCCTATCAAGAAATATGTTGACCATTAGGATACATTTTTTAAAAATAAATTAGATGAATTTAGGGTACTAGACATCTGCATCAGGGTAGGACACTCATGTTGACATAGGGGTCTGGGACTGATGCTTATGTCATGGTAGTTAGAAAATAGGTACATGCTCAAAAATTATATGGGCATAAAATAAGCATATTTTAAGTATTTTGGGCAAGATAAAAGGTTTGGGTCATTTCCAAGGGGCATAAGATAGAGTAGATACAAGACTTATGAAAGTGGGAAAGGTCCATAAATGATTTAAAAAACTAATTTCTAAGTTTTCCAAGTGTACAAGACTAAGGTGCTATATAATTCATAAATATCATCTACATTCACCCCCCACCTTAATTTATTAATTAAATTACTAGTTTAAAAGAGAAGAAATGCATATTTGGGTGTGCATAACACACCATTATTTTGTGTGAGCCTAACTTGAGTGATTTTTTGGTGACTGATTCAAAACTAAGAACCTGTTAAAATATATAATCAATGCATATAATCTTATATTGAAAGCATTGAAAAGATTAAAATTTAATATCAAGGTTTAGGAGTGCACCTATGTATTGATGAAACTGCCTTGCCCATTGGTAACTTAATTTTAAATATGTATCATTATGAGTACCTAAAAGTGAGACTATGACAAACATATAAATCTATAAAGTGTATATATCTTATGATATAGAGATATATTGGAAGGAACATACCCCTAACCTTGGAAAAAAGGTGAGCTGCCACTTGGTAGTTGAGATTAACTCAACTATGCAACCCAATCATACTTATAACCTAGTGAGCATAAGTGAAAAAGTTAACCCATACCATATATTTTTTGAAGATGGATGATGTAATCAAGTCAAACTTATAAACTTGGAAATATTGAGTGATTTAATAACTCAACCATACCAAAAGTAAACCAACTACTATAGTAGATTGGCTCAACATAGTCTATAATAATCTGACATGTTGGGTGATGATATTCCATAAAAGAGTTTTTAAATCTAAAATTAATTTGAATTTTGTAACATTAGGCACACATTGCATAACATGTGCACCTTAGATATGCATCATACTAAAATTATGTATAATAATGGTACTAATGTATAAAATTCTTCCAAAAATGTGTATTTGAATCATATGACTATGTGCTTTAGCCAATTTATAATTTTACACAAGTGTGGGTAGCATGTTACCATAACATGATCCCACTACATATAAATAAATATGAAAACTTATACAAGTGTTGATGTGGAGGACATGTTTCAAAAACATACTCCCATTGAATCTAGGTGTGATAAATATTGAATAAGTATAGAGAACATGCTTACAAATCATGCCCCCACTAGATCTGAAAACCATGCCAAATATGAAGAACATGCCTCTATGACATGCCCCCATTAATATGTTGTCGGGGAATCCAAGAACAACACACCTTGTTCTGATCCCACTTTTTAGGATCTTGATCCTCAGAAAGAACACAGTATGATTACCAAATACAAGCAATTAAACATGTGGAAATATCTAGAAGCACAAGTAACTAGAATTCACAAATAGCACAAAATATGAGAGACAATACACTATCTTATATTAACATTTGTATAGAAAAGAATACATAAAGAGTTGCCACACTCTTCCACCTTACAGAGGCTTCCCACACCTCAAGTGTATAGTAATTCTTCTTCAAAACACTCTCCTACCAAAAATGGTCCCAACACACAACTCACACACAGAATTGGTGTTCACCTCTCCAATCAGTCAGTAATAACCCTGCCAGTACACCAAGCACTCTATAGTACTTCAAGTAGATCTCCCATGAACCTGCAACCTACAATTCAACATACCATACTTACACATGTAGATCTCTTATGAGCTTGCAACAACCTGCAACTCAATGATCTTACAATGGAAGGATCTTCCTTGCCTTCCTTTTTAGCTCATCATGGAACTAGGAGGAACACACACTTTGTTCTCTTCACTAGCACACATTACAATACATGCCAATGGGTCTATAAATAGATCCCAGACTTGAGCAATAACTTAGACTCTTTGTTTGCTAATAATAGACACGTAGCTCAAGACTCGAAATAACCTTTACATGTAAACACTCTGTTCACTTAACTAATTGTTCGTGCAATGAATAGTTCTGGAACACACAAGCGACCGATGTTGGTCCCTGCTTGCCTGGTGCTCACCGACATCAGCCGACCTCCTGCCGACACCAGTTTCCTTCTGCTTCATTTTGACCGACGTCGGTCATGCTACCAATGTTAGTGCTTCTATAACTTCATCATCCTCCTTTTCTTCATCTGCATAGTTGAAGCTTTTAGCTCCACAACCTAACAATCTCCCACTTGGAGATAAATAGCTACAACTGTACCTATACCTGTACACCATCTAGTTTGTTCCCTTGGCTCTGTATCCCTCTTCAAGATCACTCTTGAAGACCAACCACCACACACCATGTGGTGCAACACTTGTCATCCAAATCACCTGCCACATTCACATCTACAAACACATGTAGAAAATAACTTGACCCTACATAGCATGTGCACTTGCTTCTGGTCCCTCTAAGAATTCACTGAACTACCCTCCAATGCTTCTTTCTTGGATTGGCTCCAAACTTGTGACAACTCCCACTGCTTGGGAAAACTCAGGTCTAGTACATACCATGCACTTAACCTCATTATGTGAATCAAGACACTGTTATGTGAACTGTCCAACCATTGGCGTGCTAACTGGTCTCACATAATCATCCTGAAACAAAGTCAACATGTGACCTTCCATGTCCCTAGAACACACTCATGCCAAAGAATCTTGCTGCTCCCAGATTCCTCATGACATACATCTGAACTAGCTTTACCTTTAGTTCAACAATACCTTGTATATGTAACCCTGCAATAAGCACATCATACATTAATAGGATAATGTAGCTAATATTATCCAACCTAGTAAAGAGAAACACAATGATCAAACCTCCATTGCCTATAGCTTATACAAGACCATATACCCTGGCCTTCTATCTCACATGTCCATTTCCGCTCTTCTTCATCTTAAACATCCATTCGTCTCTCAGTGCTTACTTTCAGCTGGCAACTCCACCAAAAACTCTCATTTGGTTCTCATTCAAGGAATCACATCCTCATCCATGCCAAGCTCCCACTATTTCTTGGATCTACCTGCTCTGCTTCTTCAATAACTTCTTGGTTCTTTACCATAAGTGAGCAACAAGTAGTGTAAAGAAGGAAAATGATGAATTTGAGGCTTACATACCCTATAAGTCCTCCATATGGGTGCTTGAGACTCCTTGACAGCTTGCTATCCACCCAAAATTCATCTCAGTGACCGATGCCGATCACATCCCAGTCTGCACCCGATCGATGTCGGTTCTGTGCGACTGCCTCATCACCGACGTCAGTTCTCCCTTGACCGACATCGGTGTTTATCTGCCCTGAGTCACCGATGTTGGGCTCCACATAGCTGATGTTGGTCCCTGTCTGGATGTCGATGCCAATTTTTTAGCCAACATCGATCTCTATGTTTTGCTTGTGAGAACTGACTTCTACCCGTGAGCTCCTTTTGGATCAAATCCTTGTCCAAATCACCCTTGCTCTGCTCAAAATTCTTTAGCCCCTTGTGCTGAACTCTATCTGTCACCTTCTCCTTGAAAACCAAGGCTTTCCTGTTCTTGTCACTGACATCAGATTCCTCAAGAAATGTTACCTTCTTCTGCATACAGAAATCTTGATCTATGCTCTTCAAATATGAAAGCATGCCCTTTGACTCAAGAACATGCATCTCCTTCTTATTCATGTGACCAAGCCTATTAAGCCACATCTTTGAATCTACAGCTGAAGTAGATAACCCAGAAAGAGAATCAGTAATACAAGTAGATAGATAAAGTGTACCTACTTTTTTACCTCTTGCTATAACAAGTGCACCCTTGGTAACCTTCCAAGAGTCTACTGTGAGAGTTATTGTGCAACCCTCATCACCCAAAATTCTTACAGAAATCAAATTTTGCTCCAGAACTGGGACATACATGACCTCCTTCAACACCCATGTGTTACCTGTCTGTAATTTTAGCTTCACTTTCCCTTTGCCAACCATCTGACAAGGCTTACCATCCCCTACACAAATTTCTCCAAAGTCTCCCTGGACATACTCATGAAAAAATTCCCTATTTGGGGATGCATGAAAAGAGGCACCAGAATCTAAAACCCAAGATTCTACTTTATCTAAAGAACATACCAGAGCATCTTGTGCAACATAATCTGCAACATCTGCTTCTTCTTCATGTCCTTCATGCTGATCTGCTACCAACCAACAATCTTTCTTTTCCTGCTCTTTCTTTCCACATTTCCAGCAAGTTATTATACCATACCTGGACTTGGACCTCCTGCCATTAAACTTCTCCATTTGTAGCTTACTGTCTTCTATAATTGCTCTACTCCCACTCAAACAGAAACTCCTGTGAGTAACTTGTAATCAACACACACTAACCAGATCTAATCCAACCTGTTAGTATCCCAACCAAAAGCTCTGATACCAGTTGTCGGGGAATCCAAGAACAACACACCTTGTTCTGATCCCACTTGTTAGGATCTTGCTCCTCAGAAAGAGCACAATATGATTACCAAATACAAGCAATTAAACATGCAGAAATATCCAGAAGCACAAGTAACTAGAATTCACAAATAACATAGAATATGAGAGACAATACACTATCTTGTATTAACATTTATACAAAAAAGAATACAATAAAGAGCCGCCACACTCTTCCACCTTACAGAGGCTTCCCACACGTCAAGTGTACAGTAATTCTTCTCCAAAACACTCTCCAACTAAAAACGGTCCCAACACACAACTCACACACAGAATTGGTATTCACCTCTCCAACCAGTCAGTAATAACCCTGCCAGTACACCAAGCACTCTATAGTACTTCAAGTAGATCTCCCATGAAGCTGCAACCTACAATTCAACAGACCATACTTACACATGTAGATCTCCTATGAGCTTGCAACAACCTGCAACTCAATGATCTTACAATGAAAGGATCTTCCTTGCCTTCCTTTCTAGCTCATCATGGAACTAAGAGGAACACACACTTTGTTCTCTTCACTAGCACACATTACAATACATGCCAATGGGTCTATAAATAGATCCGAGACTTGAACAATAACTTAGACTCTTTGTTTGCTAATAATAGACACACAGCTCAAGACTCAAAATAGCCTTTACATGCAAACACTCTGTTGACTTAACTAACTGTTCATGCAATGAATAGTTCTGGAATGCACAGGTGATTGATGTTGGCCAACCTCCTATCAACGCCAGTTTCCTTCTGCTTCATTTTGATCGACGTCGGTCATGCTTTGGACGCCGGTGCTTCTGGAACTTCAGCATCCTCCTTTTCTTCATCTACATAGTTAAAGCTTTTAGCTCCACAACCTAACATATGTCTCCCTTTGAGATGAGGAAAGAATAGAAACTAGTAGTTACCTCACCTCAAAAGGATAAGACAATTATATAATATATGAATGGAACCATGTAGTATATATAAGAACATGTCTAGGTAAATGTAGCATTGAAGTACATAGAATAATGTGATCACATGAAGGCATAAGATGAGTGATAGAGATAATGACAATGTCTAGACAGTAATAAGATAATATTAATAAGCAAACAAGTACACAAACATGATAAATTAAAATAAAGTCAACATACATTGGTCCCAAGAGACCAAAAATAAGGGGCATATTCAAATGTTACACAATCAAATGGACATGACTTAGTAAAATGTCCATAAAAATAAGAATGACATATTCAGAGTCCATACAATAAATAATGACATATGTCAATGTCAAAGACACTGATCAAGCAAAGACACATGGGCCACAAACAAAGGAGCATATTCAAATTCTTGAACAAGCAAGATAATAACAAGGTAAGACATTCAAGGAAGTACATAAAGGAAAACATAAATAACTAGCACAAACATATCATAGTATCCCATGGATCAAATGTTTTAGAAAAAAATATCAAGTGCATAACATATCAAGTACTCTATATAAGATATTATCATAGATAAAGGCACATGTAAGTACATAAGAGATCAAACATGATAATAAAGAGACCATATAATGATATAGCATATGTGTATCAAAATCAAAGAAGTAAATATCCCTAATGTCCATATGGTATCAGTAGAGGGAAGGCTTAACATCTAAAAATAAGAATAAATCATGTATTTATGTATGACTATATCACACTCAATTAGAATCATGACACACATGTGCATGTAGAAGTAATTGATATGCCATCCATCAACATGGAACTAACACATAGATGCCAAGGAACCAATAGACCATGGTTATGCTAAAAATACTTTTGGATTTTTGATTTTTATTTGGTAATTTGGAATATATGAAGAGGAAATATCATCCTATGATCTCATACAAAGGATGGTCATAGGTATCTCCCCTATCAGAACTTGGTGTAAGGAATTTTTGGTACTGCTAAAGAGCATGTATAGGTGTAACATCTATCACTATAGTATTTGTGATGCTCTGTGTATATATAATAGGAATATAAGGTTGTGAATAAGTAATATAAGGAATAAGGCTTCATGGAACCCATATTTGTGTGCTCTATGGTTTATTTGGAATACAAATAGTAGAAACATGTTTAGGTTCTTTGGATATCTAAATATGGTGTGTAATAGAAGATGAGGATTTTGTGGAATCCACTGTATGCCTCTAATGTAATGGTATATTTAGTACATGGTGCTTAGTAAATGGGATTGCCTACTACTTACCCTTTTGTGGTTGATTGACCTTATTAGGTTTGATAATTAGCTGCCTAGGTATAAATTTTTATTATTCAAGAGGATGATGATATGGAATTCTAGAAACTATAATTACTTGATTGGAATGAATGTATTTAACACACCCAAACACTATATAAGATATTAATCAAAGTTTATGGATCTAATGTATTCTAAATAACATATAAAAGAATCCCATGGAAGGTATAACTAAAAATGTAGTAACCGCATGTGTGCAACCGACCTATAAAGGTAGGTCAATCTTACCAAGAATATTTTGGGATTTCCCATTAAATGCTCTAAATGATCTAGTAAAAGGATACAAATCATGATGGGTATAACCTAGATGCATAAGTTAAGTAACACCATGGTGTATTTTTTTTTAATTTTATCATTATCAATCATAATACTATGCATAGATTGGTGATCAAGGAATGCTCGAATGAATAAAGAATGAAGATAAAAATCATCATCCTTAACCTCACTTTCATCAAAAGTAATAAAGGTCTCCAAACCTTAGGATGTGTATGACACGTATAGGTACCAATAACCCCATCTAATGGGTCCTCATAATGTTATGGAGGAGGATGTGCATTATATGGCATTTTCACTTTTGTTTCTTTCTTATAATGTTCTTGAAATATTGTTAAATATTTTCTATTTTTGGTAATCACTAGGTTGTGACCCTGATTCATTGGTAGGATCATCAAATGTAATATTTTAGTTATTACTAAGGTATTATATCTTATGAATCAAGGTAAAACATATATTCATAGAATGGCTTATTCTTTGGTGATAATCTCAATAAACATTCGCATCATACCCTTTGGGTAGAGGTATATTCATATGAACCTCTATAGGATGAGGGAGAAATTTAAGATGAAACTCTACTAGCCATAATAGTAATGAAATGCGAGACTTGTAATTTATCTCCTTGGTGCATTAGCTAATAAAATTCAATTAGTTTGCTATGAAACTACACTAACTATGGTGATTATTACATATACTTAAAATTGGACACTTTGTGTTGATTTTAATCATCCTTAATCATCCCTAGTTTTCTCTAATTATAATTCTTCATTACTATTCATGGTTTACTATTCACATATTTATTAAGTTAATTAATTCAAATTCATTAACTAATCCTTCCTTCATCATAAATTCCATGGATTTTGAATACTCACAATTTCTATAAATCCAAAAATCTAATTATCCTCACCTCATGAGGTCATCTTCCACTCCATTTCTCTTTCCAAATTTCAAAGATGTCCTAGGCCCTACCTATCCCCCATCATTAAAATTTTATAATATTATCTTTATCATTTTTCCAATTTAATAATCCACTTCATATTCCATTCAATTCCACTTATCATTTTTATATTATATCTTCCTCCCATATGAATTTTATATTCATTTGTGAGTCCCACATGTTCTCCACTCTAATTTTTAATTCAAAATTCTCATTTTGAAATAAAAATTATCTTTTATTCTCATCCCTTGATTATCATATAAATATGTATGATTAAAATTCATTTTAAAATTCTATAAATTAGAGGTTCTTCCTCTAATTTAGACAAGTTTTTTTTTTAATACTTACTATGCAAGAATCATTCTAGGAGCTTTGATTTCTTCAATATTTCATCACTCTTTCATGCCAAGCCAAAGCTAAATCAAGTGTAGAAAAGCGGAAATGCTACCCAAACATGGATTTGACATTTACAAATAACTCTATTTCTATAATCTAAGTTCAACCTCTTCAAACTGATTCTCAAACATATCTTCAAGGGAGGTAAGATTGTTGTTTTATCTTTCCAATTGCATTTCATGTTTGTTAGTCACGTATCTCAACCTAGAGATTAGAATTGAGAAGTTATGTATTTAATTTTTTATTTATTTATTAGCTAACAATTGTTAATCTCTCTTTGATTTTTGATCTACATATTGGCATGCCCAATGGGATAAGATTGTGCACCCCACATCTTCTTCCAATCTTTCTCTACTATTTTTTTTTTTTTTAAAAATGGATAGTAAAATGGCTATAGGTTTTAATTATTTCATTGGTTTTATCTAAAAATTTTTATTCATATTTTTATTTACGTTAAAATAATTCCCTCTAAATTTTCCATTATGTTAATCATTATTTTATGAGATATGCTTAAATCAAGCACTATCTTTTTTTAAAGAAAAACAACTGTTAAATAGGTTATATCTTCTAATCTAAAAATAAATTTTCACTAAATTTTTCATAAGTGGTTTGAATTCATATTATTAAAATTATATATAAATTTCATAAAAATCCAATTTATAATTTTTAAGATATAATCATTTTACTAACTATCCCTTTTTATTATTTATTTATTTTATTTACTTATTTTCCTAACGTTTTATGTTTGCAAGTTTATTTTTTTATGTAATTTCTAAATTGTTGATTTTTTGGTGTTTGTTGTTGTTAATATTATTATTTTTCCAATTTATATTTTCCTAAATAACACCCAAAAAAAAAATTATTAATTGGTTTGATGTAGGACCTTGGAAAAAGAGTGGTGTTTAGATTTAAACAAATCATTCTATTTCACATTTTAATTTGGGAAATAAAATGAATCCACACTTCAATTTGGGTTTAATTTTTTTTTTTCATTTTTATGTTATTTGATTTATTTGAATGATTTTTTTGTCGTTTGATTATTTTGTGAAGAATTTTGCACGTATGTTGTTCCCTTTTTGGGTGACTTAGAAACACAAAGTGTCAAGTTATTTTATCCTAAATATTCGTTAGTCCAAATGATACCTTACATGTTTTTATTTTAAGATTTATAATTGGAATTTCATCACCTTATTTTAATCCTCATATGGAGTGATTATTGGAAATTGCTACCCCAACATACGTACCAACCTCATACATCTGATAAGGTATACAAATAGAAGACAATTGTCATTAGGGCCAAGCATGATTCCCTGAGAAGAATATCATGAAGGTAAGGGACAACCCTACACCAAGCCATCAAAAAATATATTCAGATAATCAAACTCTAGTAGTGATAATACTTAGAAGGCAAGGATGACATGATTATAGTGGGGACAAGACCCATCCTGTGGATTGCCTGATTTGGATTTATTCTTTGATGGATATTTGTGCCCATGTACCACCTATTATGGGTTGTATATAAGGACCATATAGATATCCCATTTAAAAAAAATTTAGATGCCTCTTTTTCCATGGATCATACATTGATGCAAGGGTGAAAAGGTAACATCCCCAAAATCTCACCTTTATCATACAAACCTTGAGAGAGAAGGGGGCCTAAAAACCTTACCAATAATTGTAATAATTTATTTAATGAACTCTAAAATTTCTCAAGAAAAGTGTTTCAAAAGGTTCAATGGATGTGATGCAAACCTATCTTAGTTATTAAAGTTCCTTGTAATGCTTGCATGTTATTTTTTGATTGTTGTGTTGAAACCTTATTTAAACTTGAGATCAAATCAACCAAACTATGTTCAAATACAAACCACTTTTAAAACCACACAATGAAACATTATTTTGCCAAAATTATAGGTTAAACAAAAGTGATGTCTAAACTTGGTCCAAATACCTACATTTCTTGTCTAAACTAAACTTTTAGGCTACCCAATTTAAACCAAAATTCTTATGCAAATATGAAATTTCCAACTTCAAACCAATTCAAGATAAATGTCCAAATTATGATCTAAACCATGTTGTTACATCATCCATTTGGTACTAAACCTATTCCTAATTCTGATCCAAAGTTATAATGTTTAATTACCTCTTTCAAAGTCAAATGCCCCATTTCTTATCAAACTTATGTTGTTATTCTAGTCATTTTAGTCCAAACCTATGAGCAAGTTTTAGTGTCAATTCCAATTTTCCTTCTAAGTTCCAATTTCAAACTCTAAGTTCCAAGTTCAAAACCATGTTCCTAATTGTAGTTAGATTTGTTCCAAGATCAAACCCTTTCCAAAATTAAGATTTAAATCAATTTTGGATCTTGATTCAACATTGAAAGACTGAATTTTCAATTTTGTGCCAATTCACACTTCTTTGGGCCTATTTAATTATGTGCCAATTTTCCCTTCATTGGGACTATTCTAATCTATGCAAAGATCACCCTTTTTTGGATAATTTTTTTCTAATCCATTTCCCCTTACATGTATCTTTTTTTTGGGGAATTATTCCAAGGTTCATCTAAGTCATGGCCTCTCACATCTAATTAACTATTCTACATCAACTGTACCTCCCAAATATGTCATCTAGTGTAGATCATGAACAAGAACAATTTGATTGACAAAGATTTGAAAATAAAGATGAATATCTTGTTATATTTTGGAAAATGGGTGCTAAACTTCCAAATAAATTTCCTACAGAGGAATTACACTATTTGATTATAGCTCCTAAAGAGAAACCACAACAAATACAATAGTCTAGACCTATTATGCCATTGCCCCTCTAAAGGCCAGTATCTATTAAAAATATAAATGTGTCCAAGTCTAATAGCTACTCTATCAAAATATGTCATGATCCCCTTCCCAATCATTATCAGATATGTCCACTTCCAAATCAAGGTCAAGATAATCAAACCATTGATGATTTTTTTTTTGAATCACCCATTTTGATCAAATATAAACCATTGATGATCCAACTATATTTGATGAAGAGATTTTATTCGACACAAGACCCATATTTGATGAGCCTATATTTGAAGAACCTATTAGTATTGAGCTAGATCTCTCTATTCATCCATTTCCAAATATTCCCAATTTTTAAACATTTCTTCATTCTAAAGCCTCTATTTCTAAGGGAAAGGTAAATAAGGTACTTGTGGATAATTTAATTCAAAAACTCCTTTTTGTAGATATATTTACATCAAAATCAAGTTCCATTTCAAAATCAATTTTAGAGTTGGGTTCTATTTTAGAAATAATATCATATTTAACATTATTAGAAGAATCAACATCAGTATCAACATTGAGTTCAGATCCTCTTGAGTTAAAATCAATTTCAAAATTAAAAAAATATTGATACATGTTATGACATTAGCTCCATAGTTCTAACGTATATAATTAAAAGCATTTGTGATTCTTCCACAATTTTTGAGCATTTTTCCTTTAGCATCACTCCTAGTATCCTCTATGAGGATTGTGTTGACTTTTCCCCTTCCATTTCTATTACACATGCCTTTACCATTAATCAACCTAGCCATTATATTGACATTCCACCTCCCACAAACATCAATTGGGATAGATGGAATCACACATTGTTGAACTACATCCATGACAACATTTCAGTGATAGAATTTCTAGGGAAATAAGATATTGTCAAAGTAGAAGAATAATCTCCTAGTGAAACCTTGTTTAAGGCTCTAGGGGATAACCAAATTCTAAATCAGCATCTTCTAGTGAAACCTTGTTTGAGACACTAAATGATAATCAAAATTAAAAGACAAAATACTTTAGTTAAGCCTTGCTTAAGACACTAAGGGACAATCAAAATGAGTTATCAACATCCCTTAGTGAAACCTTATTCAAGGTGCTATTAGATAATTAAAATTAGAAAATTTATGAATTATTTGTTGGTGAAAACCTATACAATGCACCGATAATTGAGTAAATCATTTATGCATCATGTGATGAAGACATTATTAAAGTTTATATTGGCCTCATCACAACCAAAAATAAGTCGAATCCAAAATCAACAACATTGTGTGTCACTAAAAATCCCAATTTTCATTTGTCTGCCAATCATTATACATTCTATTATGATCCTATTATTTATTCAAGACCTATTTTCCATTATCCAGTCAGACTATTTATCCCATGATTACCCTTATTCATCCTTCTTGGAAACACTCTTTTTTATATAGGATACAAAGAAATATTTTCTAGAGATTTGGAGGAGCATAATCAACAACCAATGAAAATCACAAAAGCAACAATTATCTCATTCATATTGATAACATGATTCAGATAGAGAAACTATTTCATGCAGGTATTGATTAGACAATAAAGGGTCTACATTATGCATTTTATAATCCTCCATTGAGTTGAGATGATAAAAAATCTAAAAAAATAAAATAAAAAAATAAAATAAAATCAAAAGAGAAAGAGGAATCATTCATCCAACAGTGAAAACCATGCCTATGGTACCTTGGACAAGTACCATGATGAAAACTAGGTTTCTGACATCATGTGTAATTAATATTTTTTTTAAAGTATCTTAACACTTGGGGGAAGATATGTTTACATTATAGACCATTGTCATTCCATTGCCATTTCCATCTATTTTAGCCATTTAATCCTATTCAACTTAGCCCATCTTATTGTGAACATTAGTCTTCCCATCTTGACCTTGTTACAAAAGTAGAAGGTATATTAAGATCTATTTAGGAAACATTTTAGCCTATTATTGACATGATACTTTGATGATTGGACACATTTGACTCTCACATGACATGATCCTTATAGATTCTTAGTCCTTTCCCTCATTGTCATCCATTATTATTTAGTCCTTGCTAAATCCTATGCCATTTATTTTACCATAGTTCCATTCCTATTTTCCACCCTATTTTTGATTTGTATTTCAAACCATATGGGTTGAACTACATTGACCTAAGGTCCATTTGAACTATGTAGGTAGTGCTCAATTTCTAAGGTCAGTTCAGTTACTCCTTTTCAATGCTCTCACCATTTTTTGAGTTTATTTATTTCTAGGCTTTTGACCTTTTGAAAGATATTTTATTCTATTGATCTATAGTTCAAACTCTATGGGTGGAACTACATTAAATTGATATCTATTTGGACTATGTAGGTAGTGATTAGTTTCTGAGGTCAATTCGATCACCCCTTTCCCATGCTCTCACCATTTTGTGAGCAACCATTATCTAACACTCTCATTGTTTTATGAGTTGGATCATTTTGTATCTTGTAATCTTTAATTGAGTTGATATGCTTAAAAAGGATTCCAAAATCATTCAAAATAATTAAAAGACCTAAAAATTGAAAATGTCTTACAATCTCAAAATGAGATATAAAGCCCCAAAAAACTAAACATTTAGAAATGGATTATAATATCAAAATGAGATATAAAGCCTTAAAATCCAAAAATATTTGTCTTGTCCTAAATGCAATCAAAATCCTTAATCCACTCCTTTTTAGTCCTAAATCATATTTTGGATGTGTCCTTCCCAAATCTACCCTACTAAGGCAACCTCATGATTAGTTCTAATTATTTTAATAATTGTTGGGATGTGTCATTTATTTGCATGTATCCTTGCTTGAGAACACCATCCATTTATCATTATCAATGAGTCTTCACATGTGGAGTTAGAATTGATTAAAAAACAAGATGTTTTCTACTACTTTTATTTTCAATTTTGTGTGTGTGTTTACTTATTTGCTTGTTTGTTTCTTTTTTTTTTATTATCTTGACTTAGTCCATTATGCCAACAGGATCATCATCATGGTAATTCCTGTTACATAGCTGTACTTGAGTCCATCTATTAGTATTCATCATTATTATCATCATGGTTTTTATCATTGGTGTATTGTTATTAATTGTCTATTGAATTGGTGATCAGTCTTTATGCACATATACGGTTTAGTCATCATGGTGTTTTATATCATGGTGCATATCATTAGGTGATATATCAAAAACAAAGTGATATAAGTCTCATTGACAATGACACCATAATCCCTTAACTACATGCCTAAATTATATGCTACTCATGATACATCTAAGCACATAAAAATAGTCGTGATCATTTTATTAAAATTCTTCCAACCCAATCACATCATTATTCAATCATTATATTGTTCTTTTGATTGCCATTTATCTTATCACTTTGACCATTCATAGGTGCATAGTTTTTTGTGTCTTATTCATTTTTGAAAATTTATTATACCATTGTACATACATTTGCTTCACTCTTCTAATTTTAAATCTATATGATAGGTTAAATCCTTCATTTATGCTTGATAATCAATTAGTTAACCATTTACATCATTTAACAATGAAATTAATCCTACTAGGGAAAATCATTTGTACCTATTAATATTTTCATCCGCTCTACTAGGGTAATCCATTTCCATATCTGTACTATCATCTTCAAGACCATGTACCATCATTTTTCCCTACTAGGGCAAATTCTTCTAATTTTAAGCCCATAACTTTTCATCCTATTTGGTGCTGATTAAAGTGTGATGCTTATTTTAAGATGCATCCTCCCACTTATCCCCACCTTGGGGCCAATTTTACTCTACTATTTTTAACCATTATGATTAAAGTGTGAAAGTATTAAGTCATTTATATTAAGCTTATCCATGAGTTAAGTTTACCATTCTTATTCTTCTCTTTTTAAAGAGCCCATCTGCATCCTGCATGCCCTCTCGAGAGGGAATCATGGGTTAATAATTATTTATTCATCTAATATTTTAAAACCTTTTTCATTATCTAAAATGTCATTACTTAAGCTATGTCTCAAATGACTTCTCAAATAGGGCCAAAATGTAGACACTTAAAATCAGACACTTGTGTTGATTTTAATCATCCCTAGTTTTCTCTAATTCTAATTCTTCATTATTATTCATCACCACTATTTATGGTTTACTATTCACATATTTATTAAGTTAATTAATCCAAATTAATTAACTAATCCTTTCTTAATAAGAAATTCTATAGATTTTAAATATTCATGATTTTTATAAATCCAAAAATCTAATTATCCTCACCTCATGAGGTCATCTTCCACTCCATTTCTCGTTTCAAATTTCAAAGATGCCCTAGGCCCCGCCTATCCCCTATCATTGTATTTTATAATATTATCTTCCTCATCTTTCTAATTTAATAATCCACCTCATATTCCACTCAATTCCACTTACCAATTTTATATTATATCTTCCTCCTAAATGAATTTTATATTCATTTGTGAGTCCCACATGTTCTCCACTCCAATTTTCATTTCAATATTCCCATTTTGAATAAAAATTATCTTTTATTATCATCCCTTGATTTTCATCTCAAGATGGGTGGTTCACATTCATTTTAAAAGTCTATAAATTAGAGGTTCTTCTTCCAATTTAGACAAGCTTCTCTATTCTAGACTTACAATGCAAGAATCATTATAGGAGATTCAATTTCTTCAACATTTGATCACTCTTTCATGACAAGCCAAAGCCAAATCAAGTGTAGACAAGGGGAAATGCTACCCAAACATGGAGTCAACATTGCCAAAGACCTCTAATGCTACAAGCTGAGCTCAACCTTTTTAAACTGATTCTCAAACATATCTTTAAGGGAAGTAATATTGTTGTTTTATCTTTCCAATTGAATTTCATGTTTGTTAGTCACATTGATCAACCTAGGGATTGGAATTAAGAATTTATTCATTTCATTTGTTTTTGATTTATTAATTAATATTTGACTAATCACTTTTGGTTTATAATCTATAATTATTTCATTTTTATTCTCAAGAGGTTTTACTTATAACTTGGTTTGATTGTAAATTTGGTATTGGATGTAGATGCAATTGGTGTGTTTACTACACACTTAAACTTATTTAATGACATAAAATTCATTTCATGGTCCCTTCAACATGGCATAAGTCATCAAAAGATTTAAACTTCTTTAAAATAATGGAATCATGTAAAGGAGCAAGCAAAGTTTCATTTGAATATGTCTTGTAACTCTTTATCTATCATAAGATTAGTCATTTTAGCCAACATTGTCTTGTACCTCAAGATATATTTATTGATTAGTTCATTTATTCCTTGTTTAATTTTGAAAATTTGAGCATAGAATTTTTTTTTTAGAAATATTAATGGAAAATCTGCTAAAAATTGATTTGTAAGAGGTTTGAATGCTTTCATAGATTGGAGAGGTAAATCATAAAACTAACTCAAATCATAGTGATCGAGGCTTCTTGGGAATATTTTTTCAAAAATTTATCATTGGAAGCATAATCAAGGCATGCCACATAGAAAGATCAAATATGTTATTCAGGATCACCCTTACCATCATAAAATGTGAACTTAGGTACAATAAAAATAGTTGGTAAAGGATGCAAATATATCTCAAGTGCAAGAGGGTTATGCAACATATCTTGAGAATTAATAACATGAGAAGACTTTAAAGTGTTTTTCTTAATGTTTGTAACCTTATCCTCTAAGTTCTTTATACAACTTGAAGGAGTGTTTGAAATGTAGATCCATTAGGGTTTAAATTAGTAAGTTGAGTAGTCACCAAAGGAGATATAAACATGGTTTGAGTAGTAATAGGCATTAAAATTGATATTTAAGTTAAAACATTTTTTATCCCCATGGTAGATGTAAAATTATGTTTTTATGAAACAAAGATTGAAATACATATCATGTGCCTCTACTATATTTAGAAAGGTTGATAGGTATGGAATCAATTGTAGTACCTTCTAAGGATTCACAATCACTTGATAAGAAGCCTTAGTCTTATAATGTTTATTAATTTCATCTTATGTAACATACAAAAATGCATCAATTAAGCCTTTGTTATTATTAATATGAGTGATCAAGGTTTCTTTATCTCCCATTTGAAAATGAGTTTTTGTCTTAATATTATCCATTGGTTTAGAAATGAAAAATTTATAATTTACAACAAAATACAACAATTAGGAAAACATGAAACATAAAACCCTAAACCACCTAGGGTTTTATGCTCAAAGGTTGGGTTCACTAAATTTGTCACCTTAAATTTAGATGTAGATCCTATTTGGGTAAACAAGGTTAATAAAATAGAAATGATAATGTATAAGGATGATAAGCAGATCTACAAAAAGCTAATTAAATGCTAAACTTAGATACAACATATACTAAATTTATTAAACTAAGATAGGCTAAAAATATAAATTATAACTATTCTAGATATGGAAATGACAAATAAATAATGTACTTAGCTAGTTTTAATGGTAACACAATTCTAGATCTGGAACAAATATGAAGTAGATTGGAAGAGAATTCTGGAATAGTCACCAAATTTTAGATTGAGTCTTCAAGAGACATGGAAACTAACATCAAAATTAAATGTCAGCATCGATGCTACTATCTGAATCAGATACAAATGTCCTATATAGAATACCTACTAGAAAAGGATCCAACCACCTAGATGCTTCTAGGTTTGTCTTCACCTTCACTCTAGTACATTAAGATTTGGGTCATGGACTATTACTCCTCATAAAATGGTAAACCCTAGTTCTTCACCTTCATAGTGACCTTGGTAAAATGGGTTAGTGGGATCAGAGTGTTGAGATAACCCCAAAGATCCCTCTATCAAAAGTGCTTCCTACATATCCACTACTTCGAAGAGGGCCTCAAACTTATGAGTTATCCCCTATATGTTGACTTGTGTGTGAATCATGTAATATGTAGAAAACAAGTCCAATAGTGACCAATCTTGTAACTTGGAAAATAGAGATCTTGGGCTACTCCTTCAATACTTCAAGCCTGTGTATGTGCTACCCTTATGACTAATATGAAAATATGAGAAAATAAGGAAGCTTTGATTTATTGAGTGTCTGATTTAATGCTTTGATAAGATACATTGGTTTATGTTAGGTTTGTAATGAATGAAGAGTGATTATGAATGTATACTATTCCTATTAGGAAACATCTCACATAAAATCACTGAGGATGACCACTAAGATACGTTTCATTTACAAATTATATGACTTTAGGGCATTGGACACATATGTCAAGGTAGGAGACTAGCATTAATGTAGGGTCTAGGACTAATGCTTGTGTCCTAGTAGTTATAAAATAGGTACAAGATCATAACTTATAGGGGCATAAGATAAACATATTTGAAGAATTATGCGAAAAATATAAGGTCTGGGTCATCAACATAAGACTATTTAGATCAAGAGATAGACCAAAGGGCACAAGATATAACAGATGCAAGACTTCTAAGAGAAGGAAAGGTCTAGAACTAAGAGGAACAACCAAGGTCTGAGTTTACCAAATGTATAATATAGAGGTGCTATATAATTCATAAATATCATCTACAGGGATAAAAATGCTAGATGAGGATGCAAACCCATGATTAACACTAACATATTTTGTAATATTGAGGTATATAATCTATTTTTTCAATGATGTGATCTTTGAGTTGAAATAATTAATTTGATTTTGTAACTCTTATATTAACTTGATCATAATGATACTTTGATATTTTAGGGATTCACAAACACAAACCCCAAGTACTTCAAATTGAATGTGCATACACACATCATTTAAAAGAGATGTGGGAGGTGGAGGGGTTATAAGAATGATATATCAATAACTTCATTTGAAACCATAGGATAGAGCACCTTACCTCTTGGAAGAGTGATAACATAGAATTGGTTAGGGGTATGGTAGTTATACCCTTCTTAGGGTTAGGAGGAATAGACTAAATATTATTGTAGTAAGAGTTGTAAAGAGAGACTAAATTGGATATTGTTTTGAAATAATTTCTTTTTATGGACCAATTTGATTACTCCATTTTATTATATCTTTGATTGATTCATCAATTCATGGGAAATAATAAGTATTACCATAGTTTATTGTGCAATTAAATAAATAATTGATGTATCCATATTAGACATGATTGTTAGTTTTGAAATTAAAAAAAAATCAATAAACCCTAAGTCAAACTAGGGTTTTTACACAAGGAGATATGGAGGTCAAGTCCACCAAATGTTTAACCCTTTTTGGAATTAAGGGTTTTAAGAGGAATAGTATGATATTCAAGAATAAGATAAACTATTCTTGAAAGTAGGTCAATTAAATAATTCAATTTTTGATATTTAATGTCAATGCTAAATTATAAAAAATACTAAATATAGAAAGCACAATGCCAAACAATTTTTTATTGTGTAATCTTGAGGATGAAAAAATACTTAGCTTATACAATGATGTACAGATAAATATGAAATGTGTAGGTGTAGGAACATGTTATTTGATTTTCAGTAATTAGTTGTCAGATTATAGAAATATTCTCTCTAGCTATCTGGACACTTGTGTTGACCTATGGACCCTTAAAATGATGCTAATATCCATTATCGATGTAAATTTACTATACATAACATTCAATATATCAAGATATGCTCACATATATCTTTATATATTTTTTATCTTTTTTCATCTGATGTATCTAGATCTCATGCATAGGCTTTGTAACACTATTTGTAGATGAAACCCCATCTCTCCACCTTAGGTTAGGTTATCTTGAAAAAAAATGGGTTAGTGGGTTCATAATGTCGAGATGACCACAAAAAACCCTCTATCAATGAGTGTTGTCTACATATCCAATACTCTAAGGAAGGCCTTAAACTTGTGTTGTTCTCTCTTATATGAGAATGTATGTGAACAAGAATACAATATATTTTATGAAGATGCATATAGTGATCTAGATTGTAACTTGATAAATATAGATCATGGTTGTCTTTTGAGTGATTCAAACCTGTAGTATGAATACTCCTATGATTGATATGCAAATAGGGATGAATAGGTCAGAATAGCTTAGTTGTGTGCTTTAAAATTTAATACTATGTCTAATATTGATAGATGATTGCTTGATATTTTTAGATGAATAATGAGTAAGATTTGACTCTTATTTATTTATACTAGCTCGTTTGAGTTATCTTCATACAAGGGTTAATGATAATCTTAGGTTGATCCATACACATTGAAAGATTTGAAAATTTGAGTGTTTGTAGGACAAGGATAATTGCATTGAAGTAAGGACAATAATGTTGATGCTACTATCTTGTCTTAAATGCAACAATCTAGAAAGGAGGAAAGTTGTTGAGGTCATGTAATTAATAGTGCAAGATATATATTAGATTTTAGGCATTTTATGGTTACTTGTGATCTAAATAACTAGAGTAATCAAGGTTGGACTAAAAAATAAGTAATTATACCTAGTGAGGTGATGAACACGATGCTTTTGGCTATAAGGAAGGTTAAACTAAGGGGTAGGACCCTAAGATATATTTTTCACGTGTACAAGACTAGTTCAGATTTAAGAATCTACAAGAAGTTCCAAGTCTTAAGAATTGAGAGAAATGAGAAGAATATTATATTAAGAATAAATAAGAAAGAAAAGTTGTCATATGATTAGGTTGAATTTATTTTGATGAATAACAAGAGGAAGATTTGAGTGAAGAGAATAATATTACCATGAAAAGAAATGGGAGAGAGAGATCTCCAAGTGAGAAGTCCAAGTCTATTTTAAAGAATAGAAAAGAGGAATAAAGATGTGATATAGAGTTACAAATTTTCATGAAATAGGATGTGGGGGTGATAAATTATTCACCAGAAGAAGGAGATCTATTATTATATGATGAAAGATAGTTTATTATATCCCATAAGTGGAAAGAGGAAGAATTATACTTGATGAATGAATGAAATACATTTTTTTTCTCTTTTTCATAGAAGGAAGGTTGAGTACAACCAAGGAAAGATACATGTTTCTTGAAGGAAACAATACATGTGAATGAAGAGGAAAACAAATAAGAGTTTCAGGCTTCCATGAAGGAAACAATAGAGGTGGTTGAAGTGAAAGTGAATACATATGAGGATAATATGGTTGAATACCATCCAAGCAAATAAAAAAAATCAAGTGAAAAATAAGGAAAGAAAAACCATGAAGGTTGATGAAAATGGGCCTTTGGAAGTACACCATTTGATTAGAAGTTGAAAGTATAATGTGAGAAACATAGAAGATATGGAAAAAATGTCTTTGGGACATGAAATATCTATAAAAAGTGTTTGTGGGAGCTATTAATTCCTTTTATGTGTTTGATTTATGTGCAGATCTAGAAATGAATGAGATAACA
The DNA here is from genome assembly GCA_037957365.1 of Torreya grandis. NCBI lineage: Eukaryota > Viridiplantae > Streptophyta > Pinopsida > Cupressales > Taxaceae > Torreya > Torreya grandis. The sequence goes on from JARHVA010010251.1 coordinate 159,499, forward strand.
AAGAAGAAGACAAATTATGATTCTATCCAACATGCTCATATGTATGAGAGGTGGAAATAAGAAGTATAATAATATAGATTTCACTTGTATTAGTTTGATATAGGAGATGAGACTCTCATAAGAGATATGGTAATAAATCAGAGAGATTGAAAATGTCACTCATGTGACATAGAAGCAAATCAAGATAATACAAATAGATTGGGGTCGATGAAAAGAATACGAGAAATAAAAAATAGAAAGAGGATCTATCACAATATGAATTAAATATTTAAATAAGTTTTGAGAAGAAACAACTTGGTGGAAATCAAGATAATAGTGTGAGATGGAGGAAGCACCTATGGGGACTGTAATATCTCATGTTTTTAAACTAATTTGTGAGTGTAGTCAATGTGGAGGTGCAAAGATGGAGACACAAGAAGAATTTAAACAATCCTTCCAAGGTGAAGAGAGTGAACCACTTAAGTTCACAAGCTATAAAGAAGAATATGAAGAATAATAGTATTATAAGGCTTGAAAAAATGAAGAACTAGAAACCAAATGGTGGTAGCAAAAATAAATACAAAAGAAGGAATGACAATGATGAGGAAAGAAGAGCTGAAAATAAAGAAGAGTAATAGAAGGAAGAATCCAAAAATAGGTTACATGGGGAATTCACAAATATTTATATGGTTGTGGATGGACGAAAGTGATGGTTTATAGCCCAAAAAAGAAAAAAGATGCAAGAAAGAGCATCTTGGTGGAGGTGGTAAAACAAAAATGGGTTTAATCCCACATGTAGATGCAAAATCAAGAAGATAACCATTGGGTGGAGGTGGAAAATATATTCCTAGGTAATGGGTATAAATAAGAAATATTTTGGTAGAGGAGGACTTAATATGGTGGGTGTGATCCCATAAAAGAGGAAAGAGTGAGCAAAGATAAGCAAAAGAGGAAGAATTTGAAGCTAGTAAGAAGATGGAAGTGGAAGAGAAAAGGAAAAAAACATATGAAATATTTGGTGTCAGATAATTCATATGATTTTTACAAAAAATGCGATGTAGAGATCCTCTATTCCTAGCTCTAGTCTCAGTAAAGATCACCTTTAAAGCTTGACTTTGTATCTATAAGGACTCAGCCTCTAATGGTCTCTAGCAACTTGCATACTAGGTTATATAAGGTCTACTCATTATTTTTTGTTCAAGGTCTTGTAATATTCATTTCCCTATATTATAATCCCTTATGAGTTTATAATAACTTCCTAAATCATAATTTTTCCTACTACAACCTCCTTTAGACACATCTTACTCATTCCTTCTCCTTATGCAATCGCTTAGGTCTCAAGGACAAATTTTTAAGATAGGATTTAAGGACTCAATATATTGTTTAATATGGTATTATAATACCTAATCACACTTACCTTAGTACCTTTAAAGGTATCAAACACACTACTCCACTCCTTCATGTACCTCAAGGTCACAATGCTCTATCAAGGATTGTAGCCTTTTTTTAAGCAATTTATCTTTGTTTAGTAAAACTAGACACTTTCCTCAACATGTAATCAAAATTATAGACACCCTCTATCCCATTTGATTTTTATTTAAATTTTTAATACCTAATTCCATTTCAAGGTCATACTTCCTTTGTTAAGGTCCTCCAAACTAAGCCTAATTAGCCCTCATTTATTGACATAATTCTAGAATCCGTACCAATACATATTATTTATATCCAAAACCACTTGAATATATTTTAAAATGTTTAGGATATAAATAATACAAAGTTTTGTCCTTTTTTTATGATGGAAACTCTTAGAATCACTAAAACCCTAGTTCTATGATTTCCTTGTTGCTGCATAGGCTGAGAGCCTTTAAAATTCCATTTATTATGTTTTACAGAGTTTCAAGAGACCCAATTACCATAATTATGTATTTTTTACATCTTATAAACTCCTAAAATATGTGATACACCTTATATCACCCTTTCCATACTTAAAACTATAAAAACTCAAAGGTCTATGTGCACTTTCCTTGACTGTGTCAGGGTTTTAAACTACCATTACTCATTTCCACATGTCCTTCCCATAAATGGAATATAATTGATGATAATCCACATTTATTCATGCTATAAATTTCCTCTTACCATATTCATACACCTTCTATATCTCTTTTACACTTCTCTTTGTTTGTTGATTGTGTAAATAGGGGTAGGACTATTTTGACTGTGTCAAAATTATAGGTGTCTATGTCTAGTCAACAAGTATTAAGATTGTATCATGGGTATGTATTGATGTCTACCAAATTCAACATATAAATTACTTATATTTACAACCATAACCACTCCACCTTTCACTCTTCTTGTGACTCTTGACAGTAAGCACACAAAATAGGGGTCTAAATTGTCTCTCTTATAAAGAGTACACAGACTGTGTACTTGTTTGAAATCTAAATATCTTTATATTTTTAAATTATTACCATATATTACCCTTAAATTATTACCATATATTACCCTTATACTTTTTAAACTAATAATTCATTAATCCCATGGTATTTTCTTTATCCAAATGATTGATATTTCATAATCTTCTAACACAAGGTTTGGTGACTATGCACACAAGGTTGTGTTTGTGATTACTTGTGTAGGGTTTGTATAAAAAAATTTGTAATTTTTCATGTATACAACCACATAAAATTTTATTCTTATTAATTATTCTTTCCCATAGGTAATCACATATGTTTCAACCAACACTAGTCATACAACTTTATACCCTACTATTATGAGCATGTGTAAGTTCTTTAAACAACAATGCCTTTACCTGAGTTGTCAATATTCCATATTGTTGAATCAATCCTCATATGGTCCATATGATATTAATACTTTCAATAAATAATTTCAAATACACACTCTAATTTTATACTTTGAAGAAGCCACTCCAAGACTCCCTACCAAGCTGTAACCTATAGCCCACTATTGGATGTCTCCACCAACCATCCAACAACCTAAAATTCCAGATAAAGATGAACATGCACATGGCCTCAAGGTAATTCAAGAATAATATATGAATTTTATTAAATCACACACATTAAATGGAAAACACACACATCAAACACTTTGATTTATTCATAATATCATTCTCTGATACATAATAGTCCATTCATGGACTTGAGATCCTTCTTGAGGATTTTTGTCACCTATTCTACATTGATCCCTATTTTTTTCCTTTCTGGATCACTCTCATGTACTCTCTCCTCTATTATCTACACATATTCTCCCAACTCACATTGATGTACAACTACTCCTTTTAACCAACTTCAATTTTGGATTCAAAGTAGTTACATTCAACTTCTTTTCTCTAACTAACTCAACATGAGGTTTTCTTTCATATTACCAAGAATTAACTTTTATCCTCATGAATCTAGACATTTGTGAATTGAAAAACCTTATACAAAGATTCATGGTCCTATTTAATCAACATTTTACCATCTAACCAACTTAGACCTTGGTTATGATTTTCTAAGCTCTTTTAAAATATTTGAATTTTCAAATTATTGGTTTTGGAGGGAAACTTTAAACACTCTCAAAAATTACTCCTATGATTCCTAGGGACTCAAAATGACCTCATATACATTAAATGGACCTTTAAATGTCTCTTGACACAAATTACATCCAAAATTGATCCACTTTTGACCACTAATGACCAAAACACAAAATTATCTTCTTTTAGCTTGATGTTCTTGCATCATACTCCCCAAGAGGGAGAAAATTTTGAGCCTCTATATTTCTTTCTTGCATTCCAATTTTTTATTTGAGGGTTTTTCACGTTCATAGGATTGATATTATTCATTCCTTGCTCCTTATTGTTTGCCAAACTCTTGCATTTCTTCCTTGTGGCTTTATCTAGTCTTCTTGTCCATGCATATTCTACCTTTATGAGGCATTTAAACTATTGTATCTCCTTACTTGATACATATTCCACTTTTTATAAGTCACTTTTAACCTCTTCATACTCATATGTAACCAATTTATGTTCATTATTACTTCTCATTCTTGTTTGATAGCTTATCTCCTTTTTGTTTTCACTTGATTCTTGCTTGTCTAGAGATTCTTGCTTCTTTTTCATGTTATTATCTTCTTCATTAGGATATAATGGCCTATAATTCATATCAACCTTTATCATTTGCTTCATGATACTTTATTTTTCTACCATTTCTTCAAACTTCTTCATATTTGGATGTCTTTTCCTCTCATCTTGCTCACTATGCAAGAGCAATTTCTTGTTTCACTCATCCTCATCATAATACAATGTTATTTGACAAATCTTGGACTATCCACACCCATGATCAGAAAATGTAAACTCAGATTTATCTTGACTCATGTAATAACTCACCTTGTTTTTTTATTCATACTCCATTTGTTTGCTTGCTTGTTTGTACAACTTCTTTTGCTTCTCTCTACTGCTCCTCTTGATGTTTCTTGGAGTTCATACTTGATCTTCCTACTGTACCTCTCCTATTTGTAGACCATTTGATGGATTTAATATCTCCTCTAACATATCCAAATCTTCTTTCAACTTGAGTGCATCCATTTCTTCCACATCCTTATCAAAACATGGTTCACATTGTTATCCATTGTCTTGGGCAACTTGTTCTTTATCTTCTCCTTGAACTCCCACATTTGTGAAAATCACATCAACCTCCTCATGCTGCATACCATGATTTTAAAGCAATATTTGAGGTTATCAATTCTCCTCTTGCCTTGATACACACTCATTCATCAAAACAATGGTTTTCATATACAAGAAATCTTCATCATTGGAATCAAATTCACATATGTCATCATATGCAACATTTGAAAACAAATTTTGAAAACACTTATCTTCTTTTATGCATTGATTTTCTTGATGTACCTTCATCTCATTGGCTTGGTTTTATTTCATCATTTCTTTTTCTTGCTTTGTGGGCTTTCCATCTTCTTAAATCCTCATGATTACTAGAGATCCACTTACAATATGATATTTTTGTGCTCTTTTCATGCTTTTTTCAGCCCATTTTTTGCCTTGTCTCTTCTTAGGATGCCACTTGTTTCTATTTGCACCTATTTCATGCTTCATTCATTGGTCCTCTATCATGCCAACTTGGTGTTCCTTGCCATTTATCCTTTATTTCCATACTTGTGCTTGATTTCCGCCTATAATTTTTTTTTGTTTAGCCTCTTGTTTAAGGTTCAACTCTTTCTTCTCATCACCTATTTGTTTCAACCTCTTAGGCCATACATATCCATGCCCTTGTTATATTTTTGAGGGATCCAAAGGTAATTTCTAAAAGATTATGTATTCTTCCATGTCTTCATGGGTGACCTTCATGTCTTATTTTGCATGCTCCTTCTCTTGAATCAAGTGCTAGACTTGGTAATGCATCATATAACTCTTTCTCTTCATCTTCAACATGTGAAATGCCTTCAATCTTCATCATATTGTATTCTTCAAGAGACTCTCTTTATTTTTAATACTCTTGCCCCTTGATGGGTGATATTATTGGCCCATCCTTCAATAATTTTGAGGCCTCATGCTTGGTATTCACCACATTTTTCTTCATACCTTCATACACAAACTTGAAAGTAATGTTAGCATAAAAAATGAAAGACCACATAGTCTTTTTGAATGTCTTTGGCATAGGCATTATCCATATTCTCTTATTGTCTTTACCCTCATGTGCTATTTTGGCACTTCTATATTCTTCTTGATCTAATAAATGAGAAATATCTTCTTAATATCTCTATCTTTTTTCTCACTTGGTGACATATCTCTTCTCATGCCTCTTTGGGCTACTCTCTCTTTCTTCTTCTCATCTCTTAAGACACCTTTCTTATGCCTTCTCTCTTTCATAAGTGAATCTAATTGCCACTTCACTCTTCTTCTCACATTCAGTTCAATCCATTGGATTTATTGTTATATTATGAGCTTCATCATGAGCTCTATCCTCTCCATACCTTTCCCTAATTATTTTCTTATGTCTTTCACTTCTCTTTCTATATCCATCTTCTCCATTCCTCTTTGCTTTCTAGGCCTATCTAGACCTTCCTCTTAGAAAGCTTTTAAATATTTAATCTTAGACCTATTTTGGGCCTTTCCTCTTATTTGAGTCATATATATAGGATCTATTCATAACCCCCTTGACTCTCTTCTCAAGTCTTTTCTCTTCTCTCTTCTCTCTTGGGGCTCTGATGCTCTCTTTTCTCTCTATCTTCTCTAGTCTTTCTTGACTAGCTTATAGTCCATTATCATAATACTTTGGGGATGTATATCTTCTCTTTATAAAACTAATATTACTCTATTATAACCTCAATATATCTGATTTGAGAAATATTTTAGGTGACAATTCAGGTGATGGTTCTGCCCCAATTAGTGGTAGAACTTCCAAGAGCCATAACTTTTGCCCCATAGCTCCGTTTAACTCCATGTTTGAACCATTGGAAAGCTAAGAATGAGGATAACATCATGATATGGAATGATATATACTAAATGGGTTTTAACCCTATAAAAACAAATATAAGTTCCCCAAATTTCAATTTTAGTAGTGTAGTCTAAAAATAGTAAGTTTCTAAAAATAGTAATTCCTCAAATTTTGTATTGTTTTAAATCATGGAAATCAAACCACTTAATCTCCCTCAAGATTGGTGACCTTAAACATCCTCATACTACCTTAAAAATGTGTATAAATGAATATGTAACCCAAAATATAAATCAAACATCTCTTTCTAGAAATACACATATGTTGTATCTATAATTTTAAGCAATAAAACATCTCTTCTCAGAGATATCATTATTATAATTGTTTTGTTATTGTTTCTTGAATTATATTTCAACTAAAGTTTCTAAGTTTTACATCAGTGGTATCAAAGTGATTTGTCTTGAGAGTGTATGATCCTAATGATGAGGTCAAGCTACAAGAAGTTTGGGTGGAAAACAATAGAACTTCTAAACTATCCACCTATTCACTCCAAATGATCTCAAATAGTGGAAAACACTAAGACATTCAATCCTTTCAAGGAAATGGTGAATGAATCCCTCTAAAAATAGCAAGCATAGATGCTACAAAAATTCACCCAAATTTTCTAATAAATCTAGATGGGAAATTATGGCTCCTTATCTACACCCCCACACCATTTTAGTGCCCTAACACCCTTCAAGGTTCAGGTGAATTTTGATATCCCTACATTTGAAGGAAAAAAAAATGCTAATGTAGTAAAGAATTGTTTAGATCAATTATCTTCATATTTTTTGGTAAATAAATTCACCGATAAAGAGAAGATCACTTTTACTCTTTAAATAACATCATTGCCTATCAAAAATTGGTGGGAAGTGTACAAGAAGAGATTCAGTACATATGATATTGGCCTTGAGGTGGAACCTACCTAGGATGATTCCATAGAAGCTGTAAAAGAAGAATACTACCCCATTAGAGCATATGATGATCTGTATATAGAGTGGTAATACCTTCACCAAAGTAAGGAATAGTTTTTTCAAGATTACACTAATATTTTTCATTCTCTATCTATGATATTAGGCATCCAAGAAAGTGAGGAACATAAGGTTATCAAATATCATGGTGGACTACAATGGTATTTATAGGGGGAGATGGAACTCTTCAATTTGAAAACCCTTGATGAGGTGTACAAACTCGTGATGAAGATTGAGCATAAGCATGGAAGAATGAATATGAAGATTCAGCCTTCAAAATGGAAAAATGATAAATAAAGTCAAACATGAGGCCAAAATTGGAAGCAAAAGGAAGGGAAGACTAGGAAATGGTATGATTACCACAAATCTGGAATGCACTCCAAAGAAGAATGTCGAGCCATCAAGTCCCTACTTTTTGAGTCACAATCCTCAACATCTACTACTCTGCCTCATACACACCTTGCAATCGAAGAGGATGAAGAATAAATTATATATGATGAGCTTGATTCCATCATTGATTCATCACAGACCCACAAGGAGAATCTAGATGATAAGGAAAGGTTGTATCATTCTAAGTTATGGGTGAAAGGTAAGCCTCTGCATTTCATTCTTGATAGTGGAAGTTAAAAGAATTTAATCTCTGGTAATGTTGTGAAAATCCTAAATATGTCCATGAAGCCTCACCTAAAACCATACAATATTGGATGGTTGAGTCTAGGGAGAAACCTCTGTGTCACCCACTAATGTCTTCTCTCATATGTAATAAAACCTTTCCAAAATGAGGTCTTATGTGATGTGGTCAATTTGGATATTTGTGTTGTATTCTTTGGTTATCCATTCATGTATGATCGACATGGAATCTATGAATCAATAACTCAAAGGATCACCCTCACTCTTGAAACATGGTGCTATAGGGTACCAGAGGTACCACCTTCTACATCTGTCTCCTTGATTAGTGTCAAGAAATTTATTCTCATGGTGGTCAAGCCATAAGAATCCAAAAGGGTTGATGTTGTAGCCTTGAATACACAAATAAAAAAATAATAGAAGAAAATAGATACCAAGGTGAAGAAGTTCATGGCCTTTCATCCATAGACTGATGGTCAAATAGAAATGGTGAACAATTAGGCCCTGCACAACTCCACAAAGCATAGTCTATTATAAGTATGCATCAGGAATCAAATCAAAATATAAATTCCACACTTGATGAAAAATATTGATGAAATGGGGACCATTTCTTCTCAAGGAGGGAGGAATGATTTGAGAAATATTTTAGGTGATAATTTATGTGACGGTTCTACCCCAATTGGTGGCAAAAATTTTAAGAGCCATAACTTTTGCACCATAGCTCTGTTTGAATACCCATTTGAACCATTAGAAATATAAGAATGAGTGAAACATCATGAGATGTAAAAATCTTCACTCAATAGTTTTTGACCCCCAAAAAACAAATGCAAGTACCCCAAATTTTAATTTTAATAGTGCAGTCTAAAAATAATAATTTTCTAAAAATAATAATTTATTGAATTATGTATTGTTGTAAATTGTGGAAGTTAAACCACTTAATCTCCCTCGAGATTGGTGACCTTCCACATCCTCCTCCTACCTTTAAAATGTGTATAAATGAATATTTAACCCAAAATGGAAATTAGACATTTCTTCCCAGAGATAGGCATATGTTGTGTCTGTAATTTTGAGCAATAAAACATCTCTTCTAGAAGATAACATTATTACAATTATTTTGTTCTTATTTCTTGAATTATTTTTCAACCAAAGATTTTGAGTTTTTGATCAGTGGTATAAAAATGGTTTGTCTTGAGAGTGTATGATGAGGTTAGGCTAAAAGAAACTTGGGTGGAAAAGAATAGAGCTTATAAACTATCCACCTATTCACTCTAAATGATCTTAAATGATGGACAACACCGAGACATCTTATCCTTTCAAAGAAATGGGGAATGGAGCCCTTCAATAGTATTAAGTGTAGATGTTATAATAATTCACCCAAATTCTCCAAAAACTTTCAATAGGAAATTTTAGCTTCTCATCTGCACCCCCACATCATTTCAGTGCCCCAACACCCTTCAAGGTTTAGGTGAATTTTGATATCCCTACATTTGAAGGCAAAATCAATTTTGATGTAGTAGAAAATTGGTTGGATTAATTGTCTTCATATTTTTTGGTAAATAAATTCATTGATAAAGAGATCACTTTTACTCTTTTGAAAGCATCATTGCCTATCAAAAATTGATGGGAATTGTACAAGAAAAGATTCAGTATAGATGATATTGGCCTTGAGGTGGAACCTACCTAGGATGATTTCATAGAAGTTGTAAAGGAAGAATACTACCCCATTAGAGCATATGATGATCTATATATAGAGTGAAAACAACTTTGCTAAGTTAAGGAATAGTCTGTTTAAGATTACACTGACATTTTTCATTCTCTATCTGTGGGATTGGGCATCCAAGAAAGTGAAAAACACAAGGTTCTCAAATATCATGGTGGACTAAAATGGTATATATAGTGAGAGATGGATCTCTTCAATTTAGAAGCTCTCAGTGAGGTGTACAAGTTCATGGTGAAGATTGAGCAGAAGAATGGAAGAATGAATACAAAGAGTTAGCCTTAAAAATAGAAAAGTGATAAAGAAGGACAAACATGAGGCCAAAATTAGAAGCAAAAGGAAGGGAAGACTAGGAAATGGTTTGATTACCATAAATCTAGAATGTACTCCAAATAAGAATGTCAAACCATCAATTTCCTACTTTTTAAGTCACAATCCTCAACATCTACTACTCTACCATAGACACACTCTATATTTGAAGAGGATGAAGAAGAGATTATAGATGTTAAGCCCAATGCCATCATTACTTCATCATAGACCCATGAGGAGAGGCCAAATGACAAGGAAATTTTGTTTCACTCTAAGTTATGGGTGAAAGGTAAGCCTTTACATTTCATTCTTAATAGTGGGATTCAAAAGAATTTAATCTTTACTAATGTTATAAAAATTCTAAATTTGTCCATGAAGCCTGACCAAAGCCATATAGTATTGGATGGTTGAGTCCAGGGAGAAAACTTTGTGTCACCCACCAATGTCTTCTGTCATATGAAATAAAACCTTTCCAAGATGAGGTATTGTGTGATGTGATCAATCTAGATGTTTTTGATGTACTCTTTGATCAACCATTGAGGTATAATCGATAAAAAATCTATGAATCAAGAACTCAAAGGATCACCCTCACTCTTAGAACATAGTGATACAGGGTACCAGAGGAACCACCTTCTACATTTGTCTCCTTAATTAGTTCCAAGAAATTCATTCTTATGGTGGTCAAGCCACAAGAATCTAAAAGTGATGATGTTGCAACCCTAACTACACAAACAACACAACAATAGAAGTAAATAGATATCAAGCTAAATAACTTCATGGCCTTCCATCCACAGACTAACGGTCAAATAAAAATGGTGAATAGTCAGGCCCTGTACAGCCCTACAAATCATAGTCCATTATAAGTATGCATTAGGAATCAAATCAAAATAAAAATTCCACACTTCTCAAAGAGGGAGGAATGATTTGAGTAATATTTTAGGTGATAATTCAGGCGACAGTTCTACCCCAATTGGTGGCAGAACTTTTAGGAGCCATAACTTTTGTACCATAGCTCCGTTTGACTCCCTGTTTGAACCACTAGAAAGCTAATAATGAGGGGAACATCATGAGATGACATGAGCTCTATTCAGTGGGGTTTGACCCCTAAAAACTAAATGGAAGTGCTCTAAATTTAAATTTTAGTAGTGTAGTCTAAAAATAGTAATTCTTCAAATTATGTATTGTAGTAAATCATGGAAGTCAAACCACTTACTATTCCTTGAGATTGGTGACCTTCCACATCCTCCTCCTATCTTAAAAATGTGTATAAATGAAGATGTAACCTAAAATTGAAATCAGATATCTCTTCCCAGAGATAGGCATATGTTGTATCTACAAGTTTGAATAATAAAACATCTCTTCTCAGAGATAACATTATTACAATTGTTTTGTTCTTGTTTCTTGAATTATCTTTCAACCAAAACTTCTACATTTTGCATAAATGGTATCATAATGGTTTGTCTTGAGATTATATGATCCTGAGGATGAGGTTAGGCTACAAGAAGCTTGGGTTGAGAATAACAGAGCTTCCAAACTATCTACCTCTTCACTCCAAATGACCTCCAATGGTAGATAACACTAAGACATCCGATTATTTCAAAGAAATGGTGAATGGATCCCTTCAACAATAGTAAGCACAGATAATACAATAATTCACTTAAATTCTCCAAAAAATCTCGATGGGAAATTATGGCTCTTCATCTACACCCCACATCATTTCAGTGCCCCAACACCCTTCAAGGTTTAGGGAAATTTTGATATCCCTATATTTGAAGGCAAAATCAATGCTGATGTAGTAGAAAATTGGTTGGATCAATTGTCTTCATATTTTTTGGTAAATAAATTCATCGATAAAGAGATCACTTTTGATCTTTTGAAATCATCATTGCCTATCAAAAATTAGTGGGAAGTGTACAAGAAGAGATTCAGTATAGATTATATTGGCCTTGAGGTGGAACCTACCTGGGATGATTTCATAGAAGTTGTAAAGGAAGAATACTACCCCATTAGAGAATATGATGATCTGTATATAGAGTGGCAATAACTTCACCAAAATAAGGAATAGTCTATTTAAGATTACACTGACATTTTTCATTCTCTATTTGTGAGATTGGGTATTCACAAAAGTGAGAAACACAAGGTTCTCAAATATCATGGTGGACCACAATGGTATATATAGGGGGAGATAGAACTCTTCAATTTGTAAACCATTGGTGAAGTGTACAATTTCATGGTAAAGACTGAGCAAAAACATGGAAGAATGAATATGAAGATTTAGCCTTCAAAATGGAAAAGTGACAAAGAAGGTCAAATGTGAGGCCAAAATTAGAAGCAAAAGGAAGGGAAGACTATGAAATGGTGTGATTATCACAAATCTGGAATGCATTCCAAAGAATAATGTCAAGCCATTAAGTCCCTATTTTTTGAGTCACAATCCTAAACATCTACTATTCTACCTCATACACACCCTACAGTCAAAGAGGATGAAGAAGAGATTATAGATGTCAAGCCTGATGCCATCATTGCTCCATCATAGACCCATGAGGAGAGGTTAGAGGATAAGGAAAGGTTGTTTCACTCTAAGTTATGGGTGAAAGGTAAGCCTTTACATTTCATTCTTGATAGTGGGATTCAAAAGAATTTAATCTCTACTAATGTTATGAAAAGCCTTAATTTATACATGAAACTTCACCCAAAGTAATATAGTATTGGATAGTTGATTCTAGGGAGAAACCTCAATGTCATCCACCAATGTCTTCTCCCATACGTAATAAAACCTTTCCAAGATGAGGTCTTGTGTGATGTGGTCAATGTGGATGTTTGTGATGTACTCTTTGGTTAGCCATTCATGTATGATCGACATGGCATCTATGAATCAAAAACTTGAAGGATCACCCTCACTCTTGGAATATAGTGCTATAGGGTACCATAGGTACCACCTTCTACATTTGTCTCTCTAATTAGTGCCAATAAATTTATTCTCATAGTGGTTAAGCCACACGAATCCAAAAGGGCTGATTTTACAGCCTTGACTACACAAACAATAGAACAATAGAAGAAAATAGATACCACGCTGAAGAAGTTCATAGCCTTCCATCCACAAATTGATGGTCAAATAGAAATTATGAACTATTGGGCCCTACACAACTTCACAAAGCATAGTCCATTACACATATGGATCAGGAATCAAATAAAAATATAATTTTCATACTTGATAAAAAATCTTGATGCAATGGGTACCATTACTTATCAAAGAGGGAGGAATGATCCAAGCAATATTCCAGGTGATAATTTAGGTGATGATTCTATCCCAATTGGTGGTAGAACTGCCAAGAGCCATAACATTTGCACCATAGCTCCGTTTGACTCCTTGTTTGAACCATTGGAAAGATAAAAATGAGGGGAACATCATGAGATGGCACAAGCTCTACTCAATGGTTTTTGACTCCTAAAAACAAATGGAATTGCTCTAAATTTAAATTTTAGTAATGCAATCTAAAAATAGTAGGTTTCTAAAAATAGTAATTCTTCAAATTTTGTATTATTGTAAATCATGGAAGTCAAACTAATTAATCTCCCTTGAGATTGGTGACCTTTCAAATCCTCCTCCTACCTTAAAAATATATATAAATGAAGATGTAACACACAATGGAAATCAGACATCTCTTCCCAGAGATAGGCATATGTTGTATTTACAAATTTCAGCAATAAAACATCTCTTCTCAGAGATAGCATTATTACAATTATTTTGTTCTTGTTTCTTGAATTATATTTCAACCAAAGCTTCTATGTTTTAGATCAGTGGTCTTAGAGTGGTTTGTATTGAGATTATATGATCCTGATGATGAGGTCAGGGTATAAGAAGCTTGGGTGGAAAACAAGAGAGCTTCCAAACTATCCACCTCTTTGCTTCAAATGACCTCAAATGCAAGATAATACTAAGACATCTGATCCTTTTAAGAAAATGGTGAATGAAGCCTTCCAATAGTAGCAAGTATAGATGCTACAACAATTCACCCAAATTCTCTAATAGATCTTGATGGAAAATTTTGGCTCTTCATTTGCACCCCCACATCATTTCAGTGCCCCAACACCCTTCAAGGTTTAGGTGAATTTTGATATCCCTACATTTGAAGACAAATTCAATGCTGATGTAGTAAAAAATTGGTTGAATCAATTGTATTCATATTTTTTGGTAAATAAATTCATCAATAAAGAGAAGATTACTTTTGCTCTTTTGAAAGCATCATTGCCTATCAAAAACTGGTGGGAAGTGTACAAGAAGAGATTTAGTATGGATGATATTGGCCTTGTTGTAGAACTTACCTAGGATGATTTCATAGAAGCTATAAAGGAAGAATACTACCCCATTGGAGCATATGATAATTTGTATATAAAGTGGCAACAAATTCACCAATGTAAGGAATAGTCTATTCAAGATTACACTGACATTTTTCATTCTCTATCTATGAGATTGGGCATCTATAAAAGTGAGAAACATAAGGTTCTCAAATATCATGGTGGACTACAATGGTATATATAGGGGAAGATAGAACTCTTCAATTTGTAAACCCTTGGTGAAGTGTATGAGTTCATGGTAAATATTGAGCAAAAATATTGAAGAATGAATATGAAGATTCAGCCTTCAAAATGGAAAAGTGACAAAGAAGGTCAAACATGAAGCCAAAATTTGAAGCAAAAGGAAGGGAAGACTATGAAATGGTGTGATTATCACAAATTTGGAATGCACTCCAAAGAAGAATGTCAAGCTATCAAGTCCCTACTTTTTGAGTCACAATCCTACTACTCTACCTCATACACACCCTATAGTCAAAGAGGATAAAGAAGAGATTGTAGATGTTGAGCCTGATGCCATCATTGCTTCATCACAGACCCATAAGGAAAGGTTAGATGACAAGGAACGGTTGTTTCAATCTAAGTTATGGGTGAAAGGTAAGCCTTTACATTTCATTCTTGACAACGTGATTCAAAAGAATTTAATCTCTGCTAATGTTATGAAAATCCTTAATTTATACATGAAACCTCACCCAAAGCCATACAGTATTGGACAGTTGAGTCTAGGGAGAAACCTCCATGTCACCCACCAATGTCTTCTCTCATATGTAATAAAACATTTCCAAGATGAGGTCTTGTGTGATGTGGTCAATTTGGATGTATTCATGTATAATCGACATGGTATCTATGAATCAAAAAATTGAAGGATCTCCCTCACTCTTGGAACACAATGCTACAGGGTACCAAAGGTACCACCTTTTACATTTGTCTCTTTGATTAGTGCCAAGAAATTTATTCTCATAGTGGTCAAGCCACACAAATCCAAAAGGGATAATTTTACAGCCTTGACTACACAAAAAACACAAAAATAGAATAAAATAGATACCAAGCTAAAGAAGTTTAAGGATTTCCATCCATAAATTGATGGTCAAATAAAAATTGTGAACAATCAGGCCCTGCACAGCTCCACAAAGCATATAGTCCATTACAAGTATAGATCAAGAATCAAATAAAAAATACAATTTCCATACTTGATAAAAAAATCTTGATGCAATGGGTACCATTAATTATAAATGAGGGAAGAATGATCTGAGCAATATTTTAGGTGATAATTCAGGTGATGATTCTACCCCAATTGGTGGTAGAACTTCCAAGAGCCATAACTTTTGCACCATAGTTCCATTTGACTCCCCATTTGAACCATTGGAAAGATAAGAATGAGGGGAAAATCATGAGATGTCACAAGCTCTACTCAATGGTTTTTGACCCCTAAAAACAAATGGAAGTGCCTTAAATTTAAATTTTAGTAGTGTAATCTAAAAATAGTAGGTTTCTAAAAATAGTAATTCTTTAAATTTTGTATTATTGTAAATCATGGAATTCAAACCACTTAATCTCCCTCGAGATTGGTGACCTTACAAATTATCCTCCTACCTTAAAAATATATATAAATGAAGATGTAACCCACAATGGAAATCAGACATCTCTTCCTAGAAATAGGCATATGTTGTATCTACAATTTTGAGCAATAAAACATCTCTTTTGAGAGATAGCATTATGACAATTATTTTATTCTTGTTTATTGAATTATCTTTCAACTAAAGCTTTTAAGTTTTATATCAGTGGTATCAGAGTGGTTTTTATTAAGAGTGTATGATCCTGAGGATGAGGTTAGGATACAACAAGCTTGGGTGGAAAATAAGAGAGCTTCCAAACTATCCACCTCTTCACTCTAAATGACCTCAAATGGAAGACAATACTAAGGCATCTGATCCTTTTAAGAAAATGGTGAATGAAGCCTTCTAATAGTAGCAAGTACAGATGCTACAATAATTCACCCAAATTCTCTAACATATCTTGATGGGAAATTTTGGCTCTTCATTTGCACCCCCACATCATTTTAGTGCCCCAACACCCTTCAAGGTTTAGGTGAATTTTGATATCCCTACATTTGAAGACAATTCAATGCTAATATAGTAGAAAATCGGTTGAATCAATTGTATTCATATTTTTTGGTAAATAAATTCATCAATAAAGAGAAGATTACTTTTGCTCTTTTGAAAGCATCATTGCCTATCAAAAATTGGTGGAAAGTGTACAAGAAGAGATTTAGTATGGATGATATTGGCCTTGAGGTAGAACTTACCTAGGAAGATTTCATAGAAGCTGTAAAGGAAGAATACTACCCCATTGGAGCATATGACAATTTGTATATAAAGTGGCAACAAATTCACCAATGTAAGGAATAGTCTATTCAAGATTACACTGACATTTTTCATTCTCTATTTGTGAGATTGGGAATCTATAAAAATGAGAAACAAAAGGTTCTCAAATATCATGGTGGACCACAATGGTATATACAGGGGGAGATAGAAATCTTCAATTTGTAAACCCTTGGTGAAGTGTATAAGTTCATGGTAAAGATTAAGGAAAAACATGGAAGAATGAATATGAAGATTCAACCTTCAAAATGGAAACATGACAAAGAAGGTCAAACATGAAGCCAAAATTAGAAGCAAAAGGAAGGGAAGACTATGAAATGGTGTGATTATCACAAATTTGGAATGCACTCCAAAGATGAATGTCAATCCATCAAGTCCCTACTTTTTGAGTCACAATCCTAAAAATCTACTACTCTACCTCATACACACCCTATAGTCAAAGAGGATGAAGAAGAGATTTTATATGTTGATCCTGATGCCATCATTGCTTCATCATAGACCCATGAGGAGAGGCTAGACACCAAGGAAAGGTTGTTTTACTCTAAGTTATGGGTGAAAGGTAAGCCTTTACATTTCATTCTTGACAGTGAGATTCAAAAGAATTTAATCTCTGCTAATGTTATGAAAAGCCTAAATTTATACATGAAACCTCACCCAAAGCCATATAGTATTGGACAATTGAGTCTAGGGAGAAACCTCCATGTCACCCACCAATGTCTTCTCTCATATGTAATAAAACCTTTCCAAGATGAGGTCTTGTGTGATGTGGTCAATGTGGATGTTTGTGATGTACTATTTGGTTAGCCATTAGTGTGTGATCGACATGGCATCTATGAATCAAAAACTCAAAGGATCACCCTCACTCTTGGAACACAGTGCTACAGGGTACCAGAGGTACCACCTTCTACATTTGTCTCCCTAATTAGTGCCAAGAAATTTATTCTCATAGTGGTCAAGCCACATGAATCCAAAAGGGATGATTTTATAGCCTTGACTACATAAAAAACACAACAATAGAAGAAAATAGATACCAAGCTGAAGAATTTCACAACCTTCCATCCACAAATTGATGGTCAAATAGAAATTGTGAACAATCGGGCCCTGCACAGCTCTACAAAGCATAGTCCATTACAAGTATGGATCATGAATCAAATAAACATAAAATTTTCATACTTGATAAAAAATCTTGACGTAATGGGTACCATTACTTATCAAAGAGGGAGGAATGATCCAATCAATATTTCAGGTAATAATTCAGGTGATGGTTCTACCCCAATTAGTGGTAAAACTTCCAAGAGCCATAACTTTTGCACCATAGCTCTGTTTGACTCCCCATTTGAACCATTAGAAAGATGAGAATGAGGGGAACATCATGAGATGGCATAATATATAATCATTGGTTTTTGACCCCTAAAAATAAATGGAAGTGCCCTAAATTTAAATTTTAGTAGTGCAATCTAAAATAGTAATTCTTCAAATTATGTATTATTGTAAATTGTGGAAGTCAAACCACTTAATGTACCTCAAGATTGGTGACCTTCCACATCCTCCTCCTACCTTAAAAATATATATAAATGAAGATGTGACAGCTCTTCCCAGAGATATGCATATGTTGTATCTACAATTTTGAACAATAAAACATCTCTTCTTAGAGATAGCATTATTACAATTATTTTGTTCTTGTTTCTTGAATTATATTTCAACCAAAGCTTTTAAGTTTTAGATTAGTGGTATCAGAGTGATTTTTCTTGAGAGTGTATATTCCTAAGGATGAGGTCAAGGTATAAGAAGCTTGGGTAAAAAACAAGAGAGCTTCCAAACTATCCACCTATTCACTCCAAATGACCTCAAATGGAACACAATACTAAGACATCTGATCCTTTTAAGAAAATGGTGATTGAAGCCTTCCAATAGTAGCAAGCATAGATGCTACAACAATTCACCTAAATTCTCTAATAGATCTTGATGGAAAATTTTGGCTCCTCATCTGTACCCCTACATCATTTCAATGCCCCAACACCCTTTAAGGTTTAGGGGAATTTTGATATCCCTACATTTTTAGATAAATTCAATGCTGATGTAGTATAAAACTGGTTGAATTAATTGTCTTCATATTTTTTGGTAAATAAATTCATCAATTAAGAGAAGATTACTTTTGCTCTTTTGAAAGTATCATTGCCTGTCAAAAATTGGTGGGAAGTGTATAAGAAGAGATTCAGTATGGATGATATTGGCCTTGAGGTGGAACTTACCTAGGATGATATCATAGAAGCTATAAAGGAAGAATACCACCCCATTAGAGCATATGATCATTTGTATAGAGTGGCAACAACTTCACCAATGTAAGGAACAGTCTGTTTAAGATTACACTGACATTTTTCATTCTCTATCTGTGAGATTGGGCATATAGAAAAGTGAGAAACATAAGGTTTTAAAATATCATGGTGGATTATAATGGTATATACAGGGGGAGATGAAACTCTACAATTTGGAAATCCTCAGTGAGGTGTACAAATTCATGGTGAAGATTGAGCAGAAGCATGGAAGAATGAATATGAAGAGTCAGCCTTCAAAATAGAAAAGTGACAAAGAAGATCAAACATGAGGCCAACATTAAAAGTAAAATGGAAGACTTAGAAATGTTGTGATTACCACAAATCTAGAATGTACTCCAAAGAAGAATGTCGAGCCATCAAGTCCTTGTTTTCTAAGTCACAATCCTCAACATATATTGCTATACCTCATACACACCCCACAATCAAAGAGGATGAAGAAGAGATTATAGATGCTTAGCCAAATACCATCATTGATTCATCACAAACCCATGAGGAGAAGCTAAATGACAAGGAAAGGTTGTTTCACTCTAAGTTATGGGTGAAAGATGAGCCTCTGCATTTCATTCTTGATAGGGGGAGTCAAAAAAATTTAATCTCCGGTAATGTTTTGAAAAGCCTAAATTTGTCCATGAAGCCTCACACAAAGCCATATAGTATTGGATGGATAAGTCCAAGGAGAAACCTCCGTGTCACCCACCAGTGTCTTCTCTCATATGCAATAAAACCTTTCCAAGATGAGGTCTTGTGTGATGTGGTCGATCTAGATGTTTATGATGTAATCTTTGGTTAGCCATTCATGTATGATTGACATGGCATCTATGAATCAAGAAATCCAAGGATCACCCTCACTCTTGGAACATGGTGCTATAGGGTAATAAAGGTACCACCTTCTACATATGTCTCCCTGATTAGTGCCAAGAAATTTATTCTCATAGTGGTCAAGCCATAGGAATCCAAAAGGGCTGATGTTGAGCTCTGACTACACAAACAACATAATAATAGAATAAAATATATACCAAGCTAAATAATTTCATTTACTTGCATCTACAGATTGATGATTCAAATAGAAATGGTGAATAATCAGGCCCTACACAACTCCTTAAAGCATAGTCCATTACAAGTATGCATCAGGAATCAAATCAAAATAAAACTTCCACACTTGATGAAAAATCTTGATGTAATAGAGACCATTGCTTCTCAAGGAGGGAGTAATGACCTGAGCAATATTTTAGGTGATAATTCAGGTGATGGTTCTACTCCAATTGGTGGTAGAACATTTGGGAGCCATAACTTTTAAACCATAGCTCCATTTGACTCCTCGTTTAAACCATTGAAAAGATAAGAATGAGGAGAACATCATGAGATGGAATGATATTCACTCATTGGGTTTTAACCCCTAAAAACCAAATGGAAGTGCCCCAAATTTTAATTTTAGAAGTGCAGTCTAAAAATAGTAAGTTTTTAAAAATAGTAATTTTTTGAATTATGTATTATTGTAAATCATGGAATTTGAACCACTTAATCTCCATCAAGATTGGTGACCTTTCACATCCTCTTCCTACCTTCAAAATGTGTATAAATGAAGATGTAACCTGAAATGGAAATTAGACATCTCTTCTTAAAGATAGGCATATGTTGTATCTGCAATATTGAGAAATAAAACATCTCTTCTCAGAGATAGCATTATTACAATTGTTTTATTCTTGTTTCTTGAATTATCTTTCAACCAAAACTTCTAAGTTTTAGATTAGTGGTATCATAGTGGTTTGTCTTTAGAGTGTATGATCTTGAGGATGAGGTCAAGCTACAAGAACCTTGGGTGGAAAATAATAGAGCTTTCAAACTATCCACCTATTCACTCCAAATGACCTCAAATGGTAGACAACACTGAGATATCCAATGCTTTCAAAGAAATGGTAAATGAATCCCTCCAATAGTAACAAGCATAGATGCTAAAATAATTCACCTAAATTCTCCAACAAATCTCAATGGGAAATTGCGGCTCCTCATCTGCACCCCCACATCATTTTAGTACCCCAACACCCTTCAAGGTTCAGGTGAATTTTGATATCCCTATATTTGAAGGCAAAATCAATGGTGATGCAGTAGAAAATTAGTTGGATCAATTATCTTCATATTTTTCAATAAATAAATTTATTGATAAAGAAAATATCACTTTTGCTCTTTTGAAAGCATCATTGCTTGTCAAAAATTAGTGGGAAGTGTACAAGAAGAGATTCAGTACATATGATATTGGCCTTGAGGTGGAACCTACCTAGGATGATTTCATAGAAGCTGTAAAAGAAAAATACTACCCCATTAGAGCATATGATGATCTGTATATAGAGTGACAATAAATTCACCAAAGTAAGGAATAGTCTGTTCAAGATTACACTAGCATTATTCATTCTCTATCTATGAAATTGGGCATCCAGGAAAGTGAGAAACATAAGGTTCTCAAATATTGTGGTGGACTACAATGGTATATACAGGGGGAGATGGAACTCTTTAATTTAGAATCCCTCAGTAAGGTGTACAAGTTCATGGTGAAGATTGAGTAGAAACATGGAAGAATGAATACAAAGAGTTAACCTTGAAAATAGAAAAGTGACAAATAAGGTCAAATATGAGGCCAAAATTGGAAGTAAAAAGAAGGAAAGACTGGGAAATGGTGTGATTATGACAAATCTAGAATGCATTCTAAAGAAGAATGTCGAGCCATCAAGTACCTGCTTTTTGATTCACAATCTTCAACATATATTACTTTACCTCATACACACCCTACGATCAAAGAAGATGAATAAGAGATTATAGATGCTGAGCCTAATGCCATCATTGCTTCATCATAGACCCATAAGGAGAGGCCAAATGACAAGGAAAGGTTTTT
The DNA here is from genome assembly GCA_037957365.1 of Torreya grandis. Classification (NCBI taxonomy): domain Eukaryota; kingdom Viridiplantae; phylum Streptophyta; class Pinopsida; order Cupressales; family Taxaceae; genus Torreya; species Torreya grandis. Next base: position 181,544 of record JARHVA010010251.1, read on the forward strand.
TCACTCTAAGTTATGGGTGAAAGGTAAGCCTCTGCATTTCATTTTTGATAGTGGGAGTCAAAAGAATTTAATCTCTACTAATGTTGTAAAAAGCCTAAATTTGTCTGTGAAGCCTGACCCAAAGCTATACAGTATTAGATGGTTGAGTCTAGGGAGAAACCTCTGTGTCACCCACCAATGTCTTCTCTCATATGTAATAAAACCTTTCCAAGATGATGTCTTATGTGATGTGGTTAATCTGGATGTTTGTGACATAATCTTTGGTCAGTCATTCATGTATGATCAACATGGAATCTATGAATCAAGAAATCGAAGGATCACCCTCACTCTTAGAACATGATGCTATAGGGTACCATTGGTACCACCTTCTACATATATCTCCCTGATTAGTGCCAAGAAATTCATTCTCATGGTGGTCAATCCACATGAATCTAAAAGGGCTGATGTTGTAGCCCTGATTACATAAACAACACAAAAATAGAAGCAAATAGATACCAAGCTAAAAAAGTTCATGACCTTCCATCCACAAACTAATGGTTAAATAGAAATGGTGAACAATCAGGCCCTGCATAGCTCTATAAAGCACAATCCATTACAAGTATGCATTAGGAATCAAATAAAAATACAACTTCCACACTTGATGAAAAATCTTGATGCAATGGGTACCATTTCTTCTCAAGTAGGGAGAAATGATCTGAGTAATATTTCAAGTGATAATTTAGGTGACAGTTCTACCCTAATTAGTGGCAAAACTTTTGGGAGCCATAACTTTTGCATCATAGCTTTATTTGACTCCCCATTTGAACTATTAGAAATTTAAGAAAGACGGAAACATCGTGAGATGGCACAAACTCTACTCAATAGGTTTTGAACCCTAAAAAATAAATGAAAGTGCCCTAAATTTAAATTTTAGTAGTGCAATCTAAAAATAGTAAGTTTTAAAAATAATAATTCCTCAAATTTTGTATTGTTGGAATTCATGGAAGTCAAACCACTTAATCTCCCTTGAGATCGGTGACCTTCCACATCCTCCTCCTACCTAAAAAATGTGTATAAATGAAGATGTAATCCAAAATGGAAATCAGACATTTCTTCCCAGAGATAGGCATATGTTGTGTCTATAATTTTTAGCAATAAAACATCTCTTCTCAAAGATAACATTATTAAAATTATTTTGTTCTTGTTTATTAATTTATATTTTAACCAAAGCTTCTAAGTTTTGGATCAGTGTTACCAGATTAGTTTGTTTTGAGAGTGTATGATCCTGAGGATGAGGTCAGGCTACAAGAATCTTGGGTGGAAAATATTAGAGCTTCCAAACTATCCACCTCTTCACACCAAATGACCTCAAATGGTAGACAACACTGAGATATCTGATTATTTCAAAGAAATGGTGAATGAAGCCCTCCAACAATAGTAAGTATAGATGCTACAAAAATTCACCCAAATTCTCCAACAAATCTTGATGGGAAATTTTGGTTCTTTATCTGCACCCCCACATCATTTCCGTACCCCAATACCCTTCAAGGTTTAGGAAAATTTTGATATCCCTATATTTGAAGGCAAAATCAATGATGATGTAGTATAAAATTGGTTGGATCAATTGTCTTCATATTTTTTGGTAAATAAATTCATTGATAAAAAGATCACTTTTTCTCTTTTGAAAGTATTATTACCTATCAAAAATTGATGGGAAGTGTATAAGAAGAGATCCAATACAGATGATATTGGCCTTGAGGTGAAACCTACCTATAATGATTTCATAGAAGACATAAAGGAAGAATACTACCACATTGGAGCATATGATGATTTGTATATAGAGTGAAAACAAATTTGCAAAGATAAGGAACAGTCTGTTCAAGATTACACTAACATTTTTTAGTCTCTATCTATGAGAATGGGCATATAAGAAAGTGAGAAACAAAAGGTTCTCAAATATCATGGTGGACTAAAATGGTATATATAGGGGGAGATGGAACTCTTCAATTTGGAAATCCTCAATGAGGCATGCAAGTTCACAGTGAAGATTGAGTAGAAGCACAGAAGAATGAATACGAAGAATCAACCTTCAAAATAGAAAAGTGACAAAGAAGGTCAAACACGAAGACAAAATTAGAAGCAAAAGGAAGGGAAGATTTGGAAATAGTGTGATTACCACAAATATGGAATGCACTCCAAAGAATAATATTGAGCCATCAAGTCCTTACTTTTTGAGTCATAATCTTCAACATCTACTACTCTACCTCATACACACCCTAAAGTCGAAGAGGATGAAGAAGAAATTGTAGATACTAAGCCTGATGCCATCATTGCTTCATTACAGACCCATTACAGACCCATGAAGAGAGGCCAAATGATAATAAAAGGTTGTTTCACTCTAAGTTATGGGTGAAAGGTAAGCCTATGCATATCATTCTTGATAGGAGTCAAAAAAAATTAATCTCTACTAATGTTATGAAAAGCCTAAATTTGTCCATGAAGCCTCACCTAAAGCCATATAGTATTGAATGGTTGAGTCCAGAGAGAAACCTTTGTGTCACCCACTAATGTCTTCTCTCATATGCAATAAAACCTTTCCAAGATGAGGTCTTGTGTGATGTGGTCAATCTAGATATTTATGATGCACTCTTTGGTCAGCCATTCATGCATGATTAACATGGCATCTATGAATCAAGAACTTGAATGATCACACTCATTCTTGGAATATAGTGCTACAAGGTACTAGAGGTACCACCTTCTACATCTATCTCATTGATTAGTACCAAAAAATTCATTCTCATGATGGTCAAGCCACATGAATCTAAAAGGTCAATGTTACAATTGTGAATACACAAACAACACAATAATATAATTCAATAGATACCAAGCTAAAGAAGTTTATGGCCTTCCATCCACAGACTGATGGTCAAATAGAAATGTTAAACAATCAGGCCCTACATAGCTCCACAAAGCATAGTCTATTACAAGTATGCATCAGGAATTAAATCAAAATACAACTTCCACACTCGATGAAAAATCTTGATGCAATTAGGACCATTGATCTTCAAGGAGGGAGGAATGATCAAAGCAAATATTTTAGGTGACAATTTAGGTGATGACTCTACCTCAATTAGTTTTAGAAATTTTGGGAGCCATAAATTTTACACCATAACTCCTTTTGACTCCTCGTTTAAACCATTGGAAAGCTAAGAATGAGGGGACCATTGTGAGATGGCACGAGCTCTACTAAGTGGGTTTTGACCTCTAAAAACCAAATGGAAGTTAGTATTGCAGTCTAAAAATAGTAAGTTTCTAAAAATAATAATTCCTCAAATTTTGTATTGTTGTAAATCATGGAAGTCAAACCACTTAATCTCCCTCAAGATTTGTGACCTTACACATCCTCCTCTTACCTTAAAAATGTGTATAAATGAAGATGTAACCTAAAATGAAAATCAGACATCTCTTCCTAGAGATAGGCATATGTTGTATCTACAATTTTGATCAATAAAACATCTCTTCTCAGAGATAACATGATTGAAATTACTTTATTCTTGTTTCTTGAATTATCTTTCAATCAAAGCTTTTGAGTTTTAGATCAGTGGTATTAGAGTGGTTTGTCTTGAGAGAGTATGATCTGAAGGATGAGATTAGGCTACAAGAAACTTGGGTGGAAAATAATAGAGCTTCCAAACTATCTACCTATTTTCTCCAAATAACCTCAAATGGTAGACAACACTGAGACATCCAATCCTTTCAAGGAAATTGGTGAATGAAGCCCTCCAATAGAAACAAGTGAAAATGCTACAAAATTTTTCATAAATTCTCCAACAAATCTCAATGGGAAATTTTGGTTCCTCATCTACACCTCCACATCATTTCAGTGCCCCAACACCCTTCAAGGTTTAGGTGAATTTTGATATCCCTACATTTGAAGGAAAAATCAATGGTGATGTAGTAGAAAATTGGTTGGATCAATTGTCTTCATATTTTTTGGTAAATAAATTCATCGATAAAGAAAAGATCACTTTTGCTCTTTTGAAAGCATCATTGCTTGTCAAAAATTAGTGGGACGTGTATAAGAAGAGATTCAGTACAGATGATATTGGCCTTGAGGTGGAACCTACCTCGGATGATTTCATAGAAGTTGTAAAGGAAGAATACTACCCCATTAGAGCATATGATGATCTATATATAGAGTGGCAACAAATTCACTAAGGAATAGTCTATTCAAGATTACACTAACATTTTTCATTCTCTATCTATGAGATTGGGTATGTAGGAAAGAGAGAAATACAAGGTTCTCAAATATTGTGGTGGAATACAATGGTATATACAAGGGGAGATGGAACTCTTCAATTTGGAAACCCTCGGTGAGGTGTACAAGTTCATGTTGAAGATTGAGTAGAAGCATGGAAGAATGAATATGAAGAGTCAACCTTTAAAATGGAAAAATGATAAAGAAGGTCAAACATGAGTCCAAAATTGGAAGCAAAAGGATGGGAAGACTAGGAAATGGTGTGATTACCACAAATCTAGAATGCACTCCAAATATGAATGTTGAGCCATCAAGTCCTTGCTTTCTAAGTCACAATCCTCAACATCTACTTCTCTACCTCATACACACCCTGTAGTCAAAGAGGATGAAGAAGATATTATAGATGCTAAGCTTGATGCCATTTTTGCTTCATCATAGACCCACAAGGAGAGGCTAGATGACAAGGAAAGGTTTTTTCACTCTAAGTTATGGATGAAAGGTAAGCCTCTACATTTCATCATTGATAGTGGGATTCAAAATAATTTAATCTCTGATAATGTTGTGAAAAGCCTAAATTTGTCCATGAAGCCTCACCCAAAGCCATACAGTATTGGATGGTTGAGTCTAGGGAAAAACCTTCGTGTCACCCACCAATGTCTTCTCTCATATGAAATAAAAACTTTCCAAGATGAGGCCTTGTGTGATGTGGTCAATCTAGATGTTTATGATGTACTCTTTGGTTATCCATTCATTTATGATTGATATGGCATATATGAATCATGAACTCAAAGGATCACCCTCACTATTAAAACATAGTGCTATAGGGTACCGGAGGTACTACCTTCTACATTTATCTCCCTGATTAGTGTAAAGAAATTTATTCTCATGGTGGTCAAGCCACAAGAATCCAAAAGGGTTGATGTTACAGCCATAAATACACAAACAACATAAAAATAAAAGCAAATAGATACCAAGCTGAATAAGTTCATGGCCTTCCATCCATAGACTGATGGTCAAATAGAAATTATGAACAATCGGGCCCTGCACAGCTCCACAAAGCACAGTCCATTACAAGTATGCATCAAGAATCAAATAAAAATAAAATTTCAATACTTGATGACAAATCTTGATAAAATGGGTACCATTTATTCTCAATTAGGGAGAAATGATCTATATAATAGTTTAGGTGATAATTCAGGTGACGGTTCTACCCTAATTGGTTATAGAACTTCCAAGAGCCATAACTTTTGCACCATAGCTTTGTTTGAATCCCCATTTGAACCATTAGAAAGATAATAATGATGGGAAAATAATGAGATGACATGAGATTTTATTGGTGGGTTTTGAGCCTTGAAAACTAAATGGAAGTGCCCTAAATTTCAATTTTAGTAGTGCAATCTAAAAATAGTAAGTTTCTAAAAATAATAATTCCTCAAATTTTGTATTGTTTTAAATCATGGAAGTCAAACCACTTAATCTCCCATAATATTTGTGACCTTACACATACTCCTCCTACCTTAAAAATGTTTATAAATTAAGATGTAACCTGAAATTGAAATTAGACATCTCTTCCCAGAGATAGGCATATATTGTATCTACAATTTTGAGTAATAAAACATCTCTTCTCAGAGATAACATTATTATAATTATTTTATTAATATTTCTTAAATTATATTTAAACCAAATATTCTATGTTTTGGATCAAGATCAGACCTAAAACCTTTTTCTCCCTCAATACCCTACAAGGTGTCATCTTATGCATACCTCCTAGCATTTTGAATTTATCTCAGATCAACAACTTGTAAATAATTCAAAACAAAACTCAAATAAATATTACCAAGATATGATACAAAATTATGTAGAGATATGGGATAAGTCACCAAATCCTCTGTTCGTGGCTTTGGGCTTATTAAAGATCACCTTTAAATCTTGACTTTGTATCTATAAGGACTCAACCTCCATTGGTCTCTAACAACTTGCATAATAGGTTATATAAAGTATATTCATTATTCATTGTTAAATGTTTTTTAATATTCATTTCCCTATATTATAATCCCTTATGAGTTTATAATAACTTATCAGATCATCATCTTTCCTCCTACAACCTCCTTTAGACACATCTCACTCATTACCTCCTGCTTATGTAATCTCTTAGGTCTCAAGGACCAAATTTGAAGATAGTATTTAAGGAATCAATATATTATAATATATGGTATTATAATACCTCATCAAACTTACCTTTTTCCCTTTCAATGGATCAAACACATTGCTTCACTCCTTCATGTACCTCAAGGCCACAATACTCTATAAAGGCTTGTAGCCTTTTTAAAGTAATTTATCTTTGTTTAGTCAAAAAAGGAACTTTAATCAATATTTAATCACACTTATATACACTCTCTATACCATTTGATGTGTATATAAATTTTCATGACCTAATTCCATTTATAGGTCATACTTCCTTTGTTAAGGTCCTTCCAACTAGGCCTAATTAGCCCTCATTTCTCGACATAGTTCTATAATCTATACTAGGCCATAATATTTATATCCAAAACCAATTTAATCTATTTTAAAAAAATTATGAGAGAAATAATATTTTTTTTCTGTTCTTTTATGGTGGAAACTCTTAGAATCACCAAAACCCTAGTTCTAGGGTTTCCTTGTTCCTGCATAAGCTGAGAGCCTTTAAAATTTTATTTATTGTGTTTTGTAGAGTTAAAAGAGACCCTATTACCATAATTAGGTATATTTTACCTCCTAGAAACTCTTAAAATATTTGAGACACCTTATGTCACCCTTTCCATGCTTAAAACTACAAAAACTCAGAGGTTTATGTGTAGTTTCCTTGACTGTGTCTGGGTTTTAGATTGTAATTACTCCTTTCCACATTTCCTTCACATACCTAGAATATCCTTGATGATCATCCAAATTTATTAATTCTATAACTTTAATATTATCATCTTCATACACATTTTATAGGACTTTTATACTTTTCTTTGTTTATTGACTGTTAAATAGGGGTAGGACTGTTTTGACTGTGTCAAAATTTTAGGGGTCTATGTCTAGTCAACAAGTTTTAAGATTATATAAAGGGTATGTAATTATTTATAAAACATTAAACATATCAATTCCTTGTATATCAAACCATAACCACTCCACCTTCCACTCTTCTTGTGACTCTTGACATTAAGCACACAAAACGGGGGTCTAGACTGTCTCTCTTGTACAAAGTACATAAACTATGTAATTGTTTAAAATATGAATATATTTATATTTTTAAATTATTAATATAAATTATAATTATAATATTTTCATAAATAACTCATTAATCCCATTGTATTTTATTTATCTAAATGAGTGATCTTTCATAATCTTCTAACAGAGGGTTATGCTTATGATTACTTGTGTAGGGTTTGTATAATAAATTCTATCATTATTCATGTATGAAACCAAATATAATGTTATTATTATCAATTATTCCTTCACATATGTCATCACTTATGTTTTAACCAACACTAGTCATTTAACTTTATACCCTACTGTCATGAGCATGTGTAAAGTTATTTAAACAATAATGTATTTACTTGAGTTGTCAATATTCCATATTGTTGAATCAATCCTCCTATGGTACATATGATCTTATGACCTTTAAATAAATAATTTAAAATACACAATACACTTGTATACTTTTAATAAGCCACTCTAAGACTCCCTACCAAGCTGTAACCTACAACCAACTAGTGGATGTCTCCACCAACCATCCAACAACCTGCAATTCCACATAAATATGAACATGCACATGACCTCAAAGGCCTTAAATAAAAATATATGAATTTGATTCAATCACACAGATTTAATGGAAAACATACACATTCAACACTTTGATTTTTCATAATATCATTCTCTGATACATAATAGTTCATTCATGGACTTGAGATCCTTCTTGAGGAGTTTTGTCACCTGTTCTACATTACTCCCTATTTTTTTACTTCCTAGAGCACTCTCACCTCCTCTCTCATATATTATCTACACATCTTCTCCAAACTCACATTTATGTATAACTACTCCTTTTAACCAACTTCAACGTTGGATTCAAAGTAGTTACATTCAACTTTTTTTCTCTAACTAACTCAACATGAGGTTTTCTTTCATATTACTAAGAATTAACTTATATCCTCATGAGTATAGACATTTATGACTTAAAAAACCTTATAGAAATCTTCATGGTCCTATTGAACCAACATTTTACCATATAACCACCTTAGACCTTGGTTATGCTTTTTAGGCTCTTTTCAAATATTTGAATTTTCAAATTATTAATTTTGGAGGGAAACCTCCAAACACTCTCAAAACTTACTCCTATGACTCCTAGGGACTCCATATGACCTCATATACATTAAATGGACCTTGAAAGGTCTCTTGACACACATTACATCCAATCTTGACCCACTTTTGAATACTAATGACCAAAATACAAAATTATCTTCTTTTAATTTGATGCTCCTGCATCAAAATGATACTAAGAATGAGGATAAAGTATTACTTAATGTAGTTTCATAACCTATGAAAAGGCTTGTTTCATCAATTCCTCAAATGAGTAAATTTACACAATTATTAGATCTTCCTCATAAGGTGTTATAAAAGATGAGTGCAATCTTAACTCCTCTAATAATGGTGGTTGATATGACATAGGCACAACCTAATGTGTTTGATATCAATTCTTATTACAATTGGCATATATGCATGGGACATTCTAAAAATATATGATTTGGTTTGAGACATAAGATACAATATCTAATTGAAGATAATGTTATTAAGGTTAATGATGTTTGTACACCTAGGAATGATTTAGTTGAACAATTTAATGATAAGCTTAAGATATTTTTTGATCCCTTTATAAATAATGTATAAAAAGAGGCTAAGAATAATCCTAAAGTTCATGTGAGTTATAAAGTACAGTCTCTTCTAACTTATTGTTCCTATAGAATTGGGGAGGTTCATCCTATAGATGGTATTATTAGCATAATTACAAACACATCATTATAAATACCTATAATCATATTCACTAGTCAAGATAATGTTTATGATGATTTTATCAATTCACCTTTACTTGTGTATGATCTCATTGAATCATTTCCTATACATAATGTTATAGTGGATAATGGGTAAAGTTAAAAATATTTCACTATGACATTGCTTACTAGTCTTGGGTATAGACATATACATTTATTTAGTATGAATACTATAGTAAAATGATATGATGGAAAGAGATAAGACCCTTTTTGAGGCATTATGTTAACATTTATGGTAGGGCCTCCAGTTGTTCCTACTTAGTTTTTAGTTTTACCCAATACTAGGGCATTTGACATGTTATTAGGATGTACATGGGCATATAACATACATGAAATACCATGTTTGGTACATCAATGTGTCAAGTATGTGTATAAAAATTGATTGGTTATAGTTTCAGGTATTCTATAAGAGTATCCCATTTATCCAAATACATTTATTCCAACACCTTCACCACCTCTTTTTATACACCTTGTACAAGTTCATCCTATGAAGGCAGATCAAAGACATAATTGATCTTCCTTGAAGAACAGTTCTCCAACATCCATTACATTAGAGGTTTATTTCAGTTCAATAGATGTTACCTAGTCCATCATGACCCAAGATAATTATATAGAATACCCTCATGTTCCATAGAGTACACATACATAATCTCCAAGCATACAACAAAATTAACAGGTTATTGTAGCTACTACATTTACATAAGATATGCATGATCAAGTTGATTGTGATAATGATGATGGATATATTACAACATATAATCATTTATCCTATTTGGATATTGAAACATAGATAGGGAAAATAATTAATTTAGGACATATGCATGGGTATCCAAATAATGATATCTTTGGTGAGTAGGAACATATTATAATTCAAACATTCAAAAATATATATTTAAAAAAAAAATCAAAAACATTAAAATATGGAAAAAATTTAAAACTAGGACATATGCATGACATGTTAGTTTACATGATTGATTGATGGTATTTATCTTATACATGGTGATTGACATATCCATTTTATATAAACATGTTTTTCATGGTATACATGAGTGGGACGCAGGATATACAAGGTACATATGATACATGAACTTGAAAATGCATGATAATATTTACACCTAGGGGCTACCATTCCACATAGGGGCCATGGATACACTAGAGGAATCTTGATACACTTTTTAAGTTCTATCTTTCAATGACATTCCATTGATCATATTGAGCTACGTAGATTATTTATACATGATTTTATCTTGCATATAATTTTTATGTTGTTATTTCCTATAGACATTTTGTTTTTCTATGCTAAATGATGACATTGATTGATTACGAAGATTACTATTGATTATTCTATGCATGTTTTATGTTATTGCTCACTACATTGTGTGACTATGGATGTTTGTTACATTATGCAATTGTGGATGTGTGTGATTAATGGTATGCATTAAATTATGATTTTTTATGAGGGCATTGATTGTGTTTTACTACATACTACATCAATTATGTTTGAGGATCCTCTAGTATAATATGTCGTGTCCATATCAAGTCAGATTTTATTCAAAGTTGAGTCGTGAATTGAGTTCTTACATGTTTCATGATCAAGATGTTATGTGCCTATATATTTATGATTATTACTAAGATTAATGTTTTTATATCTATCACACATTCTTTTATTATGTGCATTTCCATGCTGTTCATCATGCATCATCTATTGATTTGATTATAATGCATGTATAATTTCTTTATATGATCAACATGACACATGTATGCACATTTACTTGTATTAAATATTTCATGTGCTTTAATGATCAAATATTTATATAATAATATATATTATCATGTTTAATTTCTCTTACATGATGACATTATATGAAACATGATGCACATAACTCTTTATTTTGTGATGAGTGAATCATATACTCCATCCCTCACCTCAAAGAGAGGCATATAGTGGACTTGTATTAGATATTCATGTAATGGCAAATATATATATTTAGATTACATGAATCACATTGGGAGATATTGAGTAGATTGAGGCATATGTAGGTAATTTTATAGAATTATGATGAATAGTTAATTGATTATATGACATTATGGGTCAGATTGAGTAGAATATATCAGATTTACCAAATAGAGTAGATTAAAAAATAGATTATGGCATTCTATATCAATTTGATGTACAAATGGATCAAATATGGGGCATGAATGTTATTCATGAAAACACTTTTCTATTTATATAATAAGGATCGATGGTACTATTTAATCGCTTTGAATTTGAAATCATTTATAATTAGATGATTCAAAGTTTCAATTTACATATGGATATATTTTGGGGTTCCACTTTTACATATAAACTTATTTCAGGGTTCTACACAAAGAGTTATGATGATATTTTTAATAGTGTAGTTGAGGTTTTACATTTCTCAAATAGAACTTCTCCTTCACTAGTGGGGATTAAGAAATTTATTTCTCAACATATTGTTTTAGTGGTTATATCTCCTTGGGGAATAATAACTCCATTGCATTCTCCAAATGAGTTCAAATGTTAGCTTAGTTCACATGTTTTCAGGTGTTCAATGATCTATATTATTTCAAATGTATTATCACGAGTGGAAGTTCATTTACACATATTTATTTTTAATCTTTGCATGGATAAATATGGATATTTAAGCATACTTGGAAACACCAAATGTGCTTACACACATATCAAATTCATTTTTTTATCCTTTTAATCTATCATTTTCAATACTAGAATAAAGGGGGGTATTTGTAAATACTTAAATTTGGTATTAGACACTTGGAAACACTAATTGTGACACATATTGAAATACTTGGACTTATGAATACACAAATTACTCTTACACACACTTTCCCTATTTGTTTATTCACTTATTATTTTGGCTAACCCAATTTATCAATATACATATTCAAGATCTCCCTAGTTTGTGCCATAATGATCTATAATCTCAAGCAAACTATCACCAGTTTCTAGATATCTAATTTTCCTTGTTTAGACATTGTGGACAATAGTTTGATGCTTAAAGTTTATCTCAAGTGTACAGCTCTGATGGTAGTGTCTAAGGAGATCTAATGGATATTTTTCAAACTCAAATGTTTCCCTTTGGTTAACCTAAGCACAGTTCACATGTTGGTTATGGGTGAAATATCAAAGAGTTATGTATAAATATAAATTGATCTTAAGTTCTTAGGAAATGGGGTAACTTACTATTGGGCACACACATTGAGAAAACATTTGCACATCCTTGAGACATTTTCATTTAAGTATATACTTTAGACATATAAAATTGGACAACAATGGATTTATACTTGAATTTAGAGTAATTATTACCAACCTCTAAATATCTAGCCTAATAATCTCTAAAAGTCTCAAATTTGGCTTCATAACCATGAAAATAAATCAATTTAGTCCATAAATCAATTAAATTGAACAAATGCACAAATCATTTAATTAAAAATCTTGAAAATGTTCAAAATACCTAACAATAATTAATTAACATAAAATCCTAATCAAAGCATAATTGAATTAATCCATGAGCAATTAAAGTAATTATCAAACAGGGAAATTAAAAAATCAATAAATATCCTAGGTTTTCATCATTAGCTTTTGTGAGTTGTCATTTTTGGATACTATCCCACCCATGCTTATTCTATGATAATAATGACAATTTGACACCTTTTAACCCTATTGGGGTTAAATAATCCAACCAAGGTTAGGATTTAACTCATTATGAGTCATTTCAAAGCCTATAAAAGCAAGCCTAGAGCTCTTCATTTGGAGAGCTTGGAACATAGTAGAGTTATAATGCAGGATTTGATTCATAAAGAAAATGCAGTGTTATAATGTCAAAATCAAGCCAAGCCAACCATGGTGATAAAAGGATATGGAGATAACCTAACCCCATTGATGAAGACTTTTTTATCACAATCCAAGCAAGCCAATGAAGAGATTCTTGGAGAAATCAAAGAAGGTAAGGAAAGTTGTCATTTCTTTGCATTTTAGTTGTGTTTTTAATTGGTTTATTCACAAATCTCCCCTCATGATCTAGGCCTAGAGATGTTATGTTATTTAGTGTGTTGATTTCATTATTTTGGAACTAACACTATACTAACCTCCTTTCTTGAGTAAAATTCCTTGATCACAAATGGCATGCTTGATGGGACCATGAGCACCCCACATAGCAAGGAGATCATTATGCAGTTCTTAAACTGAGAAATAGATGCTTGAATCTCATTAAAATTTCATTTCTAACCTTGTTTTGGTCGTATTTAGTTTTATTTTTATCTCTCAAATCTACATAGCTATTGATGATGATCAAGTATAATAGCCAATGGTTAGGCCCTAACCACTAATGGCTCTTCCCAACTGCCATTGATTTTGTGAGACCACCAATGATCGGGTTTCAAGGGAGAAATGTCATTAAAGCTTTCATTTTGATTATTTTTTCTAATTAGATCCTTGATTTATTGATTTCAAAGGCTTTTAAATCACTGGACTTAAGTTTACCTTACATGTTTTTTTGATCTTTGAACTAACTAGGACTAACCTAACATGTTTGCCTTTTATGGTTTTGAATTTGGGTTCATAGATCATCACCGATGGTATTTATCAACTGGCAATGATTTAGCTTGATTGATGATGGTTACCTACTAACCGTTCATCATGATTGCCTTAAACCATTGGTGGTCATCTATGACCATCAATGATTACTGTGTGAAATAAAATCCAAACCCAAGAGCTAAAATTTAAACCTCATTTGCTCAACCAAGAAAGTGCTTCAAAGCAAGGGATTATCATCTAAAATTTGTAGGTTGAAGGATTGATTTGAAGACAAAATTGCATGTTTTTGACTAATCAAACACTTTATTTTGGGATTTAAAAATAACTTAGTCAAAATCATGCACATTATAGTTTGGTCTAAAATGAACATGTTAGATGCTACACATTTGGTATTTGGTGCCTCAAATGAATCTAACATGATAAGTCTTACAAATATTTCAGATTTGATTCCTAAAATACATGTTTGAATCTTGAACATTACAAGTTGGTGTTTTAAAATGAACTTAATATAAATCTTGCACATTTGGACTTTGGGCCTAAAACAAACCTAGATGTCTTTTGTTTCATTTGGTTTTATGTAATTCTTTCAGTTTTCACACTTAAGCTAAGGGGCCTATTGGTGAACAACATCACATTCAATTTGGTGCTTAAAAATCAAAATTCACTTGTAAATTATTTTCAGACTTGTTTATTGATTGTTTGTTTCACAAAAAGGATAGCACATATATGCTCTCCCCCATCCCCTATAGGGAACTTGTGGGATAAAAAGAACCTTTCCATGGCAATTTAGTGCCTAGTACAAAGTGTAGAAATAAAGTTGCCTAAGCTCTCCCAAAACTTGCATAGTATTGGGTGATCTAAAAGCAACCATAAAGTCTTTTTACTTGTCTTTTATTTTCATGCATCTTGGTATGTGAAGGGTATGTCATTACCTCTCACAAGTTTTCTAGGGAAGCATTGAACTGGGGCTTCATCTCTTGGTAGTGTTTCAACCCCTCTCCATAGGGGAGTATACAAATTGGGATAAACCTATTAGGATTGTGGTTTGAATAGGTAAACCATCTGCATTAGTGGAAAGTTAAGCCTAAGATGTAAAATCAATCTAGACATCACACTACACTGAGAAAGTGATGGATGTAGTGGTTGTGAAAAAGATAAGACCTTTTCACAATAAGCTACTTCTATTATGTGTGTGTGTGAAAGTATGTACACATGGGATCAATCTAGATGGTTTAAAATTTGTAGGTTTTAGTCAACCCACTTTGCCATAGTTGATAGGATCTAGGATGATATACTTAGTTGAATTTTTATCATTTATTCTTTATTTTTTGGTGTGTTAGATTTAAAACTTATTTTTTAAAGCATGTCATGAATGAGTCTTGTGTCCAACATTACTCCATTTTTTGAGGAGGTGTTATGCCATCCATTTGACACCTTGATTTAACTTAGAAAACATTTGTGTCAAAATGTTGAGTGTGGCACTTGATTGAGCCAGGTAACATTATGATTCCAAAATCATTCCAAGTCTTATGCCTTTAAAGACTTTGAAACGTAAACCCTTCTCACATCTTTTGGAAGTGATAACACTGTTACACTA
>JARHVA010010252.1:0-20000 GCA_037957365.1 Torreya grandis
TTCGATTAATTCAATATAGAATGTCTTTGAGCTAAAATTGATGTTTGTCTCTTTGTAACTCATAATACCTATATTTTATGTGTGAGGACAATCTTCTTAGTCACTTATATCACTTGAAAACTCATGCATGCATTGAAATTAATCTTGGATTATTTGAAAGCGTATTATAATATCATTTTTTAACTAATGGATTGATTGAATAAGTCTTAAATTATATGAAAATAAATAATAAGTTATCAGATTTTAAAATTTAGAAAAACCCTAAAATGAGGTTTAATGACATTAAAAGATTCATATATTTATTTTCAACTAGTGAAATTCAGCCAAAATTTATAATAACATTAAGGTTAATGTATATAAACTATTTAATGATTTATTTTGATGAATGAGACCTTGGGAAAGAATAAAATTGGAGTGTGGTAGTGTTCCATGTAGGTATTTATTTGTTAAGACATGCAAGAATAGTTTTGGATGAGAATTCTTGTAGATGAAGTAAATAATCTTATTTTAGATTGAGACACATTTTTTATCATTTAAAAATATTTAACAATATTTTTTGATGTGGATAAAAAAATTGATAAGTGATTTGACCTACTAAGAGTCAATTAGGCCTATAGACCTAATATGTAGAATTGGTCCATAATTGATATTTTTAAGAAACCATTGAATGGAGATTGGCTTCATCATAATATATTTAATCTATAGATACTTAAATTAATTTAAAAATAATATATAATGACTTAAGGAGTCAAAAACATCATTATTAATGCCTAATTATTCTAAAATAGTCTAGTAGGAGTCTTGAGAGAAAGTTTAGGTTTTGGATTATCAAGTATCTTAATGGATGTTTGAACCCATACAAAGGACTTATCTAGATCAAGTTACAATATCCTAATATTTTCATTAGTTTGTAAGAATTAATTATTTAAAAACACATATTTCCAAGTTATAAAGATTTTATATCAAGAATCAAATTGACTGTCTCAAAAGTTGTAGGTTTCCCTTAAGAGAGTTAAGAAGGAAAGATCCATCAAGTGACATCACCTATCTAAGGTTATCACAAGACCATAAATAATTTAAAAATAAACATGAATGATATAATAAAGTATAAAAATGATTCTTATTGATCACAATATGACCTACTTTACTCCTTTTGACTAATATATACACACTTGGATCTTTTAGCTGAGGCTATTGCATAACTTACATAGATTAAATAAATAGGTATATTTATTTTGAAAATAGATAAAGTAATATTCTGTCTCAATGGTCAAACATTTAAATTCATGGTAATATGAGTATAAATAATGTTCCATTATCAAATGTGTATTAATAGTCAAACATTACACTTCATTGTTGATAATAACAAATATCATAAATGCATACAAAACAAGAATAAAAACCATTTGAATACAATAATAATAAAAATGATAAAGGCATACAGAATAAGAATATATTATAAATTCAAGTTAATTATATATATAAATAGTTTTAATAATCCATACATTTCCATATAGGTATAAAAAAAATTACATCATCTAACAACATAGTATATAATGTTACTTGAATGCCATATATGCATACAATGCAAAAAATGTGTACATTGCCATAAAGGCATACAAAATAGTACATAATTTAATACATAGTAATATTAAAATAACCTCCATATATTTACCTTATTTGAATAAGACTCTCTGTAGGATTCCCTACTTGTATATGAAGATCCCTTGAATGCCTTGGATTGATCCAAGGTCCGACTATAAGTCTTACACTTTTAGATACTTGAAGCTAAACCTATTTAAATAAAAATATTACAAGAAAATTAACGTAATATACATGAAACTAATTTAATAAAATAATTTAAAAATATAATAAAAAATCATTTAAACATGCACTTACTACAAGCTCATGGTCATGTTCAATCTACTTCTAAATCTCAATTGGGTCAGTGATAGGTTCTATTACATAGACATGCATGTGAAATGATGAAGAAAACATGAGGATGTGACTTAAAAATAATCTAAATTGGATTTTTAGATGTCATTTTACAAGCCTTCATACACAATGCATTCACCTAAGTTATATTTTCCCAAGTACATGTACTATAGTTAATAAAATAAATATATTTTCACAATTCAAAATTACAAGTTAATGTGTATTTATATGAGTGCCTAAGTGGATGACATTACAACAGAAATGGCTATTTATACTTCAGCTCAAAGTGATGGAGGAGTGTCTACTTTAGTCATAAACTGAACAAAAAACATTTCTTAGTTTTATAGAAACTATTGAAGACATATGACAATGTTTTCTCCTTTAATTAACCAAGAGTCTATTTAATAGTAGTGTACTTAAATTTTGAGATTTGTGATAGATAAATTTCACATAAGTATAATAATAAATATAAATAGATAAAATTCTCATAAAGTATAAGATTAACTCAAAATTTTACCTCTATATGTGCAAAGGGTGTCATACTAAATGGGTGGATGCAATAGTGGATGGCCAACTAATTGGATTTATAAATGTAAACATAGGCTGAGTAAGATCAAATAATGCACTTGTATACCGTGATGATGAAGGCACCTTATATAACATATAGATTATTTAATTAATGCGTAAATTACTTTTTAGCTTTTAAATTTACAAATATAACTTAAATTTAAAATGAAGTATTTATAAAATGTAACTTCATGGATGTAGGAATCAATGTGTGCACATCAAAAGTGCATGACAAAAACTCATCAGTCAATATTATATCATACAAGCCCTCTAAAGCATCAACATCACTATTTTAAGGTATAATGCATATAACACCACAATATCTATAGGGGTGGGGTTAGGTATGAAAACTACATGGAATATCTCCAACATCAGTCTTTGAAAGCCTACTCATTGATGAACTAGTGTATTGGTAAGCGCACTAATTGAATGTAGAGTTTTTTATCTCTATGACCTCATTAAACATAGATGGAGTCTTAGTATGAATTCAATTTTGGGTAGGGATCCTTATAGGATGATTAGGTACATGATGTACACCTGGTCAATCTTGTGCAGAGCCTTTCTCTTAGTACGTAAACTCACCATAGTCAAAATAGTTTAGAATCTTGTTGAAGATAATATCATAGTAGAGTTTCCTAAAAAAATGTAATGATACCTCATGGTTTTCACGTGTTGGATAATAAAAAATAATCAACCATCAATCACATAAATTGGATTTATTCAAGTTATGTTGGCATCGATGGGTAGGGACATGTTTAGTGGAAGTATTGTATTAGTGGTTGGGTCGATAGACAAGGTATAAATTTCATATTTTTAATATATTTATTCTTCACCTCCTATGCTAACAATTTTTCATCATAGTAACCCCTACATGTATCCCTATACAATGTGCCTCTATCTATTTGACTCATTACCAAGTTAAATTGACTTAATATTGACTGTATATATTGGCTAGATAGGTGTGGCAAGTGCTGGTGGAAGTGAGGTCCCCCATTCCCCTAATTATTTTCTCAATTTCAATTTTTTCCCACTATATGTGAAGCAAGATCAACCTGATTACCTAAGGGATCTTGTGAAACTATAGGAGGGATATGAGGGTTAGGATCAGGGTTAGTAGGGTGGCCTCTTGCACTGGAGTATCCCATTTAAAAAACATAATTTATCAACTAAATAATTAAAATAAAAATACAAAAATTTAGAGCTATTAAGTTTTAGTTTTTTATCACATACATGAAATCATCGATCTAGTGAGGTTTTCTAGTTTCCAATAAAGATCATGTGGAATCACAACTAGTAGATTAAAATACAACCATGTGATGGACAAGAGAGATCAAAATGCAAATGCAAATCAGAGGTTATAATACTCAGGTGGGTTTTTAAAAACTCTTTTCAATGTTTATAAAATGTATGCATTACAATTCGGTATCCTCAATCCTAAAATTCTAATAATGCATATGCATTATGAACATAATGTGTATGCATTATGTTCATAATTTATATGCATTATAGGAAGTGTCCATGTAATTCTCCCCTAACTCCATTAACACACCCATCTTATACAACACAATAGAAAATATGCAATAATATTCATAGATGGTTTCATTTTTTCTCTATCATATTTATTTCAAATCCTAGATGATCTGACTACAATACTTTGTGATTTTAAATTCTATGATGAACATGTCTTTAAATGTTATAGGTCTGATTTATTAACATTTATATGGTATATGAATTATAATACACAACCACATAAATCTCCAATGAGTTCACATTTATTTACTCCATCACCATTAACTCCTTTGGCCTAATACTTCCATGTTGTAGGTGGACAAGTATTGTTTAGGATTCACCCACCCATCATAGGGTTCTATATTGGTAAAGGTTCCCAGCTGAGCCACCATACTAACATTTAATTTAGGAATTATAATCAACTATTGAATAACTAGTATCTATGTTTTTAGGGTGGTAAATGGAACTATCTAAGATTTTGTCATCTATTGTGCCCATACCTGATCTAGTGATGACACAATCTTAGATTTATCCTCATCCTCTTATTCTTCTTCTTTCAAAATTTTGGTTTGTGTGATGAAATCAATTATGTTTTTTAGAACAATGGGATTTGTCTCTATCAACACTAACTCTTATATATTGTTTAAAAACAATTATTTTGAGTTCATGTTATGTTACCTTCTATGTCTTGATACCATTTTGGTAAATTTATTTTGTGAATGACCCTTGTCAATCCTTGTCTTGTAAATATATATTATATTTTCTATTGTTCATTTTTTTTGGGAGTGTGTGTTCCGATGGTGAATGATTTATACCTCCCACAACATATCTATAAGAACTTGAACCAATGCTATGCTTTTTGATTATATGAAAATATCAATCCTTATCCATGAAATACCCTTCTATACATTTGAAAACTCATTATTAATTTTTATTCTTCTACACTAATTTATTCCTCTTCTTCTCTTGCTCAGTTATCATTGCTTTCTATTTCTTTCTCCATACTATGGCTAGGATCCTTACTCTTTCTCTCATAACCTAGCTCTCCTTCCATTTTATCCTTCTGGGTAATGCCATCTATGATACTATAACTCATTATATTTGTAACTTCTTGGGTATCATCATGTTTATTCCATCATTTATTTATTACAATTATATATCTAACTCTAGAGTATTTTTACAACCAATATCATCTTGGTTCTCCATTTTGGACTCAAGTTCAAGATCTATCTACTAATTATCTTACCATTCACTATTCTATTACACACATCCCCATGGTTCCCAATGTGACTAATTCATGCTATATAGAATAGGTAACATGGCATTTTATATAGACAACATCTTGGTCAACAACAAGATTCACTATAAAAATTTACCTATAATCCACCTAATAAATAGATCCTTTTCCACTTCAAAAGATATATGACCTTGTACTACAAAGTTTACTATATATCCATTGATCGTAGTAGTTATCCAATGATCAATCACATGATTCCAACTATTATCTAGACATTTTAACCACCCTATTTTCTCTTCAATCCATGAAATAATATTAGTAGCTCTAAATAAATAATAATAACATTCCAGTCAGGCCAACTAGGTGGTTAATAGTCAAATAAATTTAAACCAAAATATCTCACATATCTCGCCATAGATATGTTATTGTATAATTTATTTCACATTACAACATATCCTTTATGTTTATCCCATTATGAAATTATAAATATTTTATTCTAACCAAATTTTTACCTGTCTTTGACTAGGTAACCATCAAAGCATCTCCTTAGCTAGTGAGATCCACTCTCACCACACCATTGTTAGTAGTGGGTCTTGGCATTCACCTGAACATGCTAATTATAAAGACAACTCTAGTTTTTAAGGAATATATTATAAGAATTTATAGATAGATACATAATTATGACATATAAATTAAGATCACATATGTTTAGCATAGTAAAATGCACTTATAAAAAAATCACCTCTAATTATATGATAAATAGAGTTGAAAAGAAATCATTTGGAATACATTATTAATCACATAATTATATACACTTTAGGATAAAATAGATGGAAATCATATTAATTACCCTATTGTATCTCCATTAATGTAAATCATGTCATGAATTTCTCTATGAATTTATACTCACTTGATTAAAGGTTTAATTATAGGGATTTCACATTCACAGGAGGCATCTTAGGGTTCATTTACTTTTTTTTGTATTGGAAAGGTTGTTCTTGAGCCAAAATGGTTGGTGGGATTATTGACTAGGCATGATGGGAAGAAAAGAACCTATTCCTAAAAATTTTCCACCCCTTAAAACATGTTTTTAGCACCATTTTTCAGCTAAGAAACACCTAAAATGAAGTTCTAAAACTAAAGTTTAAACTTTAACGATATTTGCTATCAATATTTTTGTGCTCCTAAACATTATAGAAAATGGGATTATAAGTGGAATTACATGTCATTGTAATTTTACAACATGTAAATTTACCATATAGATTTATTCAAAGTGATGTATCTTCATTTGGGGGTCTTAGAGGTATAGAAATGTCAATTAAAGCTCAAGAAGTTATCTCTTCACTACCAACAAGTTATATTTTGGGACCTGTTACTACAAATTTTGAAAAACATTGATATCTAAGATTATAATCTCTTGATTAGGGTTAAAATTAGACTGATTTCATATTCATGAGAGGGATATTATGGTTCATCCATATAACTTACTATTTTCATTTTAAGCATGTTTGAATTTAGGCTAAAATTTTGGATTTTTCTTGTGTTGGGAAGGGTATTCTTGAGCATGGAATGGGTGGTTGGTTTGTTGACCAAGAACGATGGGAGGAAAATAACCTAAAACTGGACATTATAAAAACATATATATGTGATTTTAGTTCCATTTTTCATCCAATAAGAACAAAAAATGGAGTTCTACAACTATGGCTTCAACTTTAACAATATATGCATACAACGCCAAAAATGTGTACATTTCCATAAATGAATACAAAAAAGTACATCATATAATACATACTAATTATCAAATAACCTCCATATATTTACCTTCTTTGAATAAGACTCTCCCTAGGATGCCCTACTTTTATATCGAGATCCTTTGAATTCCTTGGATTGCTCCAAGGTCTAACTACAAGTCCTATGCTCTTAGATACTTGTAGATAAACCTATTCAAATAAAAATATTACTAGAAAATTAAAATACTATACATGAAACTAAGTTAATAAATTAATATTAAAATAGAATAAAATAATCATTTAAACATGCAGTTACTACAAGCTCATGGTCATGTTTAATTTGCTTCTAAATCTGAATTGGGTCAATGATAGGTTCCATTGGATAGACATGCATGTTAAATTAAGAATAAACATGAGGAGGTAACTTAGCAATCATCTGAATTGGATTTTTGGATGTCATCTAACAACCCTTCATACACAATGCATTCACCTAAGTTATATTTGCCCAAGTACATGTAGTAAAATTAATAAAATAAATCTATTTTTACAATTCAAAATTACAAGTTAATATGTACCTCTATGGGTGCTTAAGTGGATGGCATTACAAAAAAAATTCCTATGGCTACTTCAACTCACAGTGATGGAGGAGTGTCTACTTGAGTCATAAAATGAACAAACAACATTGTTTAGTTTTCTAGAAACTATTGAAGACATATGGCAGTGTTTTCTCCTTTAATTAACCAAGAGTGTATTTAATAATAGTGTACTTAAATTTTGAGATCAGTGATAGATAAATTTAAAATAAGAATAAGAATAAATATATATAGAGAAAATTCACATAAAGTATAAGATTAACTCAAAATTTTACGTCTGCATATGCAAATGGTGTCATACTAAACGAGTGGATGCAATAGTGGATGGCCAACTAATTGGCTTTGTAAATGTAAAAATAGGCTGAGTAAGATCAAATAATGCACTTTTAGACCATGATAATGAAGGCACCTTCTATAAAATATCAATTATTTAATTAATGTGTAAATTATTTTTTATCTTTTAAATTTACAAATATAACTTAAATTTAAAATGAAATATTTTAAAATGTACATGAATGTAGCGATCGATGTGTGCACATCAAATGTGCATGAAAAAAACTCATCAGTCAAGATTATATAATACAAGCCCTCTAAAGAATCAACATCACGATTCCAAGGTCCAATGCATATAATACCACAATATCTATAGGGGTGGGGTTAGGTATGAAAACTACATGGAGTATCTCCAACAACAGTCTTTAAAAGCCTACTCATTGATGAACTAGTGCATCAGTAAGCTCACTAAGTGAACGTAGAGTTTTGACCTCCATGACCTCATTCACCATAGAGGGAATCTTAGGATGAAGTCAATTTTAGGTAGGGATCCTTATAAGATGATTAGGTATATGAAATGCACCTAGTTGATCTTGTGCAGAGCCTTTCTCTTAGCCCTTAAACTTAGCATAGTCAAAATAGTTTAGAATTTTATTGAAGATAAATTCATATTAGAGTTTCCTCAATAAATATAATAGTACCTCATGGTTTTAACATGTTGGATAATAAAAACCAATCAACCATCGATCACATAAATTTAATTTATTCAAGTTATGTTAGCATTGATGGGTAGGGACATGTTTAGTGGTAAGTAGTGTATTAGTGGTTGGGTCGATAGAGAAGGTATAAATTTCATATTTTTCATATCCTTGTTCTTCACCTCCTATGCTGACAATTTATTAGCATATTAACCCCTACATGTATCCCTATACAATGTGCATCTATCTATTTGACTCATTACCAAATTAAATTGACCTAATATTGACTATAGGTATTGGCTAGAAAGGTGTGGTGAGTATTGGTGGATGTGAGGTCCCCCATTCCCCTAATTATTTTCTCAATTTCATTTTTTTTCCACTATACGTGAAGCAAGATCAACCAGATTATCTAAGGGATCTTGTGGAACTATAGGAGGGATATGAGGGTTAGGAAGAGGGTTAGTAGGGTGGTCTCTTACACTGGAGTAGCCTATTTAAAATACATAATTTATCAATTAAATAATTAAAATAAAAATACAAAAAGTTAGGGTTATTAAGTTTTGTTTTTTATCACTTACATGAAATCATCAATCTGGTGAGGTTTTCTAATTTCCAATAAAGATCATGTGGAATCACAACTAGTAGATTAAAATACAAGCATGTGATGGACAAGAGAGATCAAAAGGAAAATTCAAATGAGAGGTTATAATGTTTAGGTTGGTTTTTAAAAAATCTTTTTAATGTTTATAAAATGTATGCATTATGACTTGGTATCCTTGATCCTAAAATTCAAATAATGCATATGAATTATGGACATAATGTGTATGCATTATGTTCATAATTTGTATGCATTATAGGAAGTCTCCATGTAATTATCCCATAACTCCATTAACACACCCATCTTATTCAGCACAATAGAAAATATGCAATTATATTCATAGATGGTTTCTTTTGTTGTCTATCATATTTATTTCAAATCCTATATAGTCTGACTACAATACTTTGTGATTTCAAATTCTATGATGAAAATGTGTTTTAAATGTTGTAGGTCTAATTTATTAACATTTATATGGTATATGAATTATAATACACAACCACATAAATATCCAATGAGTTCACATTTATTTACTCCATCATCATTAACTCCTTTGGCTTGATACTTCCAAGTTGTAGGTGAGAAAGTATTGTTTAGGGTTCACCCACCCATCATAGTGTGTTATATTAGTAAAGGCTCCCAACTGAGCTACCATACTAACATTTATTTTGGGTATTATATTCAACTATTCAACAACTAGTATCTATGTGTTTAGGGTGATAAAGGGAACTATCTAAGATTTTGTCATCTATTGTGCCCCTACCTGATCTAGTGATGACACAATCTTAGATGTATCCTCATCCTCTTCTTCTTATTCCTCCAAACTTTTGGTTTGTGTGATGAAATCTCTTACTTCTATTATAATAATGGGATTTGTCTCTATCAATGCTAATTCTTATATATTCATCATTTATTATTAAAAAATCATTCTTGTGACTTCATGTTATGTTACCTTTTGTGCCTCGATACCCTTTTGGTGAATTTATTTTCGTAATGACCCTTGTAAATCATCATCTTCTAAATCTATATTGTATTGTCCATTATTACAAAAAAAAAATTAGGGGAATGTGTGCTCCCATGGCGAATGATTTATACCTCCCATAACATATCTCTAAGAACTTGAACCTATGTTATGTTTTTTGATTATATTAAAATATCAATCTTTATCCATGCAATACCATTCTATACATTTGAAAACTCATTATTACTTTTTCTTCTTCTACACTAATTTATTACTCTTCTTCTCTTACTCAGTTATCATTGCTTTCTCTTTGCTTCTCCATATTATGCCTAGGATCCTTTCTCTTTTTCTCATAACCTAGCTCTCCTTCCATTTTATCATTCTAGGTAGTGCCTTATATGATACTATAAATCCTTATATTTTTAACTTCTTGGGTCTCACCATGTTTATTCCATCATTTTGTTGTTGCAATTATATATCTAACTCTAGAGTATTCTTACAACCACTATCATCTTGGTTCTCCAGTTTGGACTCAAGTTCAAGATCTATCTACTTATTTTCTTAACATTCACTCTTCTATTGCACACATCCCCATGGTGCCCAATATGAATACTTCATGCTATATATAATGGGTAACATGGCATTTTATATAGAAAACATCTTGGTCAACAACAAGATTCACTATAAAAATTTACCTCTAGTCCACCTAATAAATAGATCCTTTTCCACTTCAAAAGATATATGATCTTGTACTGAAAACTTTACTATATATCCATTAATCATAGTAGTTATCCAACGATCAATCACATGATTCCAACTATTATCTAGACATTGTAACCACCCTTCTTCTCTTTAATCCATGAAATAAAATTAGTAGCTCTAAATAAAAAATAATAACATTCCAGTCGAGTGAACCAGGTGGCTAATAGTCCAAGAAATTTAAACCAAAATATCTCACATATCTTGACATAGATATGTTATTGTATAATTTATTTCAAGTTACACCATATCCTTTACATTTCTCCCTTTATGAAATTATAAATATTTTATTCTAACCAACTTTTTACCTATCTTTGACTAGGTAACCATCAAAGCATCTCCTTAGCTAGTGAGATCCACTCTAACCACACCATTTTTAGTAGTGGTTCTTGGAATTCACTAGAACATGCTAATTATAAGGTTAAATCTAGTTTTTAAGGAAGATATTATAATAATTTATAGATAGATACATACTTATGACATATAAATTAAGATCACATATGTTTAGCATAGTAAAATGTACTTATACAAAAATCACCTCTAATTATATGTTAAATAGAGTCGAAAAGAAAACATTTGGAATACATTATTATTCACATAATTATATAAAGTGTAGGATAAAATAGATGGAAATCATACTAAGGACCCTATTTTATCTCCATTACATGTAATATTAACAACTACAACATCAATCATATGTATGGAAACATCAAGAGTGCAGAGCTTTAGTACAATCTTTTTAACATGATGAAAGAAATTATTCAATACACCATTCACCATCTATGTAGCAACCCATTCTATTACAGTCTAAAAATATATTTATTTTGAAATTTTTTATCATTCTAACTAGTGAATCCATTTTTAGTGCACATGTATACCAACTCATATTCTATTTCTTCATAACTCTATGCTCTTAATACAAGACCAAAATACAATAACCATGAAACAACTTGGAATAACCATAAAATAGTTAGAAACCATGATTCTATCCATGTGGTAGATATATTAGACCAAGCAATTATAGTTATCATATTCACCCATTAACATTATATAAATATAAATGTTTATCATTCAAGAATATAAAAAATAAATTAATATCTCAAATTTGGGTCACAAATGTGACTATTTCGTTATTCATCTAATCAAACAAAATATGTTTACAATACTAATCTTTCAAAATGTGTTCACCAAGCTTCACTCAACCTCTATTTATTCTATATTTTTTTATTCTAGATACTTGACATCTCCCATCTGAACCTTTCTCAAAAATATCCCAACCATTGATGTCAAAACATCAATTTTGGCATCTTCAATACTCCCACTAATTTTCTATTCTCCATGTATGTTGAATTAACACTTTCCATGACATGAGTAGTTACATATAACATTTAAAATTTTCTAATCCTTATTATTTTATAAAAATAATATTTAATCAAAGAAAATTCAAGCCACCATTTTTGAAGATTGTATCAACTTAAGATCAAATAATTGACTATATGAGAGTATATTTCATGTCAAACTTGGAATTTTTTTTCCATGTATCCACATCACACGTCCATATTTAGAATTTGGTTCTCACACTACCTTTACCAAAAAAATTGTAACTAAAATTAACTACAATAATCAAGATTGCATGTCGAAATCAGAACATGTTTCTCATCATGTATCCACTACACACATCCATATTTGTGATTGATTGTCACACTACCTTCACCATCAAATGTATAACTAAAATTATCTCCAAAAATCATTTTATTTCTATGAGACTTTTTATAGTCTTTGAACTATTCCCCATGTGGATTAATATAAAATGAAGCACTTGAGTCTATTATCCATGACTCATCCAGGATAATGGTTATCAAAGAATTATTTTCAACATACATACTTTGATATATATTATAAGTTGTACACACATGCTCATGTGAACATGTGTGTGCATGTGTGTGAAAGCAAACACATGCACATGCATGCACACACACACACACACACACACACAAACACACACACACACACACACACACACACACACACACACACACACACACACACACACACACACACACACACACACACACACACACACACACACACACACACACACACACACACACACACACACACACACACACACACACACACACACACACACACACACACACACACACACACACACAACTTTCTAGGGTAGATATATTATGTTCCAACATAGATGGTGGATTGGGAAAAGTCAAATCTTAATTTGGTATATACATGGTTACATTCCTGCATAGAAGAAGAAAGTTTTTTATGTCGATACAAATTATAAATGATATAAAGATTCAAACTATAAATAGGGTATTAGTTAATTAATTCTCTCAATGACATGCACATGTGACTTCCAATGTTAGAAAAATTTCTCATGAACCTGAATGCTCTTGAATCCAGAATTCTCTGTATGTAGTAGCATATGTTTTAATAGAAGTTTTTATCATGTTCATTTTCTAAGTATATGTGTCTATGTGATTTATTTAAAAATCTATATTTGAGCATTTTATTTAAATTGGTCTTATAACATACCTTAAAATTGGTATCAAAACAAGATCAACCAATTAGTTATCAAGCTAACGAAAGTACTGCAAGTATGAGTAGTAAGAGTTTTATTCAATATCCAATTCCTCAATTTTGTGGAAAGAATTATGAGTATTATAACATCCAAATGAAGACATTGTTCAATTCTCAATAGTTATGGGATTTTGTGGAGAATGGTTTTACAAAACCAACAAATTGAGTGGCTCAAAATTCCCTAACACAAGTGCAAAAAGATATTTTAAAGTAGAATAAGAAGAAGGATACCAAGGCACTATTTTCATCTAATGAGCATTGGATATGTCAATTTACCAATTATTGTAGCATCAACAAGGTCCAACTAATCATGTGATAATCTACAAATCTCAGATCAAGGAACCAACAAAGTCAGACTAGTAAGACTACATATGCTTAGAAGAGATTTTGAATATTTATGAATGAAATATTAAGAGTTGCTAAATAAATTGTTTACTCATGCAATGAGTATATTTAAACATGTGATATCTAATGGAGATAAATTAGAATATTAGTTAGTAGTTTTAAATATTTTAAGGATTCTTTCAGTAATAATTAACTCTTTTTTCTAGCTATTGAAGTGTCAATAGTTTATATTGACAAACATATGGGGTATTTACAAATTCATGAGTAAAGGTTAGATAGAACATATAGTTATCCCCTAGAACCTGCATTCAAATCACAAGTGTTGGTTAGCAACACAAAAGTTTCAAGAAGAAGAGGTGGTAATAAAAAGGTGTAAAAGGAAGAGGAAGGAACAAAAATTTACTTGAATAAAGAATAACGAATAATAATTTATTTGCATGTAGGAGAGGTAGAGACAATAACTATAGCCATAATATTACATATGGAGGTGAAAGGTATACAAAATATAATATTCAATGTCACTACATCAAGAAGTTTGGTCATTACGTAAAAGAGTGTAGAAAGAAGTAGTTTATTATTAATATGTGGGTAAATGCATAAATGTTTGGGATAAAAAGGAGTTACCTGTGGGCATGATTTTTCAAAAATTTCAAAAAACTAAAGTTGTGTAGATAATTTGAAATAACTACACTCGAAATTTTAAGATTCTATAAGAACATGAATTGTATCACTTCAATTCTAGTTGATAAAACATTATTTTTTTACAAAAACTTTTAAGTATAACTAGGTCCACCATATAAAATTTTAATAAGATTTTCTACTTTTTTCAAGAAAGTAGAGTGGATAGATGACCGTGTGCCCACCATTTATTTGGCATCATTTAATATTGTTTGAAATCATTTGTTGAATATTTAGATAAGATCTTCTAGTTTGTGACCTATATTTATTTATATTTTAAACATGAATATTTTTTATTATTAATTTTTCAATTAAATAGATCCGAAAAACTAATCAAAAATAGATAGTTGGCCATGTGGCCCCCTAACTACCTCAAAAAAATGAAAATGGATTTTTTTTGAATGTGTATAGTAAGCTTATTTTGTGACCATATAATTTGTTTTGCACTTAGATGAACAAAAAAAAATATATTACCATATAAAGTCATGTATATTTATGGCATGTGGGGGCCCAAAATGATATAGTTAGAAATAAACATAGTGTCAATCTTAAAATAGTCCAAAAATTATAAAAAAACATATATTTGAAAAGAGGAGAACATTTTTTTCATCATGGTATAATTTTTTGAATTTTATTGATGAAATTCCTAGTATATTTGGCAATTGATGTTGAAAGTTTTTGTTTTCTATCCAACCTCTCAGACTCGACTATAGAATGATAGGTCAAGGCCTTTGGCTTAAGAATCCAAGCTATTTTCTATTGAAAAGGCTTAATTTTTTTAATTCAAATTTGAATAATGTAGATGCGCTATAATGCATATGCATTATAATAAGTATGCATTATGAACAATGCATACACATTAATAATAATACATATATATTAAGAGGAATGTATACACAACCCTATTATTTTGTATAGAAAATCACCATAACATGTACAAGAAACCAATCTTTAATTGAAACTGATATTTACTACTCTAAATGTTAAATATAAGTTTAAATTTAAATTTTTATTTTAGTAAATATATGATATTAGGGTCACTCTAGATCTGATAGAGTTGGTTTCAATACTGCACGCCCGACAACATGGAAAATATATTTTCAAACTCTAATTTGTTCAGTACTTAGGCATCTTCAGTGTCTAAGTGTTAAACCTAGGGACTTTAGGGCATAAATTTTGTAATTTATGTGTATTTTGATAAACATATAGTCATTTTTAAGTATTTTGTGTCTTCCAAATTACTTCTTATAATTTATAGGAGTCTTATGTTTGTTAAAATTGAAGTTTATATATCACTCACTTTGAACATAATCCAAAGTGGTGTGATTGGGGTAGCATAGGTCATATTGATGAACTTCACACATCAAGGGACCAATTTGTGTTAATTTCACTTGGTCATCATTACTTCCTTATCCTTGATCACTTCCTACTCATCTTTAATCACTCCTAATCACTCTCTCCTCATCCCTCACTATCCCTAATCACTCCCTTGTTGACCCTCACTATCCTTGATCTTCTCTAATCACTCTTTTATCATCCATAATCAATCTTATAATGATCCTTACTATCCCTCATCATCCTTAATAACTCCCTCCTCATCTCTCCTCATCTCTAATCACTCTTTATAATCCTTGATCATCCCTAATCACTTCTTCCACATCCCTCATCATCCCTAATCACTCCTTCCTCATCCCTCATTATAATCACTATCTTTTTGACCTTCATTATCCCTCATCATTTATAGTAACTCCCTTTTCATCCCTAATCACTCTTTCATTAACTATAACCATCCCTCAGCATCCCTAATCACTACCTCTTCAACCCTCATAATCCATAATCACTCTTTCTTTATAACTCATCATCTCTAATAAGTCCCTCATTGACCCTCACCATCCCTCATCACTCCATTATTGACCGTCACCATCCCTCATCATCCCTAATAACTCCCTCATCATGTAATCTATGTATATACTCTAAAGGTATCTTTGATTCCAATCATATGTTGCTTAATCCATTACAACATAAATTAAATCTTCTCTAGGACTTATTGTGATGTCAATACCCATTTGTGATAGTCAATTTTATTATTGAATAAATTTGATGATCTTCTAAATTTTTAGTCAAGTAACATAAGTACTAGCACAAAATGGAGTTTGAATTTTAGTTCATCTAATTATCTTTGTTGTGCATCTAGCTATATGAAACCTTATTCGGTTCCACCTTTGGTATCTTGGTTCAAAGAATAAAAATTAAACATGGATCTCTTGTATAATTTTCTAATTTTAATAATATTTGAATCTATGCAAATTTATTTAGTGTTTCCCATTCTTGTATGGCTTGAATCTTAGACAGGTTTACACATACACTCTGCTATGCATATTTTTTATACCCCTACTATTTTTTGAAAACTTATACACATAGCTACCATAGTGATGAACTAGTCACAAAATCTAAAATTGGAGTAAAGGACCTAGGTTAATTAGTAGGATATTGAGTATGCATATTTTTAATTAAATAATCTGATGATGATTTTTTTATGAGTTCATATTTATATTTTAGTGGTTTTGAAAAGAATAAAATGGATGAATGAATAAAACTTTCATATATATATATATATATATATATATATATATATATATATATATATATATATATATACACACACACACACACACACACACACCCATCTATACTTTTAATTTTATTTAGAATGAAACTAATTGAAAACCATTATAACAATTACAAAATACCTTTCAATTATGATAAACTCCTATTGAACAATATCATTTCAATTGAAAACACTAAAGTAGTCACTGCAATCTAATCAATTTTATCAACTAAAAACTCATTACTGAATATATATATATTCAGTCATGATTTTTTAGTTGATAAAATTGATTAGATTGCAGTGATTACTTTAGTGTTTTCAATTGAAATGATATTGTTCAATAGGAGTTTATCATAATTGAAAGGTATTTTGTAATTGTTATAATGGTTTTCAATTAGTTTCATTCTAAATAAAATTAAAAGTATAGATGGGTTTATCATGATGAATAACGACATTGTATGAGTTCTGATATAAATGTAATTTAATATAACATTGCAACCTATGTTATTTTCTAAGGATTATCAAAACATCCCAAGGGGCTCTATGTTTTCGATCTAAAACACTATCTTATTCTAAGTGTTTAATGATAAGGTGGTGGACCTATTAAAGGATTTAAAAAGACCATGGGGTGATTCTGAGGGTTAAATTAAATTAAAAATATATATTCAATCTCAAGGCATGAAGGTTTTGAAATAGGATAAGGTAATTGTTTTATTTAAAAGACTGATTAAAATAAACCTATGCTTAACCTTGGAAATTTTGTTGTCTTGTGTTTGATAAGTTCAAGGCTCATGAATGGTCTAACTTGAAAGTTGTGGTCTAATGTGGAAAGTTGGCAACCTGGTCAATAGTATAGTTGGTAGGATGATTAAATGCAACAGGAGTTTGATGCTTCAAGATCTTAGTGAAATAAAAGGTGGTTAAAATTACTTTAATGAAAATTGAACATGCCTAAAACAACATAAATTAGCAAGTGTTTTAGTGAGAAATTTATTCATGACTAAATTAGAAAGCGTTACTAAATAAATTAGCAGTCGACTAAATTGAGTATCTCAATTTCAAAGACCAATAACATGTGTGCACATAGGTATAGGTAGTTAATATGTGAGTTTTTGGTTATAAATAGCTCGTTTATCCTTGGGTTGGTCATTTTAGAAAGCTCTCCTATAGAAGTGATACTTTGTCAGATAGCTTGGAAGTTGTAGATGGGAGGTTACAAGAAAGCATAGACAGGTGTACCATTTATGAAAATAGATAAATATGAAAGAAATAATTAGTTTTCTCACTATGACTAGTTTGAATGGATAAAAAATAATGGTTTTTAGGTATTCATTATTTTTGATAAGTTTTTGTATTTTAAGTTATTTGTTTAAAATATTTTGCATGCATAAATCTTATAATTATTGTTATTAAGGATAGTTGGAAATATTTTTGGTTTATCATATCATCTATATGCATGAGATATTGATAATAAAAGTGGCTTTCATTTTTTATTTCAATCCATTCATCTTGGTTTTTAAAGATAAAATTTGGAAATGTTAAAGATTGTCAATTTTAAATACAAAATGTTAAGTATAGTCAAAGGGTATTCTGTGAATGAATAATGGAGATTTTCTTACATGTATGCATATTTAGTTTTTGGTTTTTCAGTTTGATATTCTATTACAGTGGTAACTTTGGTTTTAACAATTGATTTTCCAAGTTGTGTTTGAGGTTTGAAATAAAGAATGAGCTCTACATGTTTTCTTTCATGGAGATATTTGATGGATTTGGAAGTGTTTATAGGTATACTATGAGGAAACTTTGTTGAAAGATTTTGATAGATAGAGTTATTGCATGCAATATATATAGTTTTATAGACTTAGAGGGTTATTTTCAAAGATATTAATATATTTTTCTAGGTTTTATTTCAAATTCATGGATATTTAGAGAACAATAAAAAATGGTTGATAGTTTTGAGAAAGTTGTGATAAGTTATTTTCTCTGTTTTGAAAAGGATATGTCTATGTTAGAAGTTTATATTTATTAAATTCTTCTATTAAAATTATTTTTGGTATTTTGGATTCTATGCCAATCTGAGAAATACATGAATTTTCGATAATGGAACTTCTATCAAAATTTTCTTTGAATATCATGGATTTATTGTTAGTTGGAATGAAATATGAGTAGTTCCAATTGTGAATAATACATATATTGAGAAGGTAATTGTGTAGTGAGAAAAAAAAAGCAAGGAAATATGGCAGAATATTTTAAAAATGAAATTATGAGAATATAATTTTATTATCAGGGTTTCAAGTTGGAATATTATGATGATATATGTCACAATTAGAATAGTTTAGTTTCAGTTAATAAAATCACTTGAATTGTTATTCTGTTGATAATTAAAAAAATTATAAGAGACTGGAGGTTTTCTATTTTGAAATACAATTGTTATTTTAGTTTTATATATTCTATATTCATTCTTTTGATACATAGTCATATTACAATTCAAGTTTTAAATATATTTCAAACTATATATAAGATGTCAGGATGGGACCAACTAGACAAAAACATGGATACTGATAATAGGAGATGGGGAAGGAATCAAAATTTAGGAAGTATGAATTAAGAGGTACTAAATAGGAAATTTTCTAGAGAGGGTTTTAGGGCTAGATAGTTTTTTCCTAGATATGCTATTAGAGGAGCCAAAATGTCTATCCATTTTGATGCCACCAACCATAAAATTTGAAATGTGTTGAATAATGTACCCTTTAATACTACAAATTATAAGGGTAATATAAGTTTTTGTGATCATATATTTGGAGCTAGATCTCATTCCTATAGTATCTCTTCCCATTAGCTATAGAATAATCCAAATTAACTACCTATTTAATCAGCAAGATAAAAAAGTGTAAATTATGTTAATGAACCA
>JARHVA010010252.1:25000-67500 GCA_037957365.1 Torreya grandis
AAGACCTTCAATGTAATTATTCATATCATTAAATTTCCTCATATATAAATCAATTAATTGGTTTCAAGAAATCACATATCTTGGTGATCCTCATATTTAATACCCAATTTCGGTGTTATGGTGGTTTTACTTGCTTCTATTTTTTTTAGGATATGAAATTATGAATTACACAATTTATAATACGTCCATATATTTTCATAGGTGATAAATATTTATGTTTTGAATTTGTATCGATATCATTTTAATCACTATGTCTTATATTTTATGCAATTACTCAACTCTCTAATGTTATCTCCTAGCATTGTTAAACCCCAAAAAAATACCTCCATCAAGGAATTGGATGGAGTGATTAAGGATAAGGAAGGGCAAGGAGGGATTGAGTAGAGATGAGGAGGGAGTCATCAAGGATCGTGAGGGATGGTGAAGATCAATGAAGGAGAGATCAATGAGGATAAGGGAGTGATTAGGGATGATGAGGAATGTTGATGGTTAGTAAGGGAGTGATTAGGGGTGATGAAGGATGAGGATGGAGTGATTAGAAATGATAAGAGATGATGAATCAATGATTAGGGATGGTGAAGGTCAATGAGGGAATGATTAGGGATGATGAGTGAGAAATTATAAATAATGAGGAATGGTGTGGTTCAATAAAGGAATGATTAGGGATAATGAGGGAGTGATTAGTGATTATGAGGGATGGTGAGAGACAATGAGTGATTGATTAGGGATTATGAGGGAATGATTAAATAAGATAAAGGATGGTGAGGGTAAATGAGGGAGTTATTAGGGATGATGATGGATGAAGAGGGGATGATTAGGGATGATGAGGGATAGTGAGGGTCAATGAGGTAGTAATCAAGGATGATGAGGGAGTAATTAGAGATGATGAAGGATAGCGAGGGTCAATGAAGGAGTGATTAAGGGCAATGAATAATGAGGAGAGAGTGATTATGGGTGATGATAGATGAGTAGGAAGTGATCAGGGATGAGGGAGAGATGATTAACAAGTGAAACTAACATAAAGTGGTCATTTGATGTGTGAAACTCATCTATGTGACCTATGCTACCCCAATTACACCAATTTGAATTAAGTTCAAAGTGAGTGGTTTGTAAACTTGAATTTTGATAAACCTAAGACTCCTAGTAATGTTAGGAAATAATCTGTAAGGAATAAAACCTAAGAAATTAATATATATTTCCTAAATATGGACATCAATTACAAAAGTTATTCCCTGAAGTCCCTAGGTTTAACACGTAGACCCTAAAAATTCCTATGTACTGACTAGACTATATTTTAAAAAATTATTTTTCACATCATAGTGCATGTATCTGTGAGACCAAGTCTATCAAATGCATAGTGACCATAATTGAATATAATTATTAAAATAAATGTAAATGTAAACTTATACATAGCATTTATAGTAGTAAATATTAGCTTCAAGTAAAGATTGGCTTCATGCACATCTTTTGCTAGTTTTCCATGTAAAACAATAGGAATGTGTACATGTTCCTCAAAATGCATACACATTATGGGAAATGAATATATATTATTGAGATGCATATGTATTATTTATAATGTGTACACATTATTAGGAATGTGTACGGTTTATTAGGAACATGTAGCATCCTTAATTTTTCCAATTCTGAACCTGAATTCAAAAAACACATACGCATTATGACCATAATGGGTATATTTTTTTTTGTCATAATGCATACACATTAATGAAAATGACCACATAATTTTTCCCAAATTTTATGCACATACCCATGTAAGCTACAAAAGTTTTAGAGTAAATCAAGGTGAGATTGTAAATAGTAGTTTAATGTTTATTTATTGTGAAGGAAATAAAAAATAAGTATAGTTTATAGATAATGTATATAATAATCACACGAATGAAAAAAAGGATATATTTACAAACATAGATGAATCTATGAAATCAAAAGTAAAATTCGGGGATGATAACAAAGTAGATGACATGAGTAAAGGGATCATAAACATTAAAACCAAATAACAAGAAAAGATGAAAATCATAGATATGTATTATGTTCTTAGTCCTGAACATAATCTAATCAACATTGTGTGGTTAATAGAGAAAGGATATAGAGTTCATTTTAAAATGATACATGTATGAATCTTGATAGAAATGGTAGTAATAAGTTAATTTTACAATTTATAATGATAAAGAATAAGATGTTCCTTCTAAGAATATAAAATAATTTATTTTTTTAATTTTAAAATTATTATAAATGATTAAAAATAATTATGGAATCTTAGAGGGATCCAGTTGATGACTACGCAAAACATCGAGAGGTTGGTTGTGTAGGGTGATTCTCTCAATATCATCAAATTTAAAATTGTTACTTTTAAAATTGATACATGTGTGACTCTTGAGAATTTTTGGGGTTCCAGTTGGCAACCAAAGTAAACATCCAGAGGC
The DNA here is from genome assembly GCA_037957365.1 of Torreya grandis. Taxonomy (NCBI): domain Eukaryota; kingdom Viridiplantae; phylum Streptophyta; class Pinopsida; order Cupressales; family Taxaceae; genus Torreya; species Torreya grandis. The sequence goes on from JARHVA010010252.1 coordinate 27,439, forward strand.
TAGTTGTGGAGGCTGATTTATTCAATATCCTCAAATTTCTTTCTAGTAAAACCACCTCCTCTTAAATCATTATTCATTTATTTGAGGATAATATAGGTATTCTTTCTCAATTAAAAGAGATTATATTTTCACATACCTATAGAGAAGGAAATGAAGTTGTGGATGGTTTTGCTAATATGAATTAAATATTCAAGACTTCTCCATTGAAAGACTCATAGACAATCCTTCCCCACTTAGTTCCAATCATTAATAATGATAATGCTACTATAATTGCTTAAGTTAGGAAGTCACTTCATTACAACCCATTGTGAGATCAACATCTGAGATGGTAGTACGAATTTTGAAATGACTACTTACATCATTAGGAAGCATGCCAATTTGGTGTGGTGACATGATTTCCATAATGATCTTAATATTTGCATATTATATTTTCACTTCTTTTACTCTCATTTCAAAAAAGGTGGCATAATTACATGGTGTGTGAGGATGTAGAGGAACAAATGCATAATTATTGATTACTCCTATCCTCTTTCCTCATTCATAGAGATGAAGGGATTCATAGAGAATGATTCCAATAATTTGAAGAAGTATCTTTTATTTTTTGTAATTCTTATTTTCTTATGTATTTTGAATATTGCATATATTTGGCTATGATTTAATTTTATTTAAAATTCTACATTTGGTATTAGATTAGGTATTTTTCTATTGGCTTAAAGATTTAGTAGTTGGAATTTTGCCAAAAAATTATCATGTCAAATTCTAACTCCTTGCCCATTGCAGAATTTAATGGAATTGAGTATGATTATTGGTGTATCAAAATGATGACTTTTTTTATAGAAAAAATTGTGAGATATTGTTAAATCGGGTTATGCAGAGCTAGCTGATTAGAATGCCCTCACAACAAATGATAAAATAACTAAGAAGGAGGCTAAGAAGAAGAATGCTCAATCCTTATTTCATATTCAAATAGCTCTAGATAAAAGCCTATTTCCATGAATTACAAGAGCAAAGACAATAAAATATTCTTGGAAGACTCTAAAAGAAGCTTACCTAGGTAGTGATCAAGTCAAAGTTGTCAAGTTACAAACATTGAAGAGAGAATTTGAAGATTCAAGAAGCTGAAAGTGTGAGTACCTATTGTGTCAGAGTAAAAGATGTCATCAATAAGATGGCTACACTTGGTGAAATTATGAACAATGAGGTTGTGATCAAAAAGGTGTTGAGGACACTCACACCAAGGTGGAACCATGTTTCCATAATCATAGAAGAGAGCAAAACTATGTCTACCCTTCAATTTGATCATCTAGTTGGATCTTTGATGTCTCATGAAGAAAGATTGAGAGATTAATTTGAGGAAAGTGATGAGAATGTTTTTTCTACCAAATTACAAAGCATAAAGAATGAATATGCTAATAGTATCATCAAAAGTAGTCAAGGCCAATGTAGAAGTCAAAATCAGAATTACTCAAGAGGAAATAGAGTCAGAGGTGGTTTCCAAGGAAGAGGTGGTTTCAGAGGAAGAGGTAGAGGATGATTTGATAAAATAAATATCCAATGTTATCATTGTAACAGATATAGCCACTATAATTATGAGTGTAGATTAAAAGAAAGTAATAATGATAAAAATGTTCATTATGCTCAAGAAGGTGATGATAATCCTACAAATAATTTATTTTTATCTTTTGACAAAGATGAAAATGTTTCTAAAGATGTTTGGTATTTAGATTCAGGATGTTCTAACCACATGTCAGGGAATGAAAAAAAAAATTCTATAATGGATGAAATTTTTAAATCCAAGATCAAGTTTAGTAATAACAAATCATTGGAGGTTACTGCAAATGGAGCTATGGAAGTCCATACAAGAGAAGGTATGGATAGTGTTAAAGATATTTATCACATTCCAAAGTTAAAGCATAATTTGTTGAGTATTGGAAAATTATGTGAGAATAATTATAACGTTGTATTTGAAAATCAACAATGTATAATTTATGATAAGAATCAAGGAAATAGTGTGGTAACAGTTGTGCCTATGACAAATAATAGGATGTTCCCATTGAAGTTTGGTGAATATAACAGGAACCTTGTCAATATGGCATATGAGGATACAAGTTGGTTGTGGCATCTCATGTATGGGGATTTAAATTTTCATAATTTGAAAATTCTAACATCAAAATCATTAGTTTCTAGTTTGCCTAAAGTTGAAGAGCATAAGGAAGTTTGTGAAGGATGTGCTAAAGGAAAACATGCAAGAGAGAAATTTCCAAAAGGCAATGCATGGAGGGCTCATTATCCACTCCAGTTAGTTCATTCAGACATTTGTGGTCCTATGCAGATAAAGAGTTTGGGTGAGTCATCATATTTCATTACTTTTATTGATGATTACTCATGACAATGTTGGCTTTTTTTAAGATCAAAGGTGAAGATCTTGAGACATTCAAGAGGTTTAGAGCCCTTGTAGAAAATGACAAAGGGTGAAAAATCAAATGTTTAATGACTGATCATGGAGGAGGATTTTGTTCAAAAGCCTTTCAAGGTTATTGTGATATGCATGGCATTAGAAGACAACTTATCACTGCATACACACCTCAACAAAATGGTGTAGCTGAAAGGAAGAATCATACGGTGGTGGAGATGGCATGAAGCATGCTACAAACAAAGGGATTAAGTAATTCTTTTTAGGGAGATGAAGTTGCTATAGAAGTATATATTCTCAATCAGAGTCCCACTAGTGCACTTAATAAGATGACTCTGTATGAAGCTTGGTATGAGAAAAATCCAAATGTTAATTATTTCAAAGTTTTTAGTTGCTTAGCCTATGTTCATGTTCCTAATCAAAAGAGGCAAAAGTTAGATCCCAAAAGTGAGTCATGTATTTTTTTTGGATATAGTGAGGAAAGTAAGGCTTACAGGTTATGTAATCCTCTCACTAATAGGCTTATTGTGTCAAGAGATGTGATTTATGATGAAGGGGGAGTTTATGGTCATAAAAAAGGCCTAATAAAGAATTCAAAATCTATTTTAAATGAAGTTATTATGGATGATATTGATCATGGGCAGCCCACTAATATATTTATTCCAAGTGCTACAAATCCACCAAGTAACCCCTCATCTAGTTGTTCAATTTTAAGTGTAAGTCTAGATTCAAGTCCTACTTATACAAGGAAGGTAAGAAGATTGAGTGACATTTATGAAAGGAGTTCAATTCAAGCACATGAAGAAAATCCAAGAGGTGAGACATGAATTTTGCTTTACTTACCAAGGCTGATTTTGAACCATAATGTTTTGAAGATGCATATACTAATGAAGTTTGGATGCATGTAATGCAAGAAGAGATGGATTCTATTCACAAAAATGACACTTGCGAGCTTACAAAGCTTCCACAAGACAAGAAGAATATTGGCACTAAACGGGTCTAAAAGACTAAGTGTAATTGTGATGGAAGTGTTGAAAGGCATATGGTGAGATTAATTGCTAAAAGCTTCACACAAAAGTGTGACATTGATTATGAAGAGACATTTGCACCAGTAGCAAGACAAGAGACCATTAGAATGCTGATTTCATTAATAGCTCAAAAGAATTGGAGCATCCATCATATGAATGTGAAAAGTACCTTCTTGAATGGGTACTTAGAAGACAAAGTATATGTGGAACAACTACAAGGTTTTGAAGTGCAAGGAAAAAAAAATATATACAAGTTAAAGAAGGCTTTGCATGACGTCAAATAAGAACCAAGAGCATGGTATGCTAAGATTGATGGATATTTTAAAGAGAATGGCTTTCAAAGAAGTAAGAGTAAACCTACCCTTTACTACAAATAAGAAGGTAATGATATTCTAATTGTAAGTTTGTATGTTGATGACTTGTTGTATATGGGTAGTAGGTCTATGATGAAGGATGAATTCAAAGTTTTCATGATGAATGAATTTGAGATGAAAGATTTAGGCCTCAGGAAATATTTTTTAGGAATGGAGGTTTATCAAATGGATAGTAAAATTTTTATTTGTCAAACAAAGTATGCTAAAGATATGTTGAAGAAATTTGATATGGTTGATTGTAAACCAGTCTCCACTCTAGTTACTCATGGAGTTGTGTTGTGTAGAGATGATGGTGCTAAAAGAGTTGATGAGATAGGCTATAGAATTATTGTTGGAAGATTAATGTTTTAAACTCATACAAGACCTTATATTGCTTATTTAGTTTCACTTGTTTCAAGGTACATGGTAGAGCCATCAAAAATACATATTAAGGTAGCCAAGAGAATTTTGAGGTATGTGAAAGGCACTCTAGATTTTGGTATTCATTACTACACTTCTAAAAGGTTCAATCTTGTTGGTTTTAGTGATTCTGATTGGGGAGGTAGTTTGGATGACCAAAAGTCAACATCTGGGAATTGTTTTTGTTTTGGTTCTGGTTTGATTACTTAGAGCTCAAAGAAGCAAAGTATAGATGCCCTTTCTTCAATAGAAGCAAAGTATGTTGCAGTCACTTTAGCAGGTACATAAGCATTGTGGCTTAGAAAACTTCTTGAATAAATTGGAGAGATTCAAGTTTAGCCCACAGTTATTTTTTGTGATAACATTAATGCTATTAAATTGGCCAAGAATCTAGTCCATCACAGTAGGACAAAACATTTTGATGTAAAACATCATTTTATCCGAGATTTAGTGCAGAAGAAGGTAGTAGAATTGAGATACATCAACAATAAAGAATAGTTAGCAGATATCTTCACTAAGGCAGTTGCAAAGGATCAATTTTTGAAACTCAGAGATCAAATTGTGAGCCCTCTTAGCATCAAGGGGAAGTATGTTGAAAAGTGATGCTGAAGTGCAGTTCACTCAGTTCTATTTTTAGACTATTAGTGTAAATTTAGTTTGCATGAACATTTTTTGTGGAGCTAAATTTAGACAGTGAGTTAATTTTTAGTTAATATATTTTTTAGAAAAAATAAAGCCTTAGAAAGGCTAGAGTTAGTTTTAGTTGATATTACATGCAAATTATTATTTAGATAAATTTAAAATATTTTATTTAATAATTACAAAAGTATGTTCAGATGCAATTCTATTAATACATTGTAATTGTTCTTTATTTTCAAGGAGAAGGAGAATGATTCCAATAATTTGAAGAAGTATTTTTTATTTTTTGCAATTCTTATTTTCTTCTGTATTATGAATATTGCATATATTTGGCTGTGATTAATTTTATTTAAAATTCTACACAACAAATGTAATAAAATAAAACTAAATTAATGATTACAAATTATATGTTTCACACCGGGGTCAATATTCAAACATACATTATTATGAATTTGAAGACTTTGGTGGAAGTTGCTTAAAAGGGAAAGAGATATAAACGAGGAGATGGACGCGAAAAAGGACTGCACTTGTTTAAAAAAGACTAGACCGGTCTACAATTATTTTGATGCTTCGATGCGATTATATATGCTTTAACATTTGGTGTTGCACCAGATAAATGCAGACAAAAGATGTACATAAAAAAAATGCATCCTAATGAATTTTCCAAAACCATATTCCAGAGGGTACGATATATTTCTCAGGCTAGCCAGAGTTCAGCTGGCTTTTTAAATAAAGATAAGGAGCCTCCTTTTGAGTTTTGGTACATAGCTGATCCTATTGATTTCGTGGTGAGGGACGCGCTTTGGCTTCAAGATACAATGTTTTCTACCTATAATGATATTGATTTGTCACTCATGCGAACTGCTTACAGCTACCATGTTTTAATTGGTTTGAAGTTTGACACTGCCATTGCTGCCGTGGAAATATTTTGAAGTACTGTTGTGCTTTCTTTAATGGCTATCACTCCCCTACCATTGGTTGCTGCTTGTGCCATTCTCATTTTCCTAATTTCTACCATTGAATCTAAAGTATATTCCAACTTATAGATAGAATTACTGTTGCTGTTTAAAGTACTGTTGTGCTTTCTTTAATGGCTATCACTCCCCTACCATTGGTTGCTGTTTGGTCCAGAATGTGGTAAAAGTGCAGGGAGAGATGTTTACAATAAAACAACGATTCCGCTATGGAATAATTCTACTAAAATAGTTGCCAACTTCTCCACACATTTTCAATTCCAAATCAATTGTATATATTTTGGTGGCGATGGACTTGCTTTCTTCATGGTGGCTCCAAAACCCGGTTTCCACGTCACATATAAAGTTGTTGCCGGATGGCTCGGTGATCTTTTTCACCTAAAAAATAATGGTAACATAGTTAACAAGTTACTCGTAGCTGTTGAATTCGACACGTAGCAAAGTAGCTGGGATCCAGACAATAGTCACCTTGGAATTGATATCAACAACATCACGTCTGTAAAAAATGTTTCTCTGAATGACTGTAAATTATGGGACGGTCAGATGTAAGAGCCGAACCGTGGAACTTGTCCCATAAAATATTCTGGTGGGGTTTTCAGCTTCAGTTGGATGTGAACCTCAAGGGAGGTTCATCGACTGATTTCTTGGAACTTCACTAGTGTCATTTCAGAGCCTTCTAAAAAGAAGAAAATATATTCAAAGATTTTTATAATAATTGTTTCTTTTGGCTGCTTGGTTATAGTCATTTTTGTTTGCTTACTCATTCATCCCTATGCAAGGATATCTAAACACATGGAAGAGGTAGAATCAGAAGCTAACTCAAATATGGAGGTGATATTGGATTATGTTCCCTATAAATTTAAATACGCAGAACTCAGTGTAGGAACCAATCATTTTGGTGAAAAAGAAAAGCTGGGCCAAGGAGGCGTTGGATGTGTTTATAAAGGCGTTTCGGGGATGTCAGATGAAACGGCTCCAATACAGTGCATATCTGCGGGATCAAAGCAAGGGAAAAGGGAACATATTGTATGAGTAACGACAATCACCCATCTGAGGCATCGCAATTTGGTTCAACTGTTGAGGTGGTGCCATAAGAAGGGCGTATAGAAGTCTAGACAATCTCCTTTTTGGCAAAAGAAGAGGAAAGCTAGATTGGACGTGCCGGTTTAAAATTGCCTCAGACATTGCCTCTGCATGGCTCGCTTTATCTGCACGAGTTATTGGATGGATGTGTTGTGCACAGAGAAGTTAAATTCAGCAATGTTATGCTCGATTGTGAATTCAACGTGAAACTGGGGGACTTCAGATTGGCACGCCTGGTGAAGCATGATGAGTGCACGTGGTCTCAAACCTCCAAAATTGAGGGAATTTTGGGTTACCTAGCGTCCGAATGCGTAGTTATAGGAATATCCAGCACAGAATTAGATGTGTTCAGTTTTGGCACCATTGCATTGGAAATTGCATGTTGAAGGCGCGCACTCGATTTGGACCTCGAAGAATCAAAGATGCGACTTATGAAGTGGGTTTAAGATTTGTAAGGGCAAGGCAGATTATTTGATGCATTAGAGAACAGTTTAAATGGAGAATTTGACTGGGCAAAAATAGAATAGCTGATGGTGCTGTCATCCAGATCCTAAACTTTGAAGTACACATGCCCAATCTACCCCACACACTGCCTAAAGCATCATACACTCCTATTCACTGCGGTTTCTTCTCGGAGATGTCAGATTTTCCTCTAGGTCATGGTAACTCGGAGGAGATGAAAATATTTCCATGTTTAATGGCTACAAATTTATCGAGCAGTTCCACTCAGTTGTCAGTGTCCATCAAATTATCCAATACATTTTCCTAATCTTCAGCGTCTTTTAAGCGGGAAGCTTATCACCATGTTTGTTTGACGATATTGTATTTTTTCTATTTGTAATCACCAGATTTGTTTGACGATTTTGTTTTTTGCTATTTGTAGACCCGATATATCTGAGGTGTAAAAATAGTTAGTATGGATTTTATCCACCATTTGGCAGGCCCAAATTATATAAAATTATCATTCTTATAAAATTCTTATACTACAATTCAAGCCTTTTCATTTCAAATGGCTATGTAACTTGTGCACATATATGGAATATTACACTTCATTACCACTTTAGCCTTTTAATGTCTTTTAAGCTCCACGCACCAACAACGCTAGAGTAATTATACAATACTAAAAATAATAATAGAGAAGGTTCTAATTGAGTGTGCCCTAGATAAATATATTATATATGGTAGAAGAGCATACAACGAATGATCCAGTCTACATTATCAATGAATACCATAATGATGTCTTTGAATAAACATAAGAAAGTTGACTAAATTGTTTCATATAAAAATATATATTGTAGTTAAACCTAAAAGTGGGTGATTTGGAAGACATTTTACATAATAATTAGCATTACATTTTCAGATTTCTTTACAAATATTTTTAAAATTGGAGTGTTAAAGATAATAAGAATGTTATCAAATTATGAATACAGAGTGTAATGTAACTGTTTTGAATGCACTAACCAAAAAAAAAGGATTACTACAACATGGCTACAGAAACATTTATATCAGTAAACTCCTTCAAACACCTAACCCTTATTTTCTTATAAGACAGGAGTAGTTACATCAAACGTATAAAATGTTGTAATCCTTATTTATTTTTCTTAAACAATATTTTTACATGCAAAATTCAAGCCATCTTTGGTGAAGATTGTATAAACTCTATCCTCAATCAAGTGATTGATTGAGAGTAGATTGTGCATCAAACTTAGAACATGTTGTTCAACATGTATCCACTTCACAAATCAATCTTTATGATTGATTCTCACACTACCTTAACCAACAAATTTATAGCGAAAATTGTTTCCAAGAATTATCTTATCTTCATGAGCCTTTTCATAGTCTTTGAACCACTACCCATATGTAGTCATATGGAAATAAGCACTTCAGTATACTAATCATTCTTTATCTAAGACATTGGATGTTAAACATTTAGTTGTAACATATATGCTTTGCTCCATGCTATAAGTTAGAAAAAAATTCATCTTTCTCCTTAGAAATATAAACAATACACTCACTTTTCTTGTTCACTTCCAAGATATTGATTCATATTTATTGTTTCCTCTACTTGAAGATCTCCATTTTTTTTCTTTATATTTATACAAAATTTGTCATTATTTATCTCCTTCGTACATCTTCTTGTCACCGATGCTTCTAAATTTACAATGAATTTAAAAGTGATAATCCCTATTTATTATTGTAACCAAAAAAGTTATGGCAATGGTAACGGCTCAAAGAACCCTACCATGAGTGATGGAGATGGTGATGTTGTGGCTCTTAGAGATGGATTAACAATATCTTTTCACACATCAATAGTGATCATTCCCACGGTGATTGAGCCATCTGGTGATATATACGAGGACATTCGAGTTGCTTATTTTATAGACCTGTAGAGGTAGAGAGTTCTATCAGTGGATTCAGGGGAGAAGAAAGTTTCCACCCATGTCTTTGTTATGAATAATGGTATAGGAAAGGAGGTTGCCAGACTCTTTTTGCCAAATACAAGTAGTTTTACCACAAATCTAGGGCAAACAAATTGAAAGACCAGATCTAAGGTAGCTAGGCAAACCCTAGGATGCATAGGACATGTGAATCTATGGAATACTTAGAGTTTGGATAATCATAATGTGACAACAGGATGATGGAAATAGAGGGGGGTAGATCCAATGATGTTTGAGGAAAAGGCACAGTCTAATCTTAGAAACCAAAAAATAGGATATGTATCAGATGGAAGATCCCTTACTAAGGTTTTGGGAAGACATCAAAGTTCCCCTATAATTCCATCCAAAGATACCCATCTTCAATTTGATAAATAAGAGATGGAGGTTGTTAATGCAAGGTAAGAATGGATTTCTACGTAGGGACTAATTTGTATGTTTGAAGGGTTATGGTTGACTCTATCAACTTTACACAAGTGGATCTCACCCAGATGGTGATCTAGGGTGGAAGGTAAAATTCATATTTCTCTATGTTCTAGAGGCTTTTTATTTTTATTTTTAATTTTGTAGCAGATAAAGAGGCTATCTTTAATGATATGGTTTGGAAATGGGATAAACATACTCTACTGGTAAAACCCTGAAATCTAGATTCTAATGCCTAGATTGAACTTTTTATTTTCAAACTGATTTGGATCACGCTATTAAATCTTCCTTACCATTTTTGGAATGAGCTGGTGCTTTCAACGATTGGAAATACAATAGGAAATTTTTGGTCCATTTATAAATTGACTATTGTTAAGGGACATTCCACATATGCCTATATTTTGGTTTATGTATATTTTTCCAAAGATTTACCTTCCCAACTAGAACTATGGGTAGGGGAGAAAAAATGGATGCAATATCTTGATTTTGAAGGTATCCCTTTTAGGTGCAGAATATGTTTCAAAATATGGCGTATTGTGAATGACTGCCCAATTTCTGAGTTCAATAAGTTATTATCTTGGTGGCAAAATGCAAAAAATTGAACATAATACGGTCCCAGTTACAGAGGATAGTGGAAGTGATAATGAGGGATTAGAATCTGAGATCCACTTGGAAGAAGAAGAGTAGAATCAACAAATTAAAATAGTATGTTATGAATAAATAACCAAGGAAGGGGGGTTGTTGTGTTACATGAAAGGAATAATGAAAATGTAGAGTTTAGATTAGATCCAACAACTCAATCTCATTTATAATGTAAAGGAGTGTTTGACTTAGCACAAACATAAAATCAAATGGATTTTATGGATATCTCTATCCCCATATGGCCAAATATTGAGGAGGAAGGACAATGGAAAACTGTGAGCCATAAAAATAAAGGCAATGGTAATTAGGGTTGGAAACCCTTGACAATGCATCTCAGATCTAACAAAAAAAATCTCATGGAATATTCGTAGTTGGTCTTTTATTTTTTTTGTATTGAGCAGCAACTATTATTGAAAACCTTGTTATGTGAGGCCATTTTCTCTCTGCGCTTTAATTGTTCTTTGGATATTTTTTCTTTAGCCTTTTCTATCATGGTGTGGCCTTGGTTTTGTGTTTCTCTTCTAGGGTAGGGGTCCCTAGTTCAAAAAAAACTTACCCTTTACCCTTAATAAAAAACAACTTACCAATAAAATCATCAATTTCAAAATTCCCCACATCAATGCTCCCACCAATGGAAACAATAACATTATCCCAAAAATAAAGTAAAATACAAAGCAAAAAATTACATTTATAAATATTCTTCACATAATCTCCAATAGACTTTAGTGGATTTACAAGACTATTCAAATCATTTAGCTTGATTGGTCACTCTATCATCATTGTTTATCTTAAGAGCATATAATGTCTTCCTTATATATATCATATTCATGATAGACTTGGATTCACAAGCCTTCGTAAGCATATCCCAAAGCTCCTTTATCATACTTTTATTAACCACATTCATCATTATTTATTCTCTCAAGTCAAGGCCAATCAAGATAATGGAATTAACATTCATGTGCTCCCAATATTCTTGCATCAGCATATTATGTTTGTCATCATTCATGAAAACATATTTAAGTTCTCTTTCTCTCAATAAATATATACTCCATCTTGAATTTATAAAAATTAAAGTTGTGCACATTAAAATGAATTAAATACACACTGAATACATCCATATTATATCATCAATTAAATAAGAAGTACAAAATTGAAACAATGCAAAACTTTATTTTTAGATTTGTTTCAGACATACATGAACACAAATTGTTGGCCAATGTACTTGGTTTGCTTAAAAATATAAAAATGAATATATCAAGCTCATAATTATTTTTAATATTAAATACAAACTATAAAAACACTACACATGCCTTTTTTCCACTACCAATTTATACAAACTACATGTTTCGTACAAAACATTCATTTTGTGTATTCCCCTAACTTAAACATATAATTTTTTTTGGATACCCATGTTACCTGTCTATTCTTATAACATATATACTAAATATATCTAGGTTATATGATCTTTTGAAGAAAAACTATAAAATAAATAATGAAAATATTCCCTTCTAGGGGTTCTTCAAACATATATGAATACATATTAATGGTGCATAATTTTTTTTATAACAATATACATAGTAAAAATATACAACATTTATTTTTATTATTTTAAATAAAAATCCAATTGTAAAAAAAATATTACTTTCAATTTGGGTATCCTATAAAATACACACATGTCTATCTTATGGCCACCCATATAAGTTTTAAAAAAAAATGCTATATAGTGAATATAACCACTTATATTATATCTCAATAGGAAAATATAGATAAAAAAAAGTTGTGTTCATTACTAACAAATAACAGTAGATTGCACTTACCCCACATTTGAAATATGCATAGAATTAATTAATTACATACTCACTATATCTAGCCTATATTATCCATTCAAGAAAAAATATAAAACTGAGACAATGCAAAACATTTCTTCTGGATTTACTTCAAGCATAAGTGAACACATATTTCTAGGACACATACACATGATTCATTTATGTTAGTGTAGCGTTTATATTTTCATGGTTTTTGTTACACATTTTTTTTTAGCTTTCTTAGGTATTTTTTTGTGTACATTAGATAGGTTTATCCCACATGTATGAGGATGTTAATGACTTGATGCCTTTCTTCCACCATTTTTGGGGAAGTTAGTCCGACGTGGATGGTATGGTTAGGATTCACTTATCTTCCACTTATATATGTACATATTCACCTAGTCATTCATATGAAAGATGATTTATTTAATGGAGATATAAATTATTTCTCATCCTATGATCTATTTGTGTATAATAGATTGAGATATTGTTTGAGCAATACATCAATGGATTTTACCATGGTAATTGTTTGTAGATGTGACCCTAGGTGAGAGTTTTTAAAACTTTTTCATCGTATCAGAGCCTCCTTCAAGTTATCATTAGTCAACATAGGCCATACAACATTATCCTCTATTGACATTTGGTTCAATATTTATACTTATTGGTCCAGTACTTAATTCCTCTTTTTGTATTGGCATTGAAGCAAAGTTTAGTCTATTGAATCTATTGGAGCTTCAACTTTGGTTCTATTAGTTTCAAGACCTTCAGTTTGACAAATTTAATGCAAACATGTTAATTGAATTTGGTCTTTCTTTGACCATATTTCTCCTCAGATCTTTTTTTGGCATCTCCAATATTTTGCATTTGATATTGCATCATTTTTTATGTAATCCATCATAATTGAATTTTATGTTGGATTTGGTCTGCTTGTTGTCAAGACAAAGTGAGGCTATGTTTGTTATGTTATTGGATAATTTTTGTGTCTCATTTGTATCCATTTTATCTACTCTTCAACTTGTTCATTTCCATTTTTTCCTCACTAGCCTTCTTATGGTTGTTGGTGTTCATACACGTGAAAGACTCTTTGTCAATAACATATATTCTAGGCTCTACATTCAGATCCACTAAGGTGGATATAGTTTTATCCTCCACTACTTGTGTATATTTTTGAGTCTTTTACCATTAGATTAGGATTGTGTTGTCAAATGGGATTGACATTAGATGTTAAATCCTTACCTTTGATGTTTTTTTACTATAGATCAAGCTTGAGACATTATATTTTTGGGATGGCATTTTTTACTATAGATCAGGGTTGGGATAATATTTTTTTCTCAAGTGATGATTTTTGTATATTTATTGCATAAAATAATGACAACTATCAACATGTGAATTTTAGACCAGTAGGCAATTAAGGCCAATAACACATCAATTTTAGATCATTAGAAGTTGGTAATATTCATATCAAGTTTCCCTCTCTTTTGAGGGTGATATAATTTTTTTACAAGCATTAAATATTTTTGGCTCAAATTTATTTTTAACTCATTTATGATGGAAAAAATTATATAAGTTATATCTTTTGATTGGTAACTTCAATCAAGTGTTATTTTTTTCAAACATGTATGTTTTTATGCCCTATTTATTGTTGTCATTTATTTTCTAAAGCACACTCGATTATAAAGTGCTAAATTTGAGTGGGGGATAATATAATAACCATGAGGGTTTTACTATTTCATCTTATCTACGTTCATATGTATGTGGGGAATTACTTTTTCATCCACACTTCTCCCTTATTTTTTGGAGGAACTCTCAAGATTCATGATGACTTCTTCGACAGGTCGATAGGCTCCATGTTTGAAGCTATTCTAGTGTGTATATTTTATTCTTTTCTTTTATTTGGTGTGTTTTAGAATATATTGTACTGGCATTATATTATAAAGTGTCATGGGATATTTGATTTTAGTCTAACTGCATATGTGTATACCTTAGTTTATACACTCTTTACTACTTTAGTTGGTAGTCTCTCCCATCACCACTAGGTCTATCTTCTTGAGATATTTTATATTTATATTCGACACTCCTTTTTAGTAGCTAACAGTTCCTTGTAGCTTGAAGTGTAGCTATTTAAGTGAATTTTAGTGTCAACTTGTCTTCTTTATAGTTTGATAGTCTCTTTCAACTTGTTATAAATCTATTCTAGTATTTAGAATATCATCTTGTAAATGTTCAAGTAGTGGACATAGCCTACTCATACATTTTTTTATCCACTCTACTCATTTAGAATTATATGGTGGTGTTTATAAATAATCCTTCTTTGGGTTCGCTTGCACCAGGCAATACTCTTTTGTATTATCGACTACTTCTATAGGTGCTAAACATTCCTTGCACCTTTGATGTAAATAATTGAAAGCACATTTTGGTGTTGTGTGTCCTTTGCACCTACTTTAGTGATTGTTTTTCAATCCATCTAGTATAGTTTTTGACTGTACATTCCTTCTGCTTTTTACTCTTTTGTTATTTTACGTTCCTTATTTAATATTTGAATGTTTTGATGCACTTGTACATTTAACATATTTTTTGAGTGATTTCTAAATTCTTTGCTTGTACATAGGTATTTGATTCAGGCCCTTTTTTAACTTAAACTCATATGAGTATTGTTATGTCCCGGTGGCATTCTTGGTGAATTTTTGTGTAGTGCCACTAGTGTGTCATCCAAACTAATCTTTGTGCTCAATTTTCACCTTTTTAGTCCACTTATTTAGAAATTTTCATTACCATATTCTTCTATTTCAACATTGAGAGAGGGTGTTCAATGAACTTTGTATTTAGCACCATTCCTATTTCAACTTGGAAAATATAATGACTCAACATCCATATGGACACTTGGCTTCATAATGCATCTTTTTTTGTGTGCATAGGTACCTCATCAAGGCTTCTTGTTGAGACCCACTTCTTCTACCCACCTAAGTTAGACTTAACGCGGGGTGTTAGTATAGGATTTTTCCTTTCATGGTTATTCTTAAACATATGTTGTTAGCTTGATTACATGATTTTTGTGTATATTTGGTAGGTTTATCCCACATGTATAAGGATGTTGGATTGATGCATCTATTTTACTTATTTTGAAAAAGTTAGTCACACATGCATGGTATGATTGGAATTCACTTATCTTCTACCTATATGTGTACCTATTGAACTAGTCATTCATATCCAAGATGAATTATTCATATGGAGATGTATAGGATTTCTCATTGTATGATCTATTTGTGTATAATTGACTAAGATATTATTTGGGCAATGCATCAATGGCTTTTACTATGATAATGGTTTGTAGATTTGATCTTGATAAGTGTTTTTTGAACTCTTTCAGTTTGTAATATAAATGGTGAATATATCCAATGCATAACACTTTTTAACAAAAAAAAATTAACAATAAAAGACCCAAAAACTTCCTTGTGGGATTCAAAAAATCATTTCTATTTTGGGCCATCCACATGGATTTGTTCACATAGAGTTCATATACATATTGAATATATGTCACTCACAATATGTTTCAGTGAAAAAAATATAGACACTGAACAAGTGTTCATTATAAAAATAGAGATGCCCATTGTATCCATTCATAGGGTGAAGATGACCACAATAAAAGAGTACAGCATTGTACCAATGATCCCATCTATGTCAAATCCCTTTAGATCTTTTCTGCACACTAGACCTCCAAATACGAAACCATTGAATTGGAGAAAGAAATAGGGTTTAAAAACATGATGTTACTACCCCATTGAATGTGAAGCATGATATATATTGAATACACATGACAAAAGACATTAAATTCCCAAATGTATTATTTCATCTAATAAAATTGATTAAAAAAATAACATTTTCCTAAATAATTTTGTTCTTTTATATATCAGGGCTATAGTCCAACCCCACTATGAAAATTCAACATGGTTTGTTTTTATGGAGTAAGGAAAAATAAATAACTTTCACTAAGAAAAATTAACCATATAGTAAGAAAGTTATTTGCACTGATGGAATCTAAGAAAAGAATATGTTTAAATATAAAAAATAAATGTTATTTAAAAAAATATATACCAAATGATACAGATTAGATAATACATTCCTACATAGATGGTGGATTGGGAAAAGTCTAATATTAATTTGGTGGTAGAAGATAGATAGTTTCTTACGTAGATACAGATTAGCAAGTCTAGAAGAAATCAGACCCTAAAGTTGTTTTTGCTACTCCATTAATTTTCTCTTTTGGCGAAACCGGTTGAACAGATCCGTAAGATTTTACCAGGACTCAACTACGTCAATTGAAGGCTAAAAACTAAGTAAGTCGGCATAATGATCAGCGTCATGTGCATTCCGCTTCCAAGGTCCCCAACTTCAATTATAATTTTCAGTGTGATAATCAGAGTGATGTCATCTGTACGTACATTGTTATATCTGTCATTCATTTTTTTCCAAGAACGGAGATTCGATGTAAAAACATATGATTTAACATGTGTTGTGGGAATGGCTAAATGACGAGAAAAGACAAAGAAAAAAACGCAATGGGACCTATTTTCTTTGATCTTTTTGTATTGAATGGACCTAGATTACCAAGCTAGTCAAAGCTATGATGGTTTGGGCCCAGATTTTCGCTGTGTTCGATGTATATCGTTAAGAATTTTTTTCAATAAAAAATAAGATTGAATAAGGATACAATTCTACAAAATTTCCCGTGTTTATCCTTTGCCAGGAATAAAATCTCTTTTTCAAGTATGTAAAGTCACAAATTTTCTTGACTTTAATGCTCATCCACACAAAAAATTTCTGTTGACAGACCACTTATGTCTGCCACTCGCAACGCAAGAAAAGTTCTCCAAGTATATTTCAACACTTTATTAAGTATATTCTAGGGATTTCGATCCTTATCTATTGATTCATATCCTCCAATATATTTAGCACCATACACGTCCCGTGTTTTGTTTGATTTTTTTTTTAAGGAGTCGTAATTTTACACGTGCACAAAAACCCGTCTCTCTGATACATACATTTATTTAATTATGTAGTATATAACTTTTTTATGTTGTATTTAAAATTGTGAATAAGTAATTCATTATTATATATTTCTATATAATATGTTGTAATTAAATCTTCCATTATTATTAAGTATAAGTTGTATTAATAATTTAATAATAATTATTAATCCTCTTTTATTTTAAAATTCAAACTTTTTATACACCACACCACATCACAATAAATCGACCCCTCCAAACTATTGAATACTTTAAAATAAATTAATTGTAAAATAAATAGTTATTTTTTAGTTTATGTTTGTTTAAATTAATATGTTAAAATTTAGTTTTGGTATATGAGAGAATTAGTATGCCAACCCCATATCACCTTTTGAGCAGAATGCGATATGCAACAATAATCTAGTATTTTCTGTGGAGGTGATAGTGGACAATAAGGTTGTGTGTTCCTTCATATGACATGAAAATGAGTTATGCAGGAAGGACATGTTTCATTTTACAGTGAGCTTGAGCAATGGTGAAGTCATAGAAAAGAGCAAGGACATACAAAACATAAAAGTGATGAAATAATTTAAAGTGAGATGGAAGGTGATGGTGAAGGGCAACGATGTGGTATTTCAAGTGATGGACTCAATGAACCCTGGGTATATACATGTTCAAATTTTAGTGACATGTCACATCTATCAATGTAACCTGTAGCATAGACAAATGGAAGTTATAAGATAGACTCTAATACCTCACTGTCTTGTTGCCACATCAAAGGCACTTCATTGTTGATTCGAGCTACACATCAAATGTGAATCCCTACTATAATAAAATCAACTCTCATTATGTCCTCTTCCGTTCTTGATAATATAAAAAAACCAATCAAGGATGCTTCTACCTTGTAAGCTACAAATCCTTTTCTAATTGGTATTTGTCATGTATTTCTAAAAGTTACCATGAATGTGGGTCTAGTGTATGATATAGACCCCTTGGTGTAGCATATTAATTGAAATAACTTGTCATTTACCCTCACCATCACTACTCAACTCACCTTGAAATAACTATTTGATTGTATTGTATGGCCTTACCCTTTCTTCTAGGGGTCTGAGTATGGCATTTCTATATGTTCTTAAGCTTTATGTAATTACTCTAAGCATTAATATAAATTGGAATCATTATTGAATGGAAGCTATAAAATATAATCTGGGACCTCAATGTCTTGTCCCAACATCAACAACATTGCATCAATGATTCAAGTTGCAAAAGACACATGGAGCCATGTTGCAATCAAATCAGCTTGTATGACATCCTTGTCTACCCTTGATAATAGAAAACTTCCAATAAAATATTTTGCGACCTTGTTTTGATATAATTGACATGTATCATTTTTCATTATTTTCACAGTGATGTGTAAATTTAAAATTTGATGTAGTTGCATGTGTAGGTGTAATTTATTTGGGATAAGTGTTATCTATATATTGTTATAGAGTAATATATTCATCTTTCAAATGGTATCATGTTTGTTGATACTAATATTATATTGTTTTATGGGTCCCCTGATGTATAATATCACTTAGAATACCTTTTCATTTTCCATCACCATCATTGTACAACTTCTATTGAAATATTTCATGATTTGCATGTTTTGTATGGATTTTCCCTTTCTTCCATGGGTTTGAGTATGGCATAATTTGTGCGTAAGATATTAAACCTCATGTAGTTACTCTAGGTATCAATATATTGGTAGTATGGATGAATGGAAACTTCAAGATAGAATTTGGACCTCAATGTCATGTTCCCACATCAATGTCAGTGCAATGTTGATTCAAACAAGATAGCTAGATATGGATCCATGTCACAATCAAATCAGTTCTCATGATATCCTCATCTACCCTTGATAATATAAAATGGCTATTCAAATATGCCACCACCCTACAAGCTAAAAATGAGTTTTTTATGGGCAAAGGTCTTTTAAATCCAAATACATGCACTAAAACTACCTTCAGTGTATGATATGGGCCATTTAGTGTATGATAATAAATATAATATAATATAGAGTGCCCATAGGCTTGATGCATAAATTTGGGAGACCAAAAAGGTGACATCTTCCAACTTTGTAATGTTTTTTGCAAAGGGTGTATGACCTTTGAAAAAGGGTATATGATTTCATTTCAAATTTCATAGGCCATGTATTTAGCTTTTGTTATATGTGCTATGGAAAATATATGTCGAGTGTTTTATTTTCTAGAATTATGTGATACACATGCATGGTTAATAAGAAAAAGGCTAAAATGATTTGAAAAATTATATTCAATCAAAAAAAAAATGTACTACACAATATATCACGATGGGAAATGAGTAATAACCAAAGATGACTAAATATAATAAACCAAAGATGGTTGAAAAAGGTAACAAATAGTTCTAGACCATGTAAAAGATTTCTACCAAGTTGAAAGTAAATGAAATCACACTACATCATGTTAGTAAGTATGAAAATAATGTAATAAAGTGGAAGGCACATGAAGACCAAATGGTATAAAAATAAAATAATTAAGTCAATCAATCATACTAAATCATGCTGAAAAATATAAAAGAAGAATAACATTGAAAAAATGAAATTAAATTGGTCCAACTAATTCAAGCTTGGAATTATGAAAATTTTAATACAATGGTTTTAAGCATATGTGTTATTGTAAAATATGAGGATAAAAGTGAAATATCAATGAAATAAGCATAAAACATACTATATCAAGATGGGAAACATGTCAATGATGCATAACTTATAATCAATTACTACATATCTCAAATTTGACACATGTAATATGATTGTGACTTGGGTATAAGAATATTTTGTGAGGAAGGCTTGGTCCTATTCATGTCCTACACTAAAACACACAAAGGGAACACCAATGAGGTGGAAATAACTTTGAGAATGATTTTAAAAGGATTTTACGTATAATATATCCTCTTCAGTCAGACCTTATACAAAGATGATCACTAAGGAGTAATCATTGAATTATTTACTCTTTTACCATTGCAATTAAATATAGTTTAAATAGGTGTTTTTTCAAATTAATATTTTAATTACACTGATTTTATCTTTTGTACACAGTGCCAAATCAATTTACATTAAAAAAGTATTAAACTTTTGTTTTCCCAATGCTTATCTACCTATATTTCATCACCAAGGGAGAAGTTGACTTGTTTTTTTGGCCAAGTATAAATATGTGGTTGATGGTATATATTGGCAAACCATCTGACACCCTAATCAATATGGGATTATGATTTGAGGGGATAGGCATCACTACCATGACACTACCATCACTAGTACAAATCTCTTTCAGCTTAAACATTCTTAAACCACCCTTAGATTGCTTTCTATTTTTTTACTTCGGCTAACATATTTATCACATTAAAAATTAAAAAAAAATTATAACTTAGTAATATTTAGGATTACCAATTATTTAGCATTTACTTTTTGTCCTAGTTTGTATTTGATCATTGAGTGTTGTATTAAAAAAATTTCATTGGTCAGTGTTGGTACAAGGTTTATGATGTGTGTTCCAATTTGATTGATCAAATTTACCCAATTTTTTGTGTGCTTGATTTCATTTTTATTCAATTTATCTTACAAAATATTCCCCTATTTAAATACACTATCATCTTAGTTGATACATCCTTTTACAATTTATTTTGCCTTCATGTCTATAATATATAGTTGACCTACACAACTATGTATCCTTATCTCCTTATTTAATTCTCTATTCAGTAGTACACAGTTGAACTACATGATTTTGTATCCTTATCTCCCTATTCAATTCTTTGTTCAATAATACATATTCAACCTACACAAGTATGTATGTTAATCTTTTTATTATATTTCCTTCGTTATAGAACACAGTCGACTAGTTTGACTATGTATCCTATCTTCTGATTTCAACTTTACATCCTCTCTTTTTAGCTTCCTTCTCTCATCATTAAGGTCACATTTGAGGACAAAACAAAATTGAACTCAAAAAATATGATGACCTTTATCAATCCCAATATGTTTCCACATCAACAAATCTTACCTTCCAGTTTAGATGAAATCAATGCGCATGTTACCTCTTACACTACTAATTACGAGACTCCTCCTCATTGATCTTTAGTTCATAAACCTCTTTTTTCCTTAGAATATCATTCAAAGTTACAGTACACACTTGAATTTATTTTATTCATTAATGAATCTGCTCAACATAGGGGATCTTACCCTTCAACTATTTAAAATCTCATAATAAGTGATCAAGTAGAGTAACCCCATTCACCCTCCCCTACATTCTCTAAAGTGTTTTTTGGTGAAACCTTCTTTCTTTCTCAACCTCTCCTTTATGTGTTGGATGTATTTCTTTAAGAATTTTTTTAATGGAAAAAAAGATTGAATAAGGATACATTTTTGCAAAATTTCCCATGTTTATCCTTTGCCAGGAATAAAATAGCTTTTTCAAATATGTAAAGTCACAATTTTTCTTGAATTTGATGCCCATCCATATAACATTTTTATATTCATAGGCTGCTTATGTTTTCCACTTGCAATACAAAAAAGTTATCCATTTATATTTCAACACTTTATTAAGAATATTTTAGGGATTTCGATCCTTATCTTTTGATTCATATCCTCTAATGTAATTACGACCATACACATCTCGTGTTTTGTTTGATTTTTTTTAAGGAGTCATAATTTTACATGTGCATAAAAACCTGTCTGTCTGATACATACATTTATTTAATTATATAGTATATAACCTTTTTAAGTTGTATTTAAAATTGTGAATAAGTAATTCATTATTATATATTTCTATATAATATGCTGTGATCAAATATTACAAATTATTATTAAGTAAAATCTATATTACAATATCATAATTTTATAATAATTATTAATCTTCTTTTATTTTAAAATTGAAACTTTTTATAGACACATGACAATAAATGGACCCCTCCAAACTATTGAATACTCTGATGGAAACTAATTGTAAAATCAATAGTTATTTTTTAGTTTGTGTTTTTTTGAATTAGTATTTTAAAAAAAATGAATGAATTTAGTTTTGATGTGAGAGAGAGCTCTAATTTTTTATATTATAGCTCATGAATAAAGAAATGTAATTGATAATGACATTATTAGCACTTGCCTTGAAGATAAAAATTACACTAGAGTCGATGTAATTTTATATTTTGGTAAGGTGTAATTTTATAAATAGAAAGAATGTAAATAGTTAGTTATACCTCACTTAAAACTCATGTCCACTAATCATATCTCACATCTTGTATATAGTGCCTTATGCAACAATAATCTAATATTTCTGGTGGAGGTGACACTAGAAACTGAGGTTGTATGTTCCTTCATAGTGCATAAAAATAAGTTATGCATACAGGAGACATTTTATTTTATGGTGAGCTTAAGCAATGGAAAAGTGATAGGAAAGGGCAAGGCCATAAAAAACATGAAAGTGATAAAATATTTTAAGGTGAGATGGAACATGATGGTGATAGGCAATGACATGATATTTCAATTAATGGTGTGGGGCAATGATAAGTCATTTCATGTGATGGACTCAATGATCTTGGGTAGATACATGTTCCAATTTTAGTGACATATCACATCTATCAATGCAGCATGTAACATGGACAAACATAAGCTACAAGGTAAACTCTGAGACCTCAATGTCTTATTCCCATGCATAAAAGGTATTTTATTATTAATTCAAGCTTCACATCAAATGTGAAGCCTGACTATAATCAAATAAACTCTCATCATATCCTCTTCTATCTTTGATAATAAAAAATATCCGATCAAGGATGCCTTCACCTTGCAAGCTATAAATCCCTTTACAATTGGCATTGGTCCTATAAATAAAAAAAATACCATCAATATGGGTCTAGTGTATGATATGGGCCCCTTGGTGTAGGATATTACATGAAATATCTTGTCATTTACACTCACCATCACTACTCAACTCACCTTGAAATCATTCACATTTTGATTTTTTGTATAGCCTTACCCTTTTCTCTAGGGGTCTGAGTATGGCATTTTTATATGTTCTTAAGATTTATGTAATTATTCTAAGTGTGAATATATTGGCATCATGATTCAATGGAATCTATAAGATAGACTTTAAGACCTAAATGTCTTGTCCCAACATCAATGGCATTGCATCACTGATTTGAGTTGCACATGAGACATGGAGCCATGTCATAATAAAATCGGCTCTCATGACATCCTTGTTTACCCTTGATAATAGAAAACATCTAATAAAATATGTCATCACCTAGTATTGATATAATTGACATCTACCATTATGCATTATTTTTACATTTATGTTTCTATTGAAAATTTAACATAGTTTCATGTGTAGGTTTAATTTATGTGGGATAATTGTTATCCATATGTTGCTACATAGAAATATGTTTGTCTTCCAAATTGTACCAAGTTCATCAATACTAATATTGTATTGTATTGTGATATTATATTATTTTAAGGGTCCCCTAGTGTACAATATCACTTAAAATACCTTTTCATTTTCCTTCACCATCATTTTTCAACTTTCATTAAACTATTCAACTATTTGCATGTTTCATATGGATTTGCCCTTTCTTCCATAATTTGAAGTATGGCATAATTTGTACATATGTTCTTAAACCTAATGTAATCACTTTAGGTGTCAATATATTGGTATTATGGATGAATGAAATCCTCAAGATATAATTTGAGACCTTAATGTCATGTCCCCACATCAACATTAGTGCAATGTTAATTCGAACAACATAGGAAAATGTGGATCTATGTCGCAATCAAATAAGCTCTCGTGATGTCCTCATCCACCTTTAATAATATAAAATGTATAATCAAATATGCCACCACCCTAAAAAGTACAAATCCTTTTATTATAGGTGTAAGTCTTATAAAAATCCAAATACTTGAATTAAATCTAGCTTTAATATATTATATGGGCCATCTAGTATCTGATACAAAATAGAATATAATATAGGGTACCCATAAGGTCGATTTCCAAAGTCGAGGGACAAAAAAGGTGACATCCTCCAACTTTATATTTTAAAAAAAAGGATTTACGCCCTTTGAAAAATGGTGTATGCCTTCATTTCAAAAAAAAAAGGCTCAGGCTTGATGTTAGAACCTAAAGGAAGTACGCCCTTTTAAAATCTATAATGATGTACCCCCTTTATTTTATTTTCATTTCTCTTCCATTTTTTTTAGATGTATGGTTTTTTCTAGAATATTTTGCTAAAGGTCATTTTTGACATGCATGCTTTGGATTTACATCCCACCAATGGGATTCAAAATTTTGGTTACTATCTAAGGTATGTTGATTTTTAAGTTTTAAATTTTATAGTTGCATTTATATTTATTAATGCATGTAGGGTTTTGAAATTATATTTGCACTAGATTACCTTACATTGTCTAAAAAAATCTTATATTTTTAAAAGTATACATACACAATTGAATAATGGATCCATTACTTGAAGAAAATGTAGAACAAGATCTTAAATAATTTGATTTTGCACAAGAATAAGTTCAATTTTATGAACAATACAATGCAAAAATTAAACAATTACAAAAAAATATAAATGGTTTGCATCACTTCTTAGACAATAATGCATGTACTTCACTTGCCAATACACTAGAGATTGTTTTTAATGAAGTAAGAAATGTAACTTCACAACTTGATGCAATGTTACATTGAAGAGGGTCCAAAAATAGTTTTTATTTTGATAAATTATCATATGAGGATGTTAAGGAAAAATAACAAAAGAATATGTGTGTGCCTTGTTTGTTAATCCTAGAACCAACCAACACCACTAGTGAATTGCAAACATAATAATATTTATTGGCATGTTCATGAGGGGATAAAAAATAACTTTTGGGATTGTAGTGGATTGTGTTTGAAGAGCCTCCATGCAACAATAATGAGGTTTTGTTATAAATTTTTTGAGAAAACTTTATTTTGAGTTTGTGATACAATAAATTTCATATTATTTTGACATGAAGGCCCCCCAAATTAGGGGAGGTGGGTATTATTTTGATAGACCTAGTGCTATGTAAGACTAAATTTATCCTAAGCAAGTTCAGAGAAACTAAAAAAAATAACACATTCTTCTATCCCTAAAATTTTCATTGTACCATACAGATGGACACCTTTGAGGTAGTTATGAGTCTAACACAATTTATGGTTGAGCATGATATGCATATATTGAGGACTTCTCATCAACCTACAGGTGGCGAAAAATCTAGTTGTGGTATCAGTGCTCATGGTAGTGGTGGTAGTGTTATTGGTGCTAGTATCCATCCTTCTTCTAATCATGATACATTTCTTATAAATCATTTCACATCATGTAGAAGTAAGTGTATGGGACATCCTATGCAGGGATGGCATAAATAGACTACATCTATGGAGACTAGACCTACATTTGTGCATCATACTAGTACTTCTCATTATATTCCATCTACACCTCCTTAAGTAACTTAATACATGAAGACACCCAAGTGTATTCCTTCTATATTTTCTTTATGATAATAGAGGACTAGCATGCCATAGCATACATCACTTGTATATGCTTTAACAACTCATGACACTAGCATACCTAACACTATCTCAATTTTACTAGCTTTAATAACTCCTCTCAAGATACCTCAACTTGATGTGTAGGACTTACCTACCTCACCATATGTATTTGATACACATGTTTAATTTCATTTATAGTTTGGTTATGTTTGGAATAGAATATTATGTTTTATTTAGTATGTGTTTACTCAATTGACTAATTTATTTGATTGAAGTTTCTATTTTTTGCTTGTATATATGATTAGTGATATTTTTGGTAGCTCAATAGCCCTTGATTTTATTAGAGATTATGCAATTGGCATTATTGTACCTTATACTCGAGATTAAAAATTTTAAAATTACATATTGATTCATGTCTATTTATTGTCCTTTGAACAAAAATCTATGGTTTAATATTATATGATAGTAATATATTTTTTATCGTAATCATTGGATTCACACATTATTCATTTATTAGTTTTAAGGATGATGATGGATGTTATGGGCACCCCTCATAGACAACAACAAGTTTTACCTGATCTTGTGTTTACATCTGAGGATCTATTATCACCATAATAGGTCATGATTCAATGATGGATTTAGGCGAGAACTCATAGTAATTTTTCTAAGATTCAATAATTGATATTCTATGTCATATTTACATAAATTTATACACATCTAGATCTAATAATATATGTATGCTCCATAGGATTCTCCATCACATGTGTATATTCAATCTCACAACCCTAGAAAACCATTTAGGTGGAATATGGTGAATTTAAAATCATATTTTCAAATATTGTCCATGAAAATTTTATCATTTTGAATATAATTTTAATACATTGAATTTTGAATTTTATATATTTTGAAAACACAACAATTTATAGAGGTTGTGGATCAAATATTTAATGACTCGCATGGTAAGAGGAGAATCTCTCCTCATATTGAGGCATCTAGCACCCATGGCTCTACATCTATGGAAATAAAACACAATTTATTTGGAGGTAATTAGGAGTAGTAGAGCTAGTTATTATGTTATGGGTTTAGTTGTAGCCACAATCGATGTTGTATACCAATATGGCCCACATTTTATGCCTATATCATAAATTAAATAGAAAGTAAAATATGGAAATAATGTAAAACTTTATTTCTAAGGTTGTTTCAAACATACATGAACACATATTGTTGGGTAATCCATATGGTTTTCTTAAAACATGAAAAATGCATATATCAAGCTCATAATTAGTTTTAATATTAAATATAAACTATAAAATACTACGCATCCTTTTGTTTGACTAAAAATCTATGCAATCTACATGTTTTTTAAAAAACTTTCATTTTGTCTATTATCCTAACTTAAACATTTTTTTTTATACCCATGTGGTTTGTCTATACTTAATAACATATATACTAAATATATCTAACCTATATGATCCTTTGAAGAATAACTATAAAACAAAGAATGCAAAGCTTCCCTTCTAGGTTTGTTTCAAACATATATGAATACATATTATTAGTGCATGAAACTTTTTCTTACAACATACGTAGTAAAAAAATTCAATGTTTCTTTTTATTCTTTTAAAATAAAAAAATAATTGAAAAAAAATATTACTTTCAATTTGGGTATCCTTTAAAATAAATCCATGTCTATCTTGGGGCCACCCATATGACTTTGATAAAAAAATTGTTATACATTGAATATAACCACTTATATTATATCTCAACAAGAAAATATAGAGAAAAATGGATGTGTTCATTACTAAAAAAGGAAAATAATTTGCACTAATCCCATAATTCAAAGATGCCTAGAATTAATTAATTACATACTCAATATATCTAGCCTATATTATCCATTCAATAAATAGTACAAAATATATATAATGTAAAACATTCCTTCTAGGTTTGCTTCAAACATATATGAACATGTATTTCTAGGACTCGTACACATCATTCATTTATGTTAGTGTAAGATATTTATTTTCATGGACTTTCTTGCACATTTTTTAAAAATCTTGCTTAGGTGTTTTTATGTACATTGGGGAGATTTATCCCACATGTATGAGGATGTTGGCTTGATGTCTTTCTTCCACCTATTTTGGGGAAGATATTTCCACATGCAAAATATGGTTAAAATTCACTTATCTTCCACCTATTTATGTACATATTCACCTAGTCATTCATATGCAATGTGAGTTATTCATATGGAGATATATATTATTTCTCATTGTATAATGTATTCGTGTATAATGGATTAAGATATTGTTTGAGCAATGCATCAATGGCTTTTACTATGATAATAGTTTGTAGTTTGACCCTGGGTGAGAATATTTTAATCTATTTCATGGTATAAAATCCTCCTTCAAGTTATTATTACTCAGAGTAGGCCATACAACCTTCTCCTCTATTAACATTTGCATCAAGATTCATACTTATTGGTGCAATACAATTTTTATTTTATTTTTGGATTGGCCTTCAAGCCAAGTTTAGTTTATTGATTCTATCGGAACTTTGTCTTTGGTTCTTTTTGTTTCAAAAACTTTTGTTTGGCAAAGTTAATGTAGACTTCTTGACTAGATTTCATCTTTATTTGACCATATTGCTCCTCACATCATTTTTTGACATCTCCAATATTTTGTATTTGAAATTACATCATATTTGATGTAATCGATCATATTTAGATTTTATGTTAGATTCTATCTACTTTATATCAAAACAAAGTGAAGCTATGTTTGTTGTGTTATTAGATAAGTTTTATGTCTAGTTGTTAGCTATTTCAACTAGTCTTCAGCATGTTCATCAACATTTTTTCCCCACAACCCTGATCATGGTTCTTCGTGTTCACGACTATTAAAATAATTTTTATCAACTACATAAATTCTTGGATATACATTTAGGCCCACTAGGGTATATCTAGTTCTATCCTCCACTACCTATGTAGCTCTTTCAGCGTTTTGGCATCGAATTAGCATTATGTTATCAGATAGGATCATTACATTGTTTTTTTCTAGCTAGTATTTTTTACTATAGATTGGGCTTGGAATAGTGTTTTTATCAAGAGATGCATTTTTTATATTTCTCACACATCACAATGACATCTAGCAACAAGTCAATTTTAGACTAGAAGGTAGTGATAGACAATAACACGTTATTTCTAGATCAACAAAAGTGGGTACTATTCATCTCATGTTTCCCTCTCTTTTGAGGGTGATGTCATTTTTTTCTCCAAGAATTTAATATTTTTTGGTTAAATTTTATTTTTACCTCATTTATGATGGAAAAAATTATATAACTATATATTTTGATCGATAACTCAAAATTGAGTGCCATTTTTTCAAATATATAATTTTCTATGCTTAATCTATTAGTGTCATTTATTTTTTAAAGCACACTCAATTATAAAGTGCCAAATTCGAATGGGGATTTAATGCAATATCCATTGAGGTTTTTCTATTTCACATTATCTATGTTCATATCTATGTCAGGATTTACTTCTTCATCCACACTAATGCTTTATTTTTTGGAGCAACTCTCATGACTAGTGATGAATTCTTCTACAAGTTGATAGTATCCTTGTTTGGAGCTATTATAGTGTTTAAAGGGTCTCCCTTATTTTTATTTAATATTTTATTGGGATATATTGTGCTCACACTAAATTAAAAATTATCATGGGAGGTTTGATTTTTAGTCTACCTACATACACGTGTACCTCAGTTTGTGCACTCTTTACTATTTCATCATATTCAACACCATTACTATTTTGACTTGATGTCTACAACAACTCAAAATCCATGTGTTTGAGCAAGATGGATTGGAATCAATAGGGACACTTAGATTCACAATGCATCTTTTATTTGTGCATGCGTACCTCATCAGGTATTTTTGTCAAGACCCATTTCCTCTACCCAACAAAGATAAGCTGGGGGGGGGGGGTGGGGAGGGTGGTGGGGGAAGATGGATGGTAGGATTGGTGGTGTTAGTTGTATTATTTATCCTTTAATCATTTTCCCTAAACATTTCTTGTTAGCTTGCTTATGTGATTTTTGTGTACATTGGGTGGATTTATCCTACATGTATGAGGATGTTGCCTGAATGCAATTCTTCCACTTATTTTGATAAATTTATTTGCACATGCATGGTATGATTGGAATTCACCTATCTTATACCTATATGTATACCTATTCAGCTAGTCATTCATATGCAAGGTGAGATATTCATGTAGAGACATAGAGAATTTGTCATTGTATGGTCTATTTATATATAATGGAATGAGATAGTATTTGAAAAATGCATCAATGTCTTTTATTTTGGTAATGGTTTCTAGATTTAACCTTTGGTAAGAATTTTTTGAACTCTTTCAGTTCACAATATAGATGGTGAATATATCAAATGCATAACATTTTTTTAATAGAAAAAATGAATAATGAAAGACACAAAACCTTATGGATTCAAAAATTAATGTCTATTTTTGGCCATCCACATGTATTTGTTCACATAAAGTGGATATATATGGAATATATCTGACTTACATATATTTCATTGAAAAATATATAAGGACTGAAAAAGTGTTCACTATCAAGAAAGAGGTGCACCTTGTATCCGTTCATAGGGTGAAGATGACCACAACAGAGAAATACAAAATTATATCAATGATTTCATCTATGTAAAATCCCTTTGGATTTTTTATGCATATTAAAACCCCAATAAATGAGCCATTGAATAGAAAAAATGAAAAATAAATAATTTTCATTCAAAAATTTGCCACATAATAAGAAAGTTATTTCCACTAATGGAATCCATGAAAAGGACATATTTTAAAATTTAAAAAAAAAAGTTATTTTTAATAAATACATATACCAAACATATAAAATGACACTTGTTACGCTAGAGATATTACGTTCTTACATAGATGGTGGATCAAGAAAAGTCTAATATTAATTTGGTCGTAGAAGATAGTTTCTTATGTAGATACATTTTTTATATTTTTACAAGATAAAAATATATATTTTACTAACCCAAAGTTAAACATAAAAATGGGTGATTTGGAAGACATTTTGCATGATAATTACCACTACATTTTTCGATTTCTCTACAAATATTTTTAAAATGGGAGTGTTAAAGATAATAAGAATGTTACCAAATTATGAACAAAGAATGTAATGAAACTTCTTTGAATGCACTAACCAAAATAAATTATTAGTACAACATGTTCACAAAAACATTTATATCAATAAACTCCTTCAAACATCTAACATTTATTTTATTGTATGACATGGGTAGTTACATCAAACATATAAAATATAGCAATCCTTATTTAATTTTCTTAAATAATATTTTTACATGAAAAATTCAAGCCATCTTTGTTGAAGATTGTATAAACTCTAGCATCAATCAGGTGATTGATTGAGAGTAGATTACACATCAAACTTGGAACATGTTGTTCAACATGTATCCACTTGATGATTGAATCTTTACGATTGATTCTTACACTACCTTAACCAAAAAATTCATAACTAAAACTATCTCCAAGAATCATCTTGTCTTCATGAGCCTCTTCATAGTCTTTGAACCACTCCTCGTATGTAGTCATATGGAAATTAGCACTTGAGTCTACTAATCATGCTTTATCTAAGACATTGGAGGTTAAACAACTAGTTTTAACATACATGCTTTTCTCCATGCTAGAAGTTAGAAAAAAAATAATCTTTCTCCTTAGAAATATAAACAATACACACACTTTTCTTGTTCACTTTGGTTTGCACTTCCAAGATATTGATTCATATTTATTACTTCTTGTACTTGAAGATATAACTTATTATTTATTTGTATTTATACAAAATTTGTCATTATTTATCTCCTTCATACATCTTCTTGTGATCGATTCTTCTGAATTCATAATGAATCTAAAAGTAATAATCTCTATTTATTATTGTAACCAAAAAATTTATGGTGATGGTAATGGCTCAAAGAACCCTAGCCAGAATTGATGGAGATGGCAATGCGCTGGTTCTTTGATATGGATTAGAAATATCTTTTGATGCATCAATAGTGATCATTGCCACAGTGATTGAGTCATCTAGGCATAGACATGAGGATATTCCAGTTGTTTCTTTTGTAGACCTACATAAGTGGAGAGTTTTATCAGTGAATTTAATGGATAATAAAGTTACTAACCATGTCTTTGTTATGAATAATGGTAGAGGAAAGGAGGTTTCCAGACTCATTTTGCCAAATATAGGTAGTTTTAGCATAGATCTTGGGTAAACAAGTTGAAAGACTAGATCTAAGGTAGCTAGAAAAACCCTAAGATACAGATGTCATGTGAATCTATGGAATACTCAGGGTTTGCATAATCATAATGTGATAATAGGAGGATAGAAATAGGGGAGGTTCAATCCAGTGTTGTTAGAGGAAAAGGTACAGTCTAATATTAGAATCCAAGAAATAGGACATGTATCAGGTGGAAGATACCTTACGAAGGTTTTGGAAAAATGCTAAAGCTCCCCTATAATTCCAACCAAAGATACCCTTGTTGTTCTATTTGATAAATAGGAGATGGAGGTTGTTAATGCAAGGGAAGAATGGATTTCTATGTAGGCACTAATTCGTAAGTTTGAAGGGTTATGGTTGAATCTACCAGCTTTTCATGAGTGGATTTGAACTAGATGGATATCTAGGGTGGAAGGTAAAAGTTAGATTTTTCCATATTCTAGTTTTTTTTAAAATATATATATATATATAGTAGATAAAGAGGCTATCTTTAATGATAAGGTTTGGGAATGAGATAAACATAATCCATTGGTGAAACCCTGGCATCTAGATTCTAATGCCTAGACTAAATTTTTTAATTCTAAACTAATTCGGATTAGGCTATTAAATCTTCCTTACCAATTTTCAGATGAGTTGGTGCTTTCAACGATTAAAAATACAATAGGCAATTTTTGGTCCATTGATAAATTGATTATTGTTAAGGGACATTCCATATATGCCCATATTTTTAGTTATGTATATTTTTCTAAAGATTTACCTTCCCAAATAGAACTATGGGTTGGGGAAAAACATGGACGTGATCTCTTGATTTTGAAGGTATATTTTCTAGGTGCAGAAGATGTTTCAAAATAGGGCATATTTTGAATGACTACCCAATTTTTGAATTCAATAAGTCAATATCGTGGTAGAAAAATGCAAAAATTAAACATAATATGGTCCCAACTATGGAGGATAGTGGAAGTGATAATAGGGGATCAAAATCAGAGATCCATTTGGAAGACAAAGAGTAGAATCATTGAATTAAAATAGTATGTTGTGAATCAATAACCAAGGAAAGCGGGTTGTTGTGTTACATGAAAGGAATAATGGAAATGTAGAGTTTAGATAAGATCCAACAACTCAATCTCATTTATAATCTTAAGAAGTGTTTGACTTAGCACGAGTAAAGAATCAAATGGATTTTTTGGATATCTCCATCCTCGTATTGCCAAATCCTAAGGAGGAAGGAGAATGGAAAACTATGAACCATAGAAAGAAAGGCAATGATAAACATGTTTTGAAACCTTTGACAATGTCTCTCAAATGTAACAAAGAAAATATCATGGGAGATTCTTATTCGGTATTTTCTTGTTTTCATTTTTTTTCTGTATTAAGGAACAACTATTGTTTAAAATTTTAGTATTTGAGGGCATTTTCTCTCTAATCTTTAGTTGTTCTTTGGCATTTTTTTTCTTTAGCATTTTATTTCATGGTGTGGCCTTTTTTTGTGTTTCTCTTCTAGGGTATGGGTCCCTTGCTAAAAAAAACCTACCTTTTACCTTTAATAAAACATAACATACCAATAAAATCATCAATTTTGAGATTACACACATTAATGCTGCCACCAATGGAAATAATAAAATTATCCCAAAAATGAAGTAAAATACAAACCAAAAATTTACATTTACAAAATATTCTTCACATAATCTCCAATGGACTTTAGTGGATTTACAAGACTATTGAAATCATTTAGCTTGATTGGTCACCCTGTCACCATCCTTTATCTTAAGATCCTATAATGTCTTCCTTACATATATCATATTCATGGTAGACTTGGATTGACACACCTTTTAAAGCATATCCCAAAGCTCCATTGTCACACTTTTCCCAACCACATTCACCATTATTAATTCCCTCAAGTCAAGGCCAATCAAGATATTGGACTTAACATTCATCTAGTCCCAATATTCTTGCATCAGTATATTAAGTTTCTCATCCTTCATGACAACATATTTAAACTCTCTCTTTCTCTCAATAAATATATACTCCATCTTCAATTTATAAAAATTGAAGCTGTGCCCATTAAAATGAATTAGATACACATATAATACATCCATCTTTTATCATCAATTAAATAAAAAGTAAAAAATTGAAGCAACGCAAAACATTATTATTAAGTTTGTTTTAGACATAAATGAACATAAATTATTGGCACATGTATCTAGTTTGCTTAAAATTAAAATAATGAATTTATCAATCTCATGATTATTTTTAATATTGAATACAAACTACAAAAACACTACACATGACTTTTTTCCACTACCAATATATACAAACTACATGTTTCCTAAAATATATTCATTTTGTGTATTCCCCTAACAATTTTTTTTTTGGATACCCATGTGACTTGTCTATTCTTATAACATATATTCTAAACATATCTAGCTTATATGATCCTTCGAATAAAAAATGAAAAATAAAGAGTGAAAATATTGCCTTCTAGGTTTGCTTCAAACATATATGAACACAAATTAATGGTGCAATTTTTTTTTATAGAAATACATAGTAAAAATATACAACATTTATTTTTATTCTTTTAAATAAAAATACAATTGTAAAAAAAATATTACTTTCAATTTGGGTATCCTATAAAATACACACATGTCTATCTTAGGGCCACCCATATGAGTTTGTTAAAAAAAATGCTATATAGTAAATATAACCACTTATATTATATCTCAAAAAGAAAAATAGATGTGTTCATTACTAGCAAATAATGGTAGATTGCACTTACCCCACACTTAAAAGATGCCTACAATGAATTAATTATATACTCAATATATCTATAGCCTATATTAATCATTCAAGAAAAAAATACAAAATTGAGACAATACAAAACATTCCTTCTGGGTTTGCTTCAAGCATAAGTGAGCACATATTGCTAGGACACATACACATGATTCATTTATGTTACTGTAGGCTTTTTACATTCATGGTTTTTGTTACACATTTTTTGTTAGCTTGCTTAGGTATTTTTTGTGTATATTAGGGAGGTTTATCCCACATCTATGAGGATGTTAATTACTTCATTCCTTTCTTCCACGTATTTTGGAGAAGTTAGTCCCACATGCATGGTATGGTTAGGATTCAGTTAACATCCACACACACACACACACACACACACACACACACACAGATATATATATATATATATATATATATATATATATATATATATATATATATATATATATATATATATAAACCTAGTCATTCATATGAAAAATGAGTTATTCAATAGAGACAAAGTATTTCTCATCATATGATCTAGTTGTGTATAACAGACAGACATATTATTTGAGCAATGTATCAATGGATTTATTGTGGTAATGGTTTTTAGATTTGACCCTGGTTGAGAGTTTTTTAAAAAAATTAATGGTATCAAAGCCTCCTTCAAGCTATCATTACTCGACTTAAGCCATGAAATAAAAATGAAATTTTGATATCTTATTTCATAGCAAAGAAGTGAATTTATACAGAGAATAAATAGTTAGAAAAAGTGATATCTATGCACCATTACAAAACTGACATACCTAACTAACCTATGCTTAAATAAAACTAAATAATGTAATAGTAAATTAGTTATGCCAACATTCTCCCCTTTATTACATTATTTTTTGAAATGTATCCCAAGAATTGATCAAATTTCACCTTGCCAAGAGACTTGGTGATTATATATGCTATCTATGAATCCATCAAAAACTTTTGGAGCTAAATTAAATGCTTCAAAGCTTGTTCTCTGATGTAATGATACTGAACATCAACATGTTTGGTTCGATCATGAAAAACTAGATTCTTAACAAGATTTAACACACCTTCATTGTCATAGAATAGAATTGATGGCTATTTTTCAAGAATTTCCATATCAGACAAAATGTGATGTATCCATATTTATTCACACATAGCTCCTAGTGTGTCGTGATACTCTGCTTCCATGGATGAGAGATCAACTACTAATTACATTTTATTGATCCACAAAATGGGTCTAGATCTCAAATGAAAAATGTATCTTGAAGTAATTTTTTTTTCATCAATAGATCCAACATTGTTTTAGTCAGTGTACCCCTACAAGAAGAACTAACTATTCTTCTTGTATTTCATACCATACTCATGTGTGCCTCAAACATATCTCAAAACATGTTTTGATGTAACCTAGTGACATTTCTTCAGCTCCTACATAAATCTAGAAAGATAGTTCATAGAAAAACATATGTCTGGGCTTGTGTAGGTTAAGTAGATGAGACTCCCAACAAGCTGTCTATAGAGAGTTGCATCCACTTGAGGGATATCTTAGAATCGAGAGAGTTGTAAACCTTTCTCCATTAGTGTTGAAAGAGGTTTACAATCTGACATTATATATTTTTTAGGAGTATCTTTGCCTATTTCATCTGGGGGATAAAGATGTGATTCCAATTTCATTGTCAGGGACATCATTCAAATTTCTTTGAATCTACTTTAGTGGAATAGATCTCTTGATTGGATTGGCCTTGACCCAATGCATTATACCAGTAATGATCAATATCATGCGTGTGGGTTTTGAAAATGTAACACCACCACCTTGGCTTCTCAGTCTTCTGCTATTGTTTATGTTGTTGTGGCTACTTTTGAGGTCTCTTCTTGAATTTTGGACCCATTTTCTTGGAGATCAGTGCTTTGTCATCAAATTCCTCTTGCACGGATTGAATTGCTTCCTCTTGTTAAACCAAACTGAGCAGTTCTTCAAAAGACACTACTTTCTTGGTAATGTTGCGTATCATAATGAATGTGCCAAACTAATATGGGAGATATCTCAGCATGATTAGAACCAACATCTTGTCCTTGATCTTTTCTCCAAGTGCAACAAGTTTTGCTCATAGTTATTTAACCCAATATAATAACTCTTCAACCTTTTCACCTGATTTCATACTAAGTGTATGAAGAAGCGATTATAAATGTATAATTTTTGTCTAATTCTTCACCTCATAAATTATGGACAAAATTTCCCATGCTTCCTTTCATGTTTGTTCATCATTAACATGTGGTTGTACTTCATCAGTAATATTGAGAGTTATCAGCATGAGCACTTTCACATCTGACTTATCAAACTTCTTTTGCTTATCTAGTCTGGTAGGATGGGTCACTTTTCTAATGACGATGCCCCATAATTCTTCAAATTGAATAATCATTCTCATCTTCATCTTCCAAGTGGAAAAATTTGGCCCTTTTAAGAGCTGGGCATCTGATAGTAGCAGTTTGGGTGCAGACATATTCTAAATATTTCCTTACTTTACTTCTGCAAAGTAATTACAAGAAAAATAGTATGTATAACTTTAATGTTTCAAAAAAATTGTATAATGTAATGCATGTACCTTGTAAGAATGCTTCCTTCTTCATAGGATTATGCCTTTGCCTACATGTGAGCTAGTTTCAATGCTCAAGACTTCTACTTTTTGTGTGACTCTCCTCCCATATCTTCATGTTGTCTTGGTTTGATCCAAGTGCTTTCAACAAAAATTATTTTATACACCCTAGGACAGGCTTTCTGAGATCTTCATACTACAAATGTGACTATTCTAGGCATCATACCTTTCAGCGGACTATTGCATCCTTCCATGCATTGATCGACACTAATTAAGCTTTCAACATTGCTTTGGTTGACTGCTCTTATTGCAAACCACTCCTACTTTCCATTAGCCTCTATGCTACATGTTGATCAGGCATTTGTATGCTCTGATTCTTTTTCTTCTCCGATACATGTTTGGCTAGGCGTAAACTTCTCTCATGACTGTTCATGCTTGGCTCTAACAGGCTTGGCGATCAGGCTTTAGATGCTTTCAAAATTTTGTTGGCATCACTATCTTCCACACTTTGTCTCATTGCTTCTTCAATGCCTAGCTAATGTGTGTTAGACTTTATGTGGGCTATAGAATGCTTTTCAGTGTTTTTCTACTTCACTGGCTCTGATACCAGAGTGAAATACAAATGAAACTTTGATGTCTTAATCCTTAGTAAATAAGTGAATTTATACAGAGAATAAACAGTTAGAAAAAATGACACCTATGCACTATTACAAAACTAACATACCTAACTAACCCATGCTTAAAGCAAAATAAACAATGTAATACTAAATCAGTTATTCCAACAGGCCATACAACCTTCTCCTCTATTGACATTTTGAATCAACATTTATACTTATCGGTCCAATGCTAAATTCTTTTTTTTGTATAGCCTTCAAGCCAAGTTTAGTCTGTTGATTCTATTGGAGCTTCACCTTTGGTTCTATTAGTTTCAAGACATTCAATTTAACAAATTTAATGTATACCTATTAACTGAACTTGGTCTTTCATTGACCATATTTCTCCTTATATCTTTTTTTGGCATCTCCAGTATTTTTCATTTGGTATTGCATCATCTTTGATGTAGTCCATCAGAATTGAATTTTATGCTAGATTTGGTATGCTTATTATCAAAACAAAGTGAGGCTATGTTTGTTGTGTTATTTGACAAGTTTTGTGTCTATTTAGTATCCATTTTATTTACTCTTCAACTTGTTCGTTGCCATTTTTGCCTCATTGGCATTTTATGGTTCTTGGTGTTCATACAATTGAAAGCCTTATTGTTAGCTACATACATTTTGGGCTCTACATTTAGATCCACTAGGCTATATATGGTTTTATCCTCCACTACTTGTGTATATCTTTGAGCCTTTTGCCATTAGATTAGGATTGTGTTGTCAAATGGGATAGACATTAGATTTAAAGCCTTGCTTTTGATGTTTTTTACTACAGATCGGGCATGGGACATTATCTTTTTGGGATGGCAATTTTTACTATAGATCGGAATTGGGATAATATTTTTTCTCAAGTGAAGCTTTTTGTATATTTCTTGCACAAAACAATGACAACCATCAACATGTGAATTTCAAAATAGTAGGCGGTGAAGGCCAATAACACATCAATTTTAGATCAGTAGAAGTGCATACTATTCATATCAAGTTTCCCTCTCTTTTCAGGGTGATATAATTTTTTTTACAAGCATTGAATATTTTTGCTTCAATTTTATTTTTAACCCATTTATGATGGAAAATATTATATAAATTATATGTTTTAATCGTTAACTCAAAATCAAGTGGTATTTATTTCAAACATATATGTTTTTATGCCCTATCTATTGGTGTCATTTATTTTCTAAAACACACTCAATTATAAAGTGTCAAATTTGAGTGGAGGATAATATAATAATCATGGAGGTTTTGTTATTTCACCTTGTCTACCTTCATATATATGTGGGGATTTTCTTCTTCATCCACACTTCTCTCTTATTTTTTGGAGTAACTCTCATGATTTGTGATGACTTTTTCGATAGGGTGATAGTCTCCGTGTTTGGAACTATTCTAGTATATACAGTGTCTTTTTTCATTTTATTTGATATTTTTTTAGATATATTTTACTCATTAAATTATAAAGTGTCCTAGGAGATTTAATTTTTAGTCTAACTACATACGTGTGTACCTTAGTTTATGCACTTTTTACTATATCAGTTGGTAGTCTCTCCCATCACCACCAGGTCTATCTTCTTGAGATATTTTATATGTATATTCAACACTATTTTTTAGTAGCTAACAATGCCTTGTAGCCTGAAGTGTAACTATTTAAGTGAATTCTAGTGTCATCTTGTCTTCTTTGACAGTTTGACAATCTCCTTCAACTTATTGTAAAGCTATTCTAGTATATACAATATCATCTTGTTAATGCTCAACTAGTGACATAGCCCACTCATACATATTTTTTCATCCACTCTACTCATTTACCATTATATGGTGGTGTTTATAGATACTCCTTTGGGTTCCCTTGCACTAAACAATACTCTTTTGTATTGTTGACTACTTCTTCACGTGTTAAACATTCCTTGCACCTTCTATGTAGATAATTAAAAGTATATTTAGTTGTGTATCCCTTG
>JARHVA010010252.1:72500-77500 GCA_037957365.1 Torreya grandis
AAATGTGGTAGAGTAACTAAAATAAAATAACACAGTGCTTTACCTGAGTATCCCTCTTGATGGTTAGGGTCTAACTCCTCATTATATATAATCTTAGCCTCTTCTTCCTCTATCACTAAATCCTCCCAGATAGGGGTCTGGTTGCCTCCTCTAACTCCCTAGTCTCCTCCTCCTCTAGCCACCACCTGCTACTACTACTACTACTATAACAAGTT
Source organism: Torreya grandis (assembly GCA_037957365.1). Classification (NCBI taxonomy): domain Eukaryota; kingdom Viridiplantae; phylum Streptophyta; class Pinopsida; order Cupressales; family Taxaceae; genus Torreya; species Torreya grandis. Next base: position 72,716 of record JARHVA010010252.1, read on the forward strand.
GATATGTAGTGGTGATTGAAGTGGTTATGTTGGTTGTTTCTAGCCACTCCTTAGATCTACAAAATTTATAACAATACTTCTTACCATTGAAAGCTTCTACCTACCCTATACTCTTCCCTCTATCTCATCCTAACCACTATAGTGATGGGAGTCCCTAGTTTCGATGATTGCCACTTGAGTCTCCCAAGCCATGCTTCTCTAATCTCTCCCTCCCCTTTAAGGATAACATGGGGAACATTTATATTGGTTACATACTAAAACATGTTCTATATTTCATACAAATTAGATCTTGAAAATGTAGAAGTTACACTACATGACACAAATCTTAGTTTTAGTTCTTACTTTCCATTTGCATATTTGCATATTTGAATCTTAATTGAATATTATCTCCCAATTTTTTTAATTGGAAATACAAAGATAAGAGTATTCACTTTGTGCATATAAACCAAACTTTGCATTCATAAATCAGAGGGAAAATTCAAAATTAGAAAACTACATTGCTCATTTAAGTTTCAATTTTAGTAGTGTTACATTTTAAAAAGTTATAGAAAATAATCAAAAAGAAAAATAGCTTTCATTTTCCTTATTTTTTTTAATTTTAGCATTTATTTTTAGTAAATAGTGTAGTTTCACTTCTAGTTTTCAAAAGCCTTTGTGAAAGCGCAAAAACAAACATAAACCAAACCTTGTCAAGATGAGTAGAAGTACAAACTATGTTCATAACATTTCAAATAGAAAATACATTTCCACAACAATGTCAAAACAAGTTATCCACTTCAACTTTCCTAGCCAATATTTTTTCATGCTCGGATGACACTTCAAAATTGACCTTATCTCCCCATGGTAGGAATATTCCCTAGACTATTAGATCGTGTTCCAACTAGTAATCTTAAAAATGATATTGAATCGAAAAATAGACTTCAATTTTTCCATTCCACTCCCCTCCTAAACATTATAATTAGTCAGCTTAATGCCTTTTATGATCAAACTTTCCCCATATAAGACCCAATAGTGAGACTTATCTGCGTTATATCCTATCAAGTTAATAATAATTAGGTCAAAGCCTCCCCCTCCCTTTTTTTATCCTCAAGTCAAGCCTCACACTATCTCATTTCATTTAAAGATGAAATTAGATGGACATAGTCAACCTGATAGAACCAACATAGTCCCAAGGTTATTACAACTAATTTTTAATAGTTTCAAGAGCCTAACATCAATTAAAAAAACTATGTTTCCTTATCTTTATGCATATTGAGGGATCTTGGGATTCCATCTCTTCCCCATTCACCACTATAAATGAGCATTACAATGTTGGAAAACTATTTTGGTATTGCCATAAGCATCATTTTCCACCTGTCAATCAAAATCATGTTCATATAACTCAACCCAACCAACCAAATATTATATCTCATATGATTCAAATCCCTCAACCAAATCAGATCAACCAACCAATTCCATAGACAATTCATGCCATTATCCATTTATTGGTTATCTAAGCTAAACCTTTAGAAGTCAAGTATGTGAATGTTATCATCTTGATTTTTGAGTGTACAGTTACCTTAAGGTTCACATACCTAGAGAGTACTTATGCAACATGTAATTTAATAAATTTAAATAAATAGTATGCATTATGAGGTTTAATAAATCAAGGATAATGACTCATGAAGCATAATCCAATTAAGGTACACATAATAATTTGGTGACACATGCGACAGGACAAGCCCCTATGTTAAGTTTGGGATAGGTGTGATGTTGGGTTAATGGTCAACCTTTTTGCCCCATTCTATTGTTAACATATTTAATTTAACACCTATTATGTGCACACTGAAGGCACAAGTCAAAACATTTAGGAAATATAAAATATAATAACGAAATCAATGTGTCCAAAATATGGTCATACCAGCACATGAGGATTGTTATGGTCACATGACCTAAGATGTACATATCATGGTAAGTTAACTAAAAATATATACGGAATTATTTTGGATGTAAGATACACATCCACCAACTAGGATACCCATATTCTTAGTGGAAGGATAAACTTAGCAAAAGAAATAGGAAAAATGACTCTTAGTAAGATACACATTTACTAGAGGAAAACACTTGTTTTACTTGTGACTCTAGTGTTCTCTTCAACAAGGTCCTTAACATGTTGAGCCATGAATTATAACTCATAGCAAGGTACCCATTAAAATTTTATTCCAATTTAATAAGAACAATGACAATTTACTTGGTGGAAGATTTTAGGCTTGAAATATTGACAATTTAAAAATGGGATTTTTTTAGATTGTCAAAGGTGAGTTAGTGATGGCCCAATAACTTCCCATAATCCTTTGGATCCTAGGATAAAAATAATAGCACTCTGATCCCTTGGTAACTCCAAATTAGTGCAATAACAAACCTAATTTTAGCATCCATACATGTACTTAAAGTACCAAACAAAAATGCATGTGGATTTGATAGTGTAAACTACTATTGTAGTCTTGCATGAATCATCTAGAGCTAACTCAATTCATCACATGGTTAGTCCATACTTTTTAAAATAAAATATTAAGATAATTCATGATTATTAATAACCATGATCATATTCCATGAAACTATATAAAATAGAACCATGTAAGCTAATAATAACACTTTCACATATAATATCATGTTTGCTTAACAATATTAGCTATGAATACATCTCGATCCTATCATAATAATGAAAAAGAGAGAATACAAATAATAATATGGTCAGCCAATGATAATTATAATTCATTCTATAAAAATTAATTCTATAAGTTTATTGTAACAATCTAATCAATAATATAATCAATATGTAATTATATCAAGAGTAACAGGATTACCTCTCAATGTCAAAATAATCACATAAAATAATGGAAGAAAATCATCTCAATGCACCCAAAGAAAGGGTTCTCAACATACTATTTATTCATTATTATCAATATTAGAGTCAATTTTTACAATCAAAAAATTATTTCAATCCCTGGTTGACAATAATGTATTACTATTAATCACATCTCAAGAGAAATGCCAGGTACACAACCCATTAGTAACCATAACTCTTTCAAGGCATAGGATAATCCATTAAATAGGGCATGTAAATTATTAAAAATTCATATTTGGGAATGGGAAACTCCTTTTATGATTAATAACATGGGCATAATGTATTTCTACTTGGAATTGAAACCCTTTGATGGCCCCAATCAAAATCATTTGCTTCATTCTTGGTTACTGCATTACTTCATACTTATTTAGGAGAAACTTGGTGCATATTTTTATTATTTAATTATTATTCCAAATTTGGATTTAAAACTAAAATTTAGACTACATTTGTTTTTCATAAATATACTGAGTTAGAAATTAGATTTGATTTTTTTGTACTTCTCCTAAAATTGGATGAATTTGTGTGCTCTCTTCAACCTTATTGACTGTTCACACACCATCTTGCTAGGAAATTATTATTTTTTACCTTGATTAGTCTCTCATCACCTCTCACAACTGCTACCATAGAATATTTAACACTCTCTTTTAACACTCTCTTTACTTATTATATAATTTTTTAAATATATATCTTTCTTGTTGTCCACATGTTTATGCATTTTTTTGGTTGTGCAATATTTTATTAATTTCCATATATCTATATTAAGAACTCTTTCTAATTCTAAATGTAGAATATATAATTTTATTTATCAAATTTACTAATGATTAATATTTAATTTAAAATATTAATCTTTATAATAAATACCTTTATCCTACTGAAAATGTGTATTCTCATTTCTCCCTTGAAAATGAAAAAACTACACATAGTTGTATCCAAAAGCTCCTACCAAATTTTAGAAACTAAGACTTTATGTGTCAATTTGATAAAGTCATGTGCACAACTCAAAATTATACATTAAATATTAAATATAATGTTAGCTAGCATAAGTTACATTTAAGTTGAATATGGCATGTAATATTAGACAACCTACATGACTATTTAGGATCCACTTAGTCAAAGTGTAAGGTAAATATCTAAGTTGAGAAAACAATATTATTATTTACCCTCAATTTGATAAAGTCATGTGAATAACTCAAAATTTTAAGTTAAATATCAAATATAATGTTAGCTAACTTGACTTGCATTTAAATTGAATATGGCATGTATTATTAGACAACCTGAATGACTATTTAGGATCCACTTAGTCAAAGTAAAGGTAAATATTTCTTTGAAATTAAATAATCAAAATATTTTCTTACTTTATAATGTTATACTATTGGTATCAAACATATCTAAATGCAAGAAAATATAATAAATTATTTGAACTAGTAACTTAAAAAAGGAGGAATATAAAACAAGATGTGGAATAAAGATCCATAATATTAAGCCAAATTGAGAGTGGGCATGATAAATGTCCTAATTACATGAAATAAAATAATTAGGCAACCCAATTCTGTTGAGGAAGTAATCATTATTCAATCGAGCTTTGAATTTCATCAAGAATTGAATTTGAAAGGTGCATTCAAGTTGGCCCCTCAAAGTAAATGCATAAATAATAAGAGTTAAGATGTGATAATATTTAAGTTCATGTGGAATGAATATCGAATCTATTAGGTTATAGGTAATTTTCATGTTATGCATATATGTATATAAAATATGTAACATAGGTGAAAGGACTCACGTATATGAGCAAAAAAAATGGTTAGTTCCACAAATAAAAGGATGATTTTGAATGAAATAACATATTGTATAAGAAAAATATGGAGGTAGTGTGTGTGTGTGTGTGTGTGTTAATTACATAC
>JARHVA010010252.1:87500-145000 GCA_037957365.1 Torreya grandis
TGACTCATTTCATGTTGAGGGTGGTTATGACTATTCCCTTAAATGGTGATATAAATGGATGCTTGTAATGTTTAATTTTGTACTGATAATGGAAAGAGTGTCATAGGTGGAAGGTAACTTACTACTATGTTTATCTCAATTTTTAATCTTTTTTCCTAGTAGGGTTCAATTTAAGAGACCATATCGAAAACCCCCTTAAGTTTGTTTAGGTGAATCTAATTCACATCCTTGGTGAATCTGAAGATTCTAAAAAAAATCACATTTTAAGTTTTTTATACAACCACTCATATACATAGTTAAATTAGATAGGTTATGGGATAAATTTAAATATATTATCAAAAAATTTATTAAAACTTAATATTATTGCATATTTGGATTCCTCTCAAAGAGCTATATGATTTAAAAATAAATTATCTCAATCTAAGTCCTTATGCAAAAGTTATGGCCTTGAGAAGTTGGGGTTAATTTTTTGTCAAGCAACACATAGTACTACCCAGTTGCATCATGATAATATCACCTAGAAGCATCATGGGTAACATCATTATGTAACTGGGTGGCCGCATGTACCGCTTGATAGTAACCAAACCCCAACTTCTCAAGGCTATAACTTTTGTATATGGAATTAGATCGAGATCATTATTGTTTTAAAATTACATATCTCTTCAAGAAGAATCTAAATATGTAATAATATTTAGGTTTAGGAAATATTTTGAAACTCTTTTTTAATTTATCCTACAACCTAAAATTCTAGGCAAATTGGTCATATGTACTAGTCTTGAAAAATTGCCAAATATAATTTTCCAAAAATTAAATATTCATGAATTAATAAATATTCACCTATAAAATTTAACCTATTCCCTAGTATTTAGTATTAATTTTTCTTGTGGGATTACAAAACACTTAATATGTTCCTTTTTTCATTCATAAATATATCAAGTTGATAATATAAGGATCATGAAAACCCATTGACTGTATTCATGATTGATTGAAGATTATGGTATTTTTATTTGGAAATAATTTTAGGATCTTACCTAGTTCCATATTTTAACTTGCATCTATATTTTATGACTTAACTCATGTTGAGGGTCATGATAAATATTCCCTTAAATGGTGATATGAATGGATGTTTCTAATGTTTTATTTCATGTTAGTGATTAAAAGAGTGGTATACTATAGAATTAGTTGGCATTTGATAGTTTTCATTTATAGACTTATACATAATCTATTAATGCAATGTATGATAAAGATGTACATTGTCAACTTTTTATTTTCTCACATTCTCTAAGGATAATCATGTGAAAGTATTAAGGTTAAGGTGTGCCAACTTCTTTTCATTAATGTCAAAAGATCATATGAATATTGAAGATGACTATGTTTGCTATTTTTTTTTAATTTCTATCCAACATTAGCTAGGATTCATACACATCAAGTATTTTTACACATATAAAATTTTATTTTTCATGGAAAATGACTTTACCCTCCCTAGTTGTATCAAAAATCTCACTAACGTTTGCTACGATTTATCCTATAAGTAATTTTTTACCACATTATTTTTTTTCCTTAAATTAAATTTTTATTTTTTTAGTTTTTCTATCAAAAATTAAACTTTCATGTTATTTTTGGTGGATGTTGTGTTTTCTTTCAATCAAACACTGCATAAATGCATTAATAGACATTAATCATGGTGTGAAATTACTTCTTCACATTAATAGGAAATATTCAATTAATGAAGAACAAATTCAACTAATTAATCTCACTCATGTATCAACTAGAGGCATTGCCAACATAGTATCTTCTATAAATCAAAATTAATCCTAAAATTAAGAGTTGTCAAATAATGTCTTTTTTGAATAACTAGGGATCAAGGTATAGGCAAGTGTCTTGGAGATTTTTAATATTCTTCAAGATGAACTCCACATACCCAACCATCTAAGTAAATTCAAGTGTAACCAATCCCCTAGGGCCTTGAGGTTAATGAACCTAGATGGAGGTTGGTAAATCAATCAGGTCCCACCACTAGGTCTCATCGATGGAAGTAGGTGTCAAATAAAGTTATAAAGATTAATTAATTGCCTTTAACATTAAAATACAAGGACACCCATAGAGTAAATTAAATTTTGATGAAATAGAGATTATTATTAATATAAATATATCAACATACAAGACAATTAAAAAAAGAGCAGCATAAATTATTTATCTTTTTTGATCATTCTTACAATTTACCATCACACATTTTGCTAAAAGTGAAAGATGATATCTCTTTTAGAATGGAATATATTTTTGGAAGACAAATATTTTGTGATACCTTGAAAATGAAAATACCTCTCGCCTAAACATAATTAAAAATAAAATATTATTATTTTTAAAATTTTAGATAATTAAATGAGTAAGTTATAAGTTAATGGCTAATTCACCCACCATTAGTTCACACATTTAACTACATGTTAACTTATTAAAGTATAAAAATTGTGGTAGATAATTTTTTTATGGATAATATTCCATTAGGTAAAACTAAATGAAATGTATAACTAAATTAAATTTCAACCAATAAAAAATAATTATTTCTTCAAAATTTTATTTTATTTTAAAATTTAGAAAACTTTTGATGTTATGTAGCATAACTTTGAAAATGCTACAATTCACTAATAAATTAAGAAATATATTTGGATCTAATAGTATAACCCCCACTCTCCCTCCCTCAATGACAATGATGAGTATTATACTCCTATTCATCAACCTCACAATGTTAATGTTTTCCGTCATGTTAATCCTCTCCTTTTCTTAAACCATCCCTTCTTGTCAACCCACTCTATCTCATCAACCCTTTTCCTTTCATCAAGGTTGTAAATCTCTTGGATGTTCCACTTTCATCCACTATAGACCTCCAAATTATGGACCTTTATCATACTCAATCTTGAAATATAATATATGGATGATAATTATGCTAACACATCCCCAGTTCTTCATCACGCATTATAAATCTAATGGATGTTAAACCTTGACCTTGTATTAGTGACATGTATATTAATGTATGTATATGAGTGTAGTCTCTTTTGTTGAATTTAAAATGTGAGTATACCCTTTTTTATTGAAATAACTAAGAGGGATGTGTTTAAGAAAAAAACATAGAATATTCAAATAAAATAAGTTCAAATAAGAGTTAGAACATTTTAGTTTTATTTTTTTATAATGTAGACAAGAAAAAACTAACATGTATGTGTTATTGTGCATACGTGTTGTGGTATGTATGAATTCAAGAACCATTCCTTTTGGCTTATAAATTGCTTGGATTCATGAGACAAAGGTTTTGACCTGTATACACACAACCATATCTAAGATGTATGATAGAAAATATGAGAATTCAACTTACATTACCAAAAACACTATGAATTTTAGTGACACAATTCATAACATTATTATTTTGATGATTAGCCTTCTCTCTTCTTTCCAAATATATGATTTTTTAATCTATTGACTGTTTTAAGGTTTCCATCTAGGTTTATTTCTATCTATGGTTTTTTTAGGCCATTACATGCCACAAATATACATGCCTATATATGTTTATGTATGTTTTTTTCATTGAAACTAATTCAAAAAATATAATATGGTAAAAAACAATGCCTAATTATACGTACTTTCAACATAAACCTAATTTTAATTTTCTAGGTAGTTATGGGGGTCACATAGCTAACTATCCATTTTTTTATCACTTTTGAAGATTTATTTATTCGTTAAAAATTTAAACAAAAAAATAAGTCACAAAATATATGATCTTATATAAATTTTCACCAAATTATTTTAAACAATCTTAAATGATGCTCAAGAAATGATGGGTTGCATGGCCGACTATTTACTATATTTTTATAGAAAAATTAGAGCTCATTTTTAAATTTTAGAAGTATGACCTAACTATACTTAACCATTTTTTTTAATAAAATAGTAATATATAAACTAGACGTAAAATTATACAATTTGTGTTCTTATATAATCTTCAAATTTTAAGAGGATCTATCTCAAATAATTTTAGAAAGCTGAGATTTATCAATTTTTAAAAAAAACATGTCTATGTGTATGCCCTTGTTTATCACCTAATTTTTTGCACTTAACCTATACTCATATACCGATGTACGAATTTAAGTAAAATCATATTATAAAAGGAACCATGATAACAAAAAATTATTATGACACTATCTACACACTCATGTGGAAATATTTAAGGCACAATAGGAAAAGTAAACAAGCAAGCAAATAAACAAACACACACAAACTTGAAAATAAAATCAACAAAAATCATCTTGTCATGAATCAAATAAAATTGCACATGTGAAGGCTCAATTATATTGATAATGGGATCATGTCTCAAGCAAGGATAGATACAATGGGATGGATTTGGATATTTGAGGCTTTATACATATGTTTAGATATTTTTTAGATGGTTTTTTTTTAGGATTTTTTGAATGTTTGGATTATTTGAATTTTCATAATTTTTAAGGATAATTACAAACACAAGTACAAATGGGATAGGAATATAATATAATGGAAAAATAGGAAATATATATAAGTAACTAATATTAAAAATAATCCAACTAATGAGCAGTGATGCAAGATGGGAAAGTTATGGAAATAAACTAAACATGAGAGGGCATGAAGGGATACCAGATTGGGAAAAGAGGGCACAACAAAAATATGCTTTTTAAGAACTAAAAATTAGTAAACCTTCCATGTGGTCATATGATTTAATTTGAAAAGAATTCTATCACATTTTAATCATGTCAAATCTACAAGAACTAGGACTACATGTAACTCACCATCAAGGTCAACATGGGAATGCAATATTGGGATATGATGCAGATTGGCTCATGAAAAAAAAATGTAACGGAAGTGGAGTGAAAGGGAATGGAAATATGCCCCCAAGTGGGCATTCTCATAGATAATACTCTAATGGATAAAGCATAAAATAACTTGAGATGCATGATGTTCATGGGTTCATATAACTCTTCCCTATCTTTTATTTCCATTTTGCATGATTTGAGACCACACTTAGTTATTATGAATTATAAATCCAACTAGTTAGGCTCAAACATTCCTTTTTTTTTTTTGATCCACAAATGTATTTCACTAATTTTTTTAGTAAAATATTTCCAACTTTAAATTCTCTAGAAATGATGTGCTTATTATAGCTATGTCACCACCAATTTTTATAGGCTTTGATATGGTTTGAGGCAACTAGCCCTTTTTCATCCAAGAGTTTCAACTCTTGTAGCTAGGATAATCTATACTCCTCATAATTAATAATATCCTATAATAAAATATATAGAAAGGGTAGATCAATATTAATAGGGAGGATAACATCTGATCCAAAGATTAGGAAATAGCGTATAATAATTATGGGCACGTGGATGTTGTTTTGGTAAGCCCATAGGAAAATAAATAGTTGTAAAGGTCAATCATGGCTAACATCATTAATAATATTTTTAGGATTTTCAAAATGGTCTTATTTGATGTCTCAACTAAACCATTTCTTTGAAGATAATAGGGATGTGATTATCTAAGTTTAGTATGAAACTAACTGCAAAGGGATTTAACATATTTATTTTTGAGGGAATTTCCATTATAGGAAATTTTGGTGGATGGGATGCCATACTAAAAAATGAAGTGATTAGAGATGAATTTGGTGATCTATTTTATAGTTACATAAGTGAGTGAAATGGCCTCAGCGCACTTAGTAAAATACTCAATAGACATGACAATGTGCTTGTGGCCATCATATGATGTTGGGTTTATCTTATGTATGAGATAAAGTCTTCATTTTGAAAATGGAAAGTGATATGTGACTATTTGAAGTTCTCATGATGGAGTGTTCATTAAATCCCTATGTTTATGGAAAGCAACACACTTTTTAACATATGCACATGCATCAAATTCCATTATCGACTAGTAATACCCTATATAAAGTTGTTTATTAGTGAGGACTACTCCACTATTGTGTGCCTCACAAATCCCATTCTATACATCTTTGATAGCTATTTTTATTCTTCCAAATTTAAACTACAAAGGTTCATTCCATCATAACTTCTATTATAGAGTGTAACACAAAGTAAGATGTAACAAGAAGCATTATGAATAAATGATTTATGTTGAGTATGGGATAAATCCATGAGAAAGTTATGGTTTTGAAGGAAAGTGTATATTTCATGATACCAAGGTGACCTAGGACCAATGATTCCACATAAAATTTCTAATTATAGATGGTCATATGCCTTAATAGTAACTTATTTGATGAGGAGGTGATATTCTTGGACATTGGAAGACATCTCTTATAGTGACCCACAATTGTCAATATCATTAGATGAATTATAGTTAGTTAATGGCACTTTTCAAACTTTACTTATTCAAAATTTATGTTTTCTACCATGCACTTTTAAGTCATAAGTTTATCATATTTTTCTTGTTATTGAGAATTGAATTTAATGATGATAAGTTAAGATTAGATGTATACTTCCAACTATTGAATGTTATAAATAATTATCATACACAGGCTTATATTTAGTGATTCATACTCTATAATGTTCTTTGTGTAGGGAAATCCAATGCAAAATTCCTAAGCGATAAGATATCCTTGCAGTGTGATCAAAATTATGTTTTCCCATGAACCAAAAATTTTAAAGGAACCATCAAAGTAGATATTCCATTGTTGTGATTCGTCAACAGTCAAAATGGACTTATCTAAAAAACCTAGTTTTTAATGGTTGTGTCTAATAATGGAGTATCAAGTAATTTATCATCAAGTACTTGTCCCTTAATAAATTTATGCTTTTTATAGTTGATACCAAACTTGTATACATATAATCCAAGTTGATATGAGACTTGTCAAAACTAATTCTGAGAGAAGATATTTAAATGGAATAACTTTAGAAATAAGGATGGTCTTGTTATTGAGTATATAACATTACAAATTATGAGAGGAAAAACTACTAATAAACAACCCTTATGAATGGGTGAATAGTAATGCTCATATTCTACTAGTGTTTTTCTCAAATAATATGTAATGCATTCTTTTATTTTATTATCATGTTGGACCAAAAGTGCCCCAAGGTACATTGTGTTGTCAAAATGTAATGTAACAAAGGATTTCCTTACATTAGAGGGGATAACATTGTTTATTACAAAAATATTTATTTAATTCATAAAATTCCTCCTAACACTGACTATTATACTCAATTGTGGTCCCATTTTTTAGGAGTGTGTGAATGGATGTCAATGATCTATAGGTTCCTAACATAACAATGTAATAGCTTAAATATTTCTTTGTAAGTTGTATAAATATTTTAAATTGGATGTGGGATTCATGTCCACTATGTCCTTTCCTTTAGAAAGATCTAATCCAACACCTCACTATGGAAGAATGAAACCTAACAATATTCTAGGCATGGAACTAAAAAAACTTTTTATGATTGAGGCATACTTTGTATAATCTTTGTCACTCAAATATTCAGCACAAATTTATGGGTTAAAATGCATGAGTATTTGATTTACCCAAAATATCATACACATAATATTCCAAAATGCTAATGGAAGATAATAGGTATGTCTCTTTGATAGATAGCACCAACATTATTCAAGACAAAATACATGACCTAATAAAAAAACACCCCTTCATAGTGATGAAATTTTTATTTTGTTGATCCTAAAGTTCTATATTAATTTTATTATATCCTAAAAATTAATCCATAAGTGATAACATTTCATGCCCTGTTATGTAGTTCATAATCATAATAATGTTAGGAAATGGGAAGTAATCTTTTAGATAAGCTTTATTAATATCCCAAAAAATATGTACAAAATTGAATGCCTTCAATTTTATTTATAATAGGGACAAAATTGGAAATCCAATGAGAATAATTAGTGGGCTTGATGGACTTGTCTTCAATTTTTTGAGTTCCTTCTTGACCAAAATGGTAATACAAGAGAATGCATCTTTCGTAATGTCTTCTTGATGTGGTTCAAATCATGATGGAATAAAATATGATAAAATACAAAGGAAGGGTCCAATATAGGTATATTAGAATAAGACCATGAAAATATTTCAATGAAATATTTGAGGATAACAATGATGAGCTCGTGTTCTTATTTAGTGAGAGAGCTATTGAGCTTTATAATACATGGATTGTGCTCAATATGAAGGTTGACATCAGTGGTGTCTTCCAAAAATAATGTGGAACCATCGTCCAATAATATAGGTACCAAAAGTAATTGACACTCTTAATCTGGTTATGGACTAATTAGTTCATTTAGTTCACCCATAAAAGAAGAATTAAAATCATTCATTTTGGGTAGTGTCCAACCTTGAAATGTTTGTGAAAATTATTAGACTAATTATTCAAGTGTGTACTTCTCTTCAAGATTGAAACCGGTGCCTAAGATGATGTATGGACTCTTAGGACTCTTTGATTCCTTGTAGAGAAAGTAGTCTTCCCCATCCATTGGCACCTCAAAAAGGTTTTCACCAATGAACACATCATTTATTTTTAATTTTGTCACTATCCAATAGTGCCTTATAGAGTTTTTCACTAGAGGGCATTAGTTTTTATTTAATTAATTTATATGACCAAGGAAATCCATGTATTATCCAAACTAGGTAGCAAGGTCCAAATTAATCTTGAATCCCCATTTATGGTCCCTAAATAAGAAACCATCTCTTTATCCCAATAATTACTAAATAGCGTCATCATTTTGGACTTCATCCAATGTTATGAAATATTATTGGTCTCACTCAATGAGTTTTGGATAATGGAGGACAAGGTGAATATCTAGGATGACATTGGTGTTAAATAGATTTATATAAGCAAGATTATCATATATACTATAATAATACTTTGTGTCACTTCTAGGTCAAATTATGATTAGATGCTGTAGTTTCATTAATTTTTAGATCTAAGGGGTCACCCATAGGTGGTTTTTATCCAACAACTCAACTTCATTTTTGTTTACTAGCGAGTACCAGTTCAATAATTCCTTGATAGTTTTTTCCTAATCCTTTACCTTGGTAATTAAAGTGTCTCATGATTTTAATGGGGATGTTGTACTTTTTATTTTGATAGCATGAATAAAATTCATCATTATATAACCAAATATCCCCTAAAATACTAACTAATCTTAATCTAATAGAGCATTTTTTACAAACACTAAAGGATCCACTTGATAAGAATTAAATTTTATACACCACTCCATCTTGGTCCTTCTATGGGATTTAGGGGACTTAAGTAGTTTATAAATATTTGAAAAGCATCTTTTATTAGGTACTCTGCATAACATTTACCTTAGATAGAGAAACAAGATAATTATTTTAGATGATGAGGACCTTTAAATGAGGACATAAGGCTATTGATATCTATATATGAATACTTGGGAGATCAAGGTATGATATTATTGTCCATTTTAGGTAAACACTATGTGCTAAGATGATAACTGGTAGCATTTTAAGCATCCAAATTGTTACCACATTGGAAAGGTTGTAGATCCCTTGGAATGGTAACTCATATACCCAAATGTGGGAATTTGGGACATTGATGTAATGTGAATGGGAATGCACACATGTGGTAGATTTGTAGATGTCCAAAGAGTAGATTATATGATATCTATAAATTAATGACATGATAAGGGGTGTTATGGGTATTAGGCCCAACAAGGATGAGTAAAATAATGGTGCTAACTTATTCTCACTCTACATTGTCATACATGTTGATGGCGATAGTATGCATATTCATTTATCTTTCTCAATGGTAGTTACTACTTTAATAACTTTATTAATTATCTTAATTTATTTAATTTATCTTCAATAAATCATATAGTTTTTAAAAAATAAATATAAATTTCAATGAGTATACATATTTGTATATCTTTCTCAAGAGTAGTTATTTCTTTAATAGTGTTAGTCATTACCTTAGTTTTTTAGTGTATCTCCATTAATTAATACAATTACATTAAAATAAATATTAATTTTAACTCTCAAATACTCTTTGTCTCATCATTTAATTTCTTTTTGAAATGACCATTTTTAAATTTACATATATTTTTGTATTAATATGAATTGATATGTGTTTTTAATATTCTAAATATTGTTTAATGTCATTTCATATAAAATTTTAATAATGTGAATATTAATGTTATTAGGAAACATATTGGGATAATTTTCTAACTTGGAATACAAACTTGCACGTTCCTTGTTTGGTACTATAGGTTGGGATTAGTATAAGGATTTATAATCCTACTATGCTCTCTTGACATGTTCTCATTTGGATGTTAGACTGTGTATAGAAAGCTTTTATAAGTAATTTAATTAGGGTTTCCACAATGTATAATATTTATACAGTTTATACAATTTTCTTACATAATATTCTTACATTTTGTGTTTGTATTTATAATATGGATCCAATGATGAACTACTATGAGATAATTAAACTATCAAACACAATAACCACTGACCCAATTGTCAACCCCCTCAATGACAAATATTTTGGGTCAATGACTCAATACCATTATAACACATAAAAGTCATGCTTTTGTGCACCACCTATTTTTTAGACTAAAATTTGGACAAGTCTAGTTCAATTTGCACTTAAATATAACAAAAACATTAGTGACAAAATTACTACCACAATAGATGCACACACTTGTTTTGTATCTCATATATAATTGTTTTAAATAAATGTAACTACAACATGTAGAAACATTTCCATCATGATATCAATGAATATTTTGCATCACCATATTATAAAAAATGAATAAGTATATATGCTTATTGACCTTATTAATAGGTTCCATGCAACACATGGATCTCAAAAGAATGTTTAAATTCCTTGATGAAAAATCATCTGATCAACATATGAAAGACAAAGTAACCAATAAGTTGTAGATTTCTACAAATTTTATCATGGTCATAAACTTTTGTATTTTGTTATGTGAAACAAGTTTTGATATTAATATTATATTATTATTACTAAAACATTATTACTTGAAATTATATAATAAATTAAATTAATCGTATAGATTGTATTTGAATGTGTATAGATCAATAAAATTATTGTAGTATAAATTATCATATGATACTAGGAAAAAATATTTACAACAAAATTTACTTATATGTTTTTGTGCATTCATTTAAAATTTAGTAAATTATTAAATATTGAACTAGATTATATCTTATAATAAATTAAAATTATATTCATGCATCATATTTGATGTTCAATATACTCATATTTTTATTTTATATTGAATGTGTTTTTCATCAGATATATTTTAGAAACATGACAACCAGGAGCCAAAAAAACACAATCATACCGAATGAGACTCCAACATTGTCACTGAATATCAAACAAATATCGCATGATGAAATTTTTAATGAAAACAATTTTTAATTGACATTATGAAACATAAAATGCTAAAATTTCTTGTCGCTCATATAAAACAATACTTAGTTGATTGTTTTTCAATTGTAAACCCTCATACACTTTTCATCACTATGTTTAAAAGTAGAAAAAATATTCTAGAATCTTTGGTATCATATATATTATAGTTATATGTGCCTTAAAATATGAGCCTAGCCATATGTTAATCCAAAATGGCATCTATGTTCCCAATCCCAAGTCCAAATCACAATGCCCAAATAGAGCAAAATTAAATTCAATGTTAAATAGTTCAAAAGTAATTAATTTAGTTTTTGAAGTTTATATGTAACCAATTATATATTGATATTATATCTTTTTTATTATAAATATCCTTTTTTGTACATTTATTTTGAATACAAATACATTTTATATAGTTTAGATAAGAAAACCAATTATAACATTGTAATAAATAGTAGAATTTCGAAAGTATTAGAAGGTTCTTCATTAGTATCATAAGTTGAAAATTTTTAAAATATTTTTATGCTTGAAATGATCTTTATATGAAACTTTATGTATTATTATATTGATATTTACAGTCTTATATCAAACTTCATTTCTGTATATACCAATATTTATCTTGTAATTTTTTTGGTTATATCTTTGCATTTAACAATTTTATAACTTTAATAAATCATTGTATCGGTGGCTTAGCATTCATATTAAAAAAAATTCAATTTTAAATTTTCAATAAATTTTAAATATTTCATTTGATATATAATTTAATTTAACACATAGGTACTACAAGTGAAAATACATTCTTACATTTAATAAACATGCATTGCTTTATATTGCTTATATTTAAATAAAATCATTGTCATTGTTTTTAATTATTTTTTGTTTTATAGGAAGTTATCCATACCAAATAAAATCACATCACATGTCCCCACGTATTCACTAAAATTATATCTCAAATAATGGATAATCATGGAAAAAATTAATATGAACAGAGCGTCAAAATCAACATCTGAAGGAGAATGCAAGCAAACAATGCCACACACTACAATTAGAAATTTAAATCCTTACCAAAAAAAATTATTATAGAGGTTAGATTAATTAAAAATGGGATTATATGTACTTACACAAAAAGCAATGGTTTAGGGTAGGTTTTCAAATTCAACATTTTCGATAATGAAGGAGATGATATCATTGTTACTTCTTCCAGCCAAAGACTAAATCTATACTTCAATAGAATTCAAGCTAGGAAAATATACTTAATTTCAAATGAAAATTTAAAATATTCAAACAAGAAATATAACATGTCAAAATTTCAATGGAGATCATCCTGTAAATGGCATCCTTTGTTAGGAATTATTTTTAAGAAGATCCCACTATCCCACTATACCAATTTGATTTTAAAAAAATTAAGGATATCAAAGATTCAACTACAAACACAAAGACTGCCACTATTGGTATTGCTATATATATTAATAATACCACCAATTTTACAAGGCCAAATTAAATTTCAAATATGAAAAGAACATCGATACTAAAAGATAACTCTAATTGTACTATTAAAGTATCCCTTTGGGGAAGTTTTTGGTATGAAGAGGGAGAAATTTTTTAAGATTTGTATGTTAAAAAGACACTATGAGCTCTAGTTATTTTCATTAAAAAATATAGAGTTTTGACATATAGTGGAAAAATAATAGGTGCCAACTCATATACACAAGTATTCATCAATTTAAATATACCTGAAGCACCTAAAGTAAGGAGATGGTTTGAGGAAAATTGTACAAATCTACCAACATCATCACTGAGTACATGTATTATTGAGCATAAAACAATTGTAGGCATACACACATTAAGTTTTCTTGGGAAATCAATTTCATTTGGGTAGATGCATGATAATGGGGGACAAAAGAGGGGGCTTAAAGTGACACTTTTTTTCTTAAAATAACAACAGTTAAATTTTGAGAGAATGTTAGAGACATTTCAAAAAAGAATTTTACATTGACATAAGAAAAATAATTATGGAATTTTAAATGTAGTTTATATATATATATATATATATATATATATATATATATATATATATATATATATATATATATATATATATATAACTTTATTTAATACCCAAAGGATTAAAGTGTTTGAAATAAATGCATTTATGATAACAGATTTGTCAAATTTTATGAAAAGATAAGGATATTACATTTGTACAAACACACTTTTTTAATATGAATAAATCATAAAAATCAACATCTGAAGAATAATTCAAATAAACATTACCACACACTATAATTATAAATTTAAAACCTTTCAAAAAACATTGACTACAAAGGGTAGAGTACTTAAAAAGGGGATTCTACATAATTACACAAATAGTAAAGGTTTAGGGTAGGTTTTCATCTTCAACATTGTCGACAATGAAGGAGATGACATCATTGTTACTTCTTTCAGCCAAATAGTAAATCTATACTTAAATCAAATTCAATATAAAAAAATATACTTAATATCAAATTAAAATTTAAAATATACAAACAAGAAATATAACAACTAAAAATTTTAATGAAAATCATCCTTAAAATGACATCCTCTATTAAGCGTTATTTTGAAGAAGATTGCACTATCCCATTATACCAATTTGATTTGAAAGCAATTAATGATATAAAAGATAAAATTAAAAACATATATATATTGACACTATTTGTATTGTTAAATCTATTACTACAACCTCCAATTTTACAAGGTCATATGGAATTTTGAATATGAAAATAACATTGATACTACAAGATAACTCTGATTATAATATTAAAGTATCCCTTTGGGGAATTTTCTAGTATGAAGAGGGAAAACTTTTAGTAGATTTATATGTTAAAATGACACTGCTAGCTCCATTTCTTTCCATTAAAAAATATAGAGTTCAAACATATAGCAGAAAAATAATAGGTACCAACTCATACACACAATTATTCATCAATTTGAGTATACCTGAAGCATGAAGATGGTTTGAGAAAAATGGTGAAAATATACTATCATCATCACTAAGTGCAAGTATTACTCAGCATAAAATAATTTTTGACATCCAAAAATTAAGGTTTTTTGGGAAATAAATTTCATTTGGGTAGATGTAGGATAATGGGGGGCAAAAGATAGGGGGATTAAAGTGACACTCTTTTTCTAAAAATAATAATATTTAAACTTGGAGAGAATGTTAGAGACATTTCAAAAAAGAATTTGACAATGACATAAGAAAATGAATTATGGCATTTTGAATTTAGTTCTTATATATATATATATATATATATATATATATATATATATATAAAATTTAATACCTATATATATATATATATATATATATATAATTTAATACCTAGAGGATAAAATTGTTCAAAATCAATGCATCTATGATAATATAGTTGTCAAATTTTTTGAAAAGATAAGGAGATTGCATGTGAACAAACATTTTTTTTTGAGTAAACGAATGAGTTTTTGTATGAAACTTCATATATGGATAGGTGAAATATCAAATATTTTTCAATTTTTTTTTTCTTAATTTTATAATATATTTATATTTTTTAATTAGTTTTACAATTCAAGATAGTAGGAAAATTGAAGCTACAAGATACGAACATATTGCTTTGACCTTAACTTCATGAAAATAATTTTTTTTAAGCATAGTTGAAAATGTGTATATTTTTGAGATATAATATTTACAAAGGTTTGATTAATATTCAAAAAGTTATAAATTTATTTGCAATGAAATGTATAAAGTCCATAATGAGGTATGTTATGTATAAAATATTATCATGAAAAAAATTATATATTTAAAAACTACATTTTCTCCTTGACAAATCCATATATATATATTTTTAATAATAAAAACAAAGTGATTAGATAGATTGTTAAAGGTAGAAAAAGCACATATTTTTTCACAAAATCAAATGGATTGGTTCATGACAAGATTTTGAGTAAGATCCTTTCCCAACTCCTTCCCACTCCACCTGCCCCACCCCCTTCCCATCGCTATGCCTAAAACTAAGCCAATTTTGGAGGGAGAAGTTACAAATAAAATTTTGTACAACTAAAAAGGGTGTACAACCTTTGATAACATATTCCTCATAATAAATAAATTTACCTATTTGATTTATGAATAACAAAGGGTATATGATATATCTATTTTTGGAATATTAGAGTCATATTTCTAATTTAGTTAAGGGTTTGAGTTAATTAAATTAGTGAAAAATATTAGGATAATTAAGCTACTAATTTTTATAATTTAATTATAATTTTAAGTTTTAAAAAAATAGTAATAATTGAGGGGAAATGTAAATTAGCTTAAAGTAGACAAGGATGGTTGAGATAGGTAATGGAATCTGCTATGCAGGACTATGATAGTGTTGTGAATCATGATCTAGCCTTCATTTCATGAAAGGATAAAAGTGTTGAAATATGACACCCTAGTGTTAAGATATATAGTCATCTTTTGTTGTTATCCCCAAGACCTAAGCTTTATGGGTTTTGTTTGTTTCCTCTATGTGAGCCTTTCTATGAAATTTTAGATAGTATATGTCTACAAAACTCTCTATAGAATTAATTTGGTATTCTAGCACTAGAATCTATTATGATTTGACAAAATTTAAGAAATAGGGGGGTTAGTGTGTGTAAGATACACTAAATGTGTATCCACACCCTTTGTTTGGGAACACTACATACATACCAATACTCTGAAGAGGGATCAATCCATATGTAGTTCTCCCACTTGATGTGCTTTGTGAAATAGTGTGTATGAAAATTCAAAATGATAAAATTAGGTGTGCTTGAGATGGTTAGGGACTAGTGTAAGGGTTTTAATAAGATTATGGCTATATTGGATGGCTATATCTAGAGAATGGGGAAATATGCCTGAGTAATCTTTATTTTTTTTGTGATAATTTCTAAACCTCTCTAAATGAAGTTTAAATAGGATTTTATAGAGATATGTTGGTCATGGGTTCAATGTATTCATTATAGGATAGCATAATAAGGAAGAATAATTGATAGAGAATGGTCACCTAGGCTTGAAATGTGATTGTGCAGAGGAGTACCAAACTCAGACACCCTAGGGTCTAGTGTTATAGTCCAATTTATGCATTATTTTACTAAGGGGTATGGGATATGGGGGGATGGAATTATCATAGGAAAATTAGACTGGAGGAGGTGGAATCATTGTCTAGAAGGCTATGGATGAATAGGAATTAGTAAAAAGGTACATCAAATGGTCATGAGATAAACAAGAGGGACCTATGGGTTGAGTGTCATAAGCTGCACTCAAGTTACCAATTTTCATATTTTATATGACTACATTCCCGCCCCCACCCACTTTATTCTAATTATGTATCAAAATCAAATACTAGAATAAAGGAAAAATATAAAGCATACCTAAACTCACCTACAATGTGAAGCCCATAAAGTTGTGTGATGTTAAGTGTTCATAGAGAGAGCACACTATGAAGTGTAAATATATATGAGAAAATAAAGAGTAGAATAATTCTTACTAGATATGTTATATCTAAAATAATAATTTACAAATCTAGGTAAGAGATAGAGAGAGAGGAAGAGAAAAGAATGAATACACCTTACTAGGTATGCAAACCAATACAAAACCTATTATGATGTTGATTGATGTTGGATGATGTTGAGTAATATTGTGTATGTGTTGTATCAAGAGTAATATCATGAATGGAATTGAGTGCTTAATTCCCTAATAATGGCTCAAGAATACAAAGGATATCCCTTTGGCTCCATCATTGCCCACTAAGTTAAGATATGTCATCATGCATATGTTAATTGATGTTTAGACTATGTGTCCAATCCTTTTGATTAGGTGGCTCAAGAACATAAAGGCTAGCTAGTCCTTTGGATCCATCATTGCCCCATGAAGTAAAGCTATAAACTAATGCTGGTAAAAATATGTGTCATATGGCATGGATCCTAGAACCCATGAATGTTTTATAATATGATAATGTGTTATGGATATCCAAATGTGTGTTGGAAACTAGGGCACTCTTGGCCACCCAAAAAAACTAGAGATTAGACTTGTATGAAAGACACTCCAAAAATAGGCAATAGGCTTATGTGGAAGCCACTGAAAAATGATGCCAACCACCTATAGATGGAATAAGGCATGTAAATACTGAGAATGCTTGGGTAATATGATGAACTCACAAAGAAAATAAGTCAAGTGTGTCATGCACATTTTCCCCAATCATTATTGTCTAAAACATGGATTCCTATCTAGAAGTTATACCATCTACCTAATCTAAAACTAGAATCAAGATCCATCATGTCATGTATGATTCCCCTATATCAAGATTTTCTAGGATAAACTATACTAAAACTATTGATTATGAACTAAAGTATTGCTGAAAAAACTGTAACTATGCTCACCTTTCTGTCTATTACTGGAAAATCTAGTTTTTTTATTATTTAGATAGGAGTGCTAAGATTGGACACCCTACTATTTAGTGTTATAGTCCAATCTTGGTACTATTATCTTGAGCTAATTTTGATGACTATTCTTTGATTATCACTATTTATTTGGTCTATTTTACCTAGTTTGAAGTTTCTATAGTATTTTTGGTGTTATAAAAGTTGATTTTTAATCTGTAGGAGCTCTGATCTCTATGACAAAACCCATGTTTGTTGTCCCCTCTTTTGAGGGTAGGAACGAAGACCCTACAGTGACTATCCTCAGAAGAGAGAGCCCTACAAGTGTGTTATGTTCCAAGAATACATGATATAGCAATGATAATCAAAATTATTTCTCAAGATATAACATAGTTTTTAATGGAGATTACTAGATCAACAAGGGTATGCTTAGATATATGTAACGATGTAATATAATGTGCAATATAATGAACTTGAACTATAATTATGGTTAGTTATTAGTTTTAAAGGAAGGATGGAGCATGATGTCCATCATGGTATCCAAGAAATAAAAATAATGTATTATGTGGATCATGGCATTGTAGTCAATTGAAAAGCAACCAATCATCAAGCACATAAGGCAAAAATCAATAAGCATACGAGAGTGGCTAAGGGGCCAAGAAAACAAGGGACATGGGCACATGTTATCTAAAATCAAAATCAAGAATACAAGGCATGTCAAATGCCACATATGCATACAATTGGAAACAAGCAAGGTTGGTGTGAAATCTAAAATCATAGAGAAGAGTACAGGTAAAGAACATTGGCAAATGTCCTAAGGTACACACAAGAATAGAATTAAAGGACAATGGAAAATGTCCTAATGCACATATAAGAGATAACACAAGAAGTAATAAAAGTAATCACATCTAGCTATGCAAAGCAAGAAAGGAAATCATGTAAATACTATAAATATAATCACATATAACTAATCAAAGCAATAAGTTTAAGTATACAAGACATGTAGTACAAGACTAGGTATACACTAATAAATACACAAGTGTTATATACTAGTGAGTGTTGAGAGATTAATCTTGTGTAAGCTAGTAAACAATGTACATCAACATGATAAATAGAGTGTGTGGTGTAGGAATGATATAACCTAGATGGTGTAGTCATGTAGAATATTCCCCAAGTGGGTAAATATATTGATGTATGTCTCAAATGTAGAAGTTGGATGCCCACTCAATGGGTAAAGTGAAGTAATCAAGGATCTAGATGTCATTACACACACTCAAAGAAGATCATGTGAAGCATGGTAATGTAGATAAATCCATGAACAATAGCATAGAATAAAAAATGTAAGTCTAACATGGGAATAAAGATGTAAAGCATGAATGATGCATACTATTGAAATATTTTAGGTACTTTTGAATATTTGGAAGTTTTTATATTTTAAAATGTTATATTGTTTTTGGTATTTTGACATATATGAATGTTTTTAGATTTTTGATATATTTGAATTTTTTTATATTTTTGACACGTAAGTTATGTACAATCAATCATGAGAATACGATGTATAAGAAATTGAAAATAAACTATGTACAACAAAACAAAAATAAATTAGGTACAAATAATTGAAGAAAACCTATAAATACGGAAGATTGAGAAGAAATGATACTAACTAATGAGTCTCAAAAGAGACTCCCCATCATGGTGTCATGTATTAAATAAAGAAATTGTGTGTGATTATGAATCAAGATGGAATACATATGAATATGACACTGAATATTTAGATTCATTATCAGTATCTTGGAAATCATAATAACTTGCATTATTCCACTCATAACTATCATCTTGATTTTGAACCAATGGAATGCTAGTGTTGACTTTTGTTGTATTTGGGTCTTTTCCTTTGATGAATTATGTTTTTGAATGATTTTCCTTAGGATGTTAAATAATCCCAAACCTTGGTGACAAACATTATCAACTATTAGAATAGGAGTAGTGATGCCTTGAGCATGCTTGCCCAACCCTTGACCTTGATAATCAAACTGTTGTACATATTTTTGACAAAACCCATACTGCTTTGAAATTTTATCCTCATTTTAGAGAGGTAGATTTGCATATTTTTCATGATTTCCCTATGATTATGGTACTATTTCTTTCTTTAAATTTGATTTTTGATCCTTTTGTTTTTCTGAGATATAATTTAGTAACCACTTTTGTATTGTTTCTAAATTTGAACCTTTGTGAATGTGTTCCTGTGTCACTATGGATTACTTGAATATTTTACCTTGTATATAGTCCTCATTAGCAATTATCTACTATATATGTTTTTATAATGCCAAACATGAATCTTTTTGATGCCCATGCATTCTGTGATATGCACAATAATATCTAGACCTTCTCACTAGATGTAGAAGAGGTAGTTTGATCAACTTAGATTTAATCATTTATCTTAGTACCTCACTTTAACTCTTATTTGAAATTTGAATGATTTTTGAATCACTAACTGTAGAGTTACTTTTTTGTGATTTATTTTTTTGATATGTAACATTGCTTGCAACCAATTCACTAGGTGAAGGTGTATATACATGATTAACACTAAGGTGCCTTTTAGGTTTTTGTATTATAATCTAATTTTCCAATGTTGTGATCTTTTCATGTAATAGTTAATTCTACATTTTTAATTATGAAATTAACTTTTACATACTGGTGATTTGATCCCTTAGAGTTTCACAAGTGTAAACCCTAGTGCTTCTAATTGAATATGTAAGCACATATGTTAAAGAGGATTTAAAGAAGGTATAGGATGAATGTATGCATTAGGAATAATAGTATTGGTTACCTCACCTTTTGAAGGTGTGATATCATGAACCTGGTTAGAGGTAAAGTAACTATCATCTTCTTGGGGGATATGAGGAGAAGGAAAAACTTTCTTATGCATAATATATAACATTGAAACTTGACATGTGGTTGTTAGCTTATGTAATGGATCATCCAAGTATCAAGTGATTTTTAACATGTAGGATGATATACATGAAATTTGAGTTATAAGTTTTATAGAAATATGTTTATAAAGAGCATTCCAAATTAGAGATAGAAAGAAAGGGATAGAGAACATGGAATTTTTCACTAATGCATAGAAAAAATTGACTTCTAAAATAACATTTCTAACATGTTTAGCAAAATAAATTTGGAAATTGTTTTGCATGAGAGAGAGAATACACAAAATAAATACTGAAATCTTGTACATTTTTAGCAATAAGTTTTGTTATATCCCTTATTATAATAAGTAAGCATGAAAGGGAAAGTATGAATATTTTAATTAACATATCATAAACTTCATCATTCATAGACGTGATAGGACCAAGTATGACTTCCTTATTATTTGTAAGAAATGTTTTGAAATGAGTAAGACCTATTTGTAATTTTATGTGAAATCTGAATTAGATGTAAGGTGATACCTCAAAATTAATGGGATATAGTATATACAACTAGGGTTTTGAAATATTATTGTTTTAAAATTAATATGTAATTTTAAAAATTAATTAGAATTTTTTATTTGAATAGACAAGTAAAAAATCAGAAAAAAATAGAAAAAAATAGATTTAAAGGGACCTAGTATATGTAACTAGGGTTTGAAAGAAAATAAATTTTTAAAATTTACTATGAAATTTTAAAAGTTAAATTTAATTCATGATTTAAATATGTAGGTAAAAAATTATAAAATATTACTAAAATTAGAAAGAAATTTTTCCTAGGGTTTCTAGGGTTTTTTTTGCGAAAAAAGGACCTATTAAAGTCAACTAGTGTTTGAAATGAATGATTTTTAAAATTACTATGGTAAATTTAAAAATTAAATGTTAATTTTTTATTTAAAATATTCAATAAAAATTAAAAAATTATTGAAAAAAATATTATGGAATTTACCCTAAGGTTTTTAGGGTTTTTATTTGCAAATGGAGTAAGTCAGGTTCACCAATTAAAAAATTATTTTGGGAATATTGAAGTCCTATTCCTAATTTAGTTAGAAGTCTAATTTAATTAAATCAATAAATGAGATTGGGATAACTAATCTACTAATTTGTATAGTATAATTGTAATTTTAACCTTTCTACAAATAGTAATAAGTGAAGAGAAATGTAACTTAGCTTAAACTAAATTGTAACGGATGAGATAGTGCCTAGAATCTACTATATAGGACTATGATAGTGTCATGAATCAAGATCTATCCTTCATTTCATGAAAGGATAAGAGTGATAAAATAGGACACCCTAGGGTCTATCACTGTAGTCCTTCTCTACCATTATAGTCCTTAAGACATGAGATTTTTGGGTTTTGTCTATTGCCTCTGTGTGAAATTTTGGATGCTATATGTCTATAGAACTCTCTATATAGCTGATTTAGTCTTCAAACACTAGTTTTAATTATGATTTGACAAAATTTGAGAAATAATTTGGGGTTAGTATCTATAAAATGCACTAAATTTGTATCCATACCCCTTGTGTTGGAATGCTACCTACATACCAATACACTAAAGAGGGATCCAGCAATATGTAGTTCTCCCACTTGATTTACTTTGTGTAATAGTGTGTATGAAGATGAAAAATAATAAAACTAGGTGTGCTTGAGGTGACTAGGGATTCGTGTAAGGTTTTTAATAAGTTTATGTCTATATTGGATGGTTGTATGTCGAGAATAGGGAAATACACCTAAGTAATATTGCTTGTATTCTTGCTTGCTTTATGATATTTACAAACCCTCTCTAAATGAACTTTGAATGGGATTTTATAGGGAAATTTTGGTCATGGGATGAATGTATTCATGCTAAGCCGACATAATGAATAAGAGGTATCAAAAGAAAATGATCACCTGGGCTTGAAATGTGATTGAGAAAGAGCACTAAACTCAAACACCCTATGGTCTAGCACTATAGTCCAAGTTTGATGCTTTTGTTTTAATGGTACAGGACTTAGAGGGATGGAATTGTCATTGGGAAAGTATCTTGGAAGAGGTGGGAATCACTATTTGGAAGGTTACAAATGACTAGGAATCAATGAAAAGGTGCCTAGAAGGGTCATGAGAGCAAGCAAGAGGGACCTAAGGGTTGGTTGTCGTAAGCCACACTCAAATTTAAAAATTTCACCTTTTATATGAATATAGTATGCATGCTTCTCAAAATCATGCATGCCCTTTGTGATTCATGGATTTGTCTCCATTCACAACAAATTTTCTTATTTTTTTTCTTTTTATAAACATTAAACTAGTTTTATTATTATAACTATGTAAATTCTATATTCACTTTGTCTCAATCAATACAAATTTTTCAAATTTTATTCTAAAATTAAATTATTTTAGTAAACATAAATAATGGGGTCAAGAAGTCAATGTAAAAGACCAATTAGAGAGCTAAAAATAAGTAAATTGAAGAGAATAGAGAAAAAAGGAAAAAAAATAAGCAGATAGGAGAGAATTCGTAAGAGATTCTAGTCAAAGTGAAGGTAATTCACTCACACCAGGAAATATTTTGAAGTAAAATAACATTCCCAATGTAATGAAATTTAATTTAGATATGTCTTATGATGAGATAAGATAATTTAATCAATCCTTGTTGAATGATGATATTTGAAATGTAACGCATGTAATCAATGAATTTGTAAGAGTGATGAAACATATGGAGAAATATAATATAATAAAACTTATATCCATAATGAATTTCTTGAGCATGATTATAATTAACATGGAATAATGACCCTAGTTCATGTCTCCCCTAACAAATAGCAATTCACATCACCTTTAGGGTCTAATGTACCTACCCAACCATATAATATCTTTTGTATGGCTGAAGTGGTAACACCACACAATTAAATAAAAAATATAGCTCCTATACCCACACTTCTTAGGGTAATTTTATGAACACCAAGGTATTTGGTTGAAATATATGAGAAAATAATAGAACCTATGGAAGGTAAAATGTCAAAAATAATAGTTCAACATCATACTCAGTGTGTATGGGACTATGAATTTGAGTAAAAAAGTCATACAAAAATATGTTAACTATTTGGTAAATTAATGAAAATGTATAAAATGTGCCCTGTGACACATAATTTAGGCTTAATAATAATCAATATAGATAGAATAAGTAATGCAATAGTAAAGAATCTATTTAATACATTTAAGGTAATATGAAATAAAAGTAAAAAAAAAAGTAATGTGGCAAGATGAGTAATAATGGAATATATAGTGAGTAAGTAAACATCTAAAGCTGGAATTCTTAGTGAAATTAGTAAATCCTTGAAATTTAATATAATTTTTTTTTTAAATGTCACAAAAAGAAGAACAAATCTTGGTGACCATTTTCTCACAGATTGTTGGTCATTTAGTGTTAGATTCCCGTAAAAAGATAATATATTAGTTGAAGGAATAAGATATTTGATTTAAAAAATTTGGCATGAGAATAGAAGGGTCTCATCTATTGTAAAATATGTTGTTAAAATAAGAAAACGTTCAAAAAATTATGAACCACATGAAAATAATTTATTGGACATGACCCAAATAAAATTTTATAAAAAAATTATTGAAAATTTTAGTGACCAATTATTAATGACACAAGGAGAATTTAAGATGTGCAAGCCTTTCTATGTTAAAATAAACCAATCCCACAACATACCTTCTAGGGCGCATGTTGAATCTACTATTCATTTCAATATTTTTTGTCACATACATTGCACTTTACATATTGATGAGGTTATGTAAGAATGTATGGTGTCTCCCACACCTAAACCATCAAGAGAACTAATCCAAAGTGTTTTTTGTCAAGGACATAAGGGAGATTTTTTTCCAAACAATGTTTAGATGGAACATGTAATAGTTGTGGTGGTTTGTCAAATTTGACTAGTTGTATATATATGAATAAATTTCATGTGAATTTGAAAAGCAACTAGATGATTATAAGAAGTACAAATCTATAACATATGTGTTAAAATATGGATACTAATAACCAAGATGTGAGTGGGTTATGACCAAAGTTTTTTGTCTGGATTCATGTTTGAATTCAAGAAGAATATTATCTACCAATATGAAAAACACACACAAATTAATATGGTTAGATAATCAATTCAAGATATGCGAGGATAACTTCCTAGTTGGCACCATTATTTTGGTTTTGGACTTTGATGATAAATACACACTACAACCATAGAGGTTCAGTCCGAACACTATAATTTAATTCAAGTTGGAATTTTCATTCTTAGAAGATTTATGCAAGCACCTAATATCACAGATGACAACAATTTTTTTTAGTGACTACCACTTTTATATGAGTAATGATAGATAACATTCTATAGAGTTTATATAATGTTGTTTTGAGATAGTTTATGATAATATTAATTCAAGAGAAATCATGTTTGATACACACTACATTTGGTCAAAAAATTGTGTATGATAATTTAAGAATTCTTGAATGTTTTACTAGTTAATCATAATGCATAATAAGAATGGGTTTCAACATTTTTATAACTTATTTGAGGCTAATCATGATAAAATGGAATATTATGGTGTAGGTACATTTTTAAAAATTTCCCTTAAAAAGAGAAATGAAATCATGAAGATGGTGCTAATTTGATTAATATTACAATTATTGTGACTTGGTATAATGATTTTTTTTGTGATGGATCAGATTCATATTCTCACATGTAAATATTCAAAGATCAAATTATAATTCATGGAATATTTATACTAAGTATATAACATGCTTTTATTCAAGTTGTATGGAATTTAATTAGCATTAATGTGTAAAATTAATACATTTATGAATGGTATTGTAGATTAATAACATCTGTAGAAAGCATCCATTCACTCCAACAATTGATGGATCATGAAATGGCATCATCGGTTGACTTTGATCGCATCTCAGATTTTGTTTAAGTAGGGACAATTTACATCTAATATAAATGTAGCCTTAGTTCTATTAGTGATATCTTTATTGTTTCCTATATATACTTATAAATATATTATATTTTAAATTCATATCATGTTTTTAAATTCATTTCAGTTGAGAATAATGATGATAAAATAGACTACTAATTTTGTTGTTATGTAGAGGCAAAAAAAATTAACAATAAATGTCATGGATGGAGAAGACCTAGTTTATCCCACTAGATCTGTAGTGGTTACAAGAACTTGGATTCATAATTACTATCATAAAAAAAATAGGTTTTATTTGATGAATTTGAAACACATAGGGTGGTGTTTCATTATTCAAATCTAGTTTTTTATAAAAATATTCAAATGATCAAATATCATGGAAAGCCTAACAACAAAAGTTTATGGAAACTTCATGAATTCGAGCATGAAGCTATTCTTGAAACACTTCAAAAAGGATTTCATTCCAAAGGTGTATTGTATTGACTTGGTGAGGTTAGTACGAATAATTCATCTTTTATTTCAAATTAATATAGTTCACGTATTTGATTTATTATATTTTAATTTTGAATTATTTTATCATTAATTATTTATTTTTATTTAATTTTGTACTAATAATTATAATGTAGGTTAGTAGCACCATATGAGCTTCCACCTACATGTGGTTAGTTCTATGAGTAGAGAATATTATATTATTGAAACAAATAAAAGATAAAACACAATTCATTCCAGTATGTGATGTAGTCATTACTCATTTAATTCAAAAAAGACACTGGATAGACTTCTTATATTCCTTTTGAGGTTACCTAACTCAAGTAGTAGATTTCACACTCTTATCTAATTCTATTTATTTCAAAATTACATAATCATTGATTATATCCTTAAAATTACCATCTCAATGTGTTCATGAATATGGTTCATTGATTGGGCTAACAATCTACAAGATATGAACCCCACTGACAAGATTTTGGCCATTTAAGAGAGATTCAATTGTAAGAGAAAACTCATTGTCATGTCTCACCCATTAATAATGAGAGAGAATAGTCTTGTGTTTTATTATATTAATGTTACATAAAAGTGTGGGAGCTAAAGGTTCATATTTATCCCTCACAGTTCTCCTATAATGCATGAAAGAAGTTAACTTAGTTTTCACACTCATGGATGTGGATATTTTCTTAAGGGATGCATCTGGTCAACTATAAATTTCCATATTGGGGATAGATCAAGACTAAACAAGGGTCATTATAACCTTAAATTACCCATATGTACATGTACATGAATATGGTTCATCAATTGGGCTAACGATCTACAATATAAGCCCCTTACTGATAAGTTTTTGGCCCTTTAAGAGAGATGTAGCTATGAGAGAAAACTCATTGTCATGTCTCACCCATGTTGATTGAGAGATAATACTCCTATGATTTCTTAGAGGACTAATCTATTAAATTTTTATATCTTATGGCTCATCTCTAGCCTTAACGATTCTCTTATAATGCACAATGCAAATTTGTACAGTTTTCATACTTAAGAACAAGGAGATTTTCTTAAGGGATACATTTGGTTAACTTCAAATTTCACTCTTGGGTCCTGATCAAGGCCTAATATGGACCACTATATACTTAATACACCCATATAGACATGTTTTCAAATATATTTCATCGATCTGGTTAATGAGCCAAAAGATATTCCCTGCTGTAATCATTTTGGCCATTTAAGAGAGATTTGGTTACAAGAGAAAACTCATTGGCATGTCTTTCTCATGTGGAGTGAGAGAGAATATTCCTAAGGTTGATTATAAGGCTCATTTTTTTAAGTCTGAGAGATGATTTTTCATCTCTATCCCTCATGTTTCTCATGTAATATATGATAAAAGTTCACCCAATTTGCACACTTAGGGACAAGGACATTTTCTTAAGGGATGCATTCGATTAACTATAACATTATTTAATGGGGCCTAATAGAGATAATAAAATTTATATTATTTCCTCAATACACCCATATATGTGTCCATGCATATGGTTCATCCATTAGGCGAATGATCCATAAGATATGCCCCTCATTCAAAAGCTTTTGGCCCTTTAAGAGAGATTTGGATACAAGAGAAAATATGTTGTCATGTCTCACCCATGTCAAGTTAGAGATAATATTCATAAATTCTATTATATGACTCATCCCTACAAATGTGGGAGCTAACATATCATATTTATCTCTCATGGTTTTCTTGCAACATGTGAAGTTCAATTAGTTTGCATACTCAGAGATGAGGAGGTTCTCTTTATGGATGCATCTGGTCAACTTTAACATTCATTCCTAGGTCTTGACCAAGACTAGACAAGGAATTTTATAGCCTTAACACTCCTATATGAATGTTTCCTCAAATAAAATTAATCTCTTGGGATAATGAGATAGAATATATGTCCCCAACTTCAAAGCTTTTGGTGCTCTAAGAGAAATTTTGTTGCAAGAGAAAACTCATTGCCTTTTTCATATCTATCAATTGAGAGAGAATCATCCTAAGATTCCATTTAGGACTCATCTATGAAATTTTGGGATATAATGGATCATATATTTCCATTATAGGTCTCTTATAATGTGTGATGGAAGTTGGCTCAATTTTCACACTCAAGTATGAGGAGATTCACTTAAGGGATATATCTAGTCAATTGCAAATTTTGCTCCTGGGTCCTAACTAAGAATTGACAATGGTTTTACTAACCTTTAAACATCCATTCATACATGTATGTGAGGATGGTTCATCTATTAGGCTATCGATCTAGAATATATGCTACCATTGACAAGATTTTTGCCCTTTAAGAGAGATTTTATTGTAAGAAAAAACTTATTTTGGTGTCTCATCTATGTCAATTTAGAGAGAAGCTTAACAAGATATCTTAGAGTAATCATATATTCAAGTATAATATCTGATGGCTCATCTCTATCCTTCCCATTTTTCCTATATTGTATGATATAAATTGGCTCTATTTACATACTCAAGGATGAGGAGATTCTCTTAAGGGATGCATCAGGTCAACTACAACTTTCTCTCCTAGGGCCTGGCCAAGACTAAACAAGGGCATTTATATCCATAAAATGTCCATATGTACATGTCCATGTATATGGTTCATAAATTGGGATGATGATCCAAAATATATTTCTCCCACTGACAAGTTTTTGTCCCTTTAAGAGAGATTTGGCTACAAGAAAAAACTTATTATCATGTCTTACCCATGTTGAGTTAGAGAGAATCATCTTGGGTTTTATTAAATTAATCATCTATGAAAGTTTGGGATTGAATGGATAATCTTTATCCCTAATGGTTATCACATAATGTGTGACCTAAGTTGGCTCAATTTTCATAATCAACGATGAAGAGATTATTTTAAGGGATGCATATGATCAACTATAATTTACACTCCTAAGGTCCAAATGAGACCAAAAAATGGTCATTATATCCTTATAATTCCCATCCAAACATTTTTTAATAGATTATTCATCCGTTATACTATTGATCCAAAATATATGCCCCCCATGAATAAGCTTTTGGCCCTTTAAGAGAGATTTGTTAAGGAGAGAAAACACATTGTCATGTCTCACCCAAGTTCAGTTAAATGGTATCATATTGGGGTTGCTTGTAGGACTTGTCCATTAAATTTTGATATCTAATGGATGATATCTATCCCTCATGGTTCTCCTATAATACACAACTAAAATTGTCTTCGTTTGCACACTTAACAACAAGGAGATTATCTTAAGGGATGCATCTGATCAACTATAACATTCAGTCTCAAGGCATGATTGAGACTAGAAAATGGTTTATCTAGTCTTAAAACACCCATATGGATGTGTCCACATATATTATTGATCTATTAGGATAACAAGATATATTATATGCCCCCACTAACAATTTTTTGGCCCATTCTAAGAGATTTGGATACAAGAGAAAACTTATTGTCGTGCCTCACCTGAGTCAAGTTTGATAGAATCCTCATAGGATTACTTATAGGACTCTTCTATTTAAGTGTTAGAGATTAAATTTTTCTCTATACCTCACATTTATCCCATAACATGTGACCAAATTTGGATCAATTTACACATGCAGGGATGAAGATATTCTCTTAAGGGATGCATCTGGTCAACTACAATTTTTGCTCCCAGGGCTTGATTAAGGCTGGACAAGGACCATTATAGCCTTAAAAATCCAATATATACATGTAAATATATATGGTTCATATATTATGATAATCATCTAGAATATATGCCCCCCTTCCCCTGATGACAAGCTTTTGGCTCATTTTGAGAGATTTGGATGCAAAAGAAAACTCATTTTTGTGTCTCACCTACGTCATGTTAAAGAGAATCATCCTATGGTTTCTTATAAGACTCATCCATGCAAGTATGGGAGTTTACATCTCATCTCTATACCTCATAGTTCTAAAATTCATGACCAATGTTTTCTCAGTTTACACACTTAAGGATGAGAAGATTCTCTTAAAGGATGCACCTAGTCAACTACAAATTTCCCTCCTAAGGCCTTAATGAGGCTAAAAATAGATTTTAATACCCTAAAAATACCATAGATAAGTTTCCACATAGATGTTTCATTGACTAATCTAACTAGCCACAAGATATGCCCTTAACTGAAAATTATTTTTTCTCATTAAGAGATATTTGGCTATGAGCAAAAAATCATTACCATGTCTCACATGTATCAAGTTATAGGTAATCCTCTTCATCTTGATTAGATTACTCTTCCATGAAAGTGTGGGATCTAACATCTCATTTCTATCCCTCACAGTTCTCAAGTAATGTATGATAGATGTTGGCTCAGTTTGTATAGTTAAGGATGAGGATATTCTCTTAAAGGATACACCCAATCAATTAAAACTTACACTCTTTGGGCCCAAATGAGACCAAAAAATAACCATTATAGTCTTAAAATTTCCATCTAGAAATTTTTGTGTGGATGGTTCATGGATTGTGCTAATGAGACATAATATATGCCCCTATTGATAAACTTTTGTCCTATTATTAGAGATTTAGATATTAAATAAAACTTGTTTCCACATCTCTCCCATGTCAAGTTATAGATAATCCTCCTAGGGTTTTTTAGAGGAATCACCCATGCAAGTATAGGAATAGAGGGCTCATCTATATCCCTCATGGTTGTACTATAATGTGTGACTTAACTTGGATCAGTTTGTTCATCTTTAGTCCAACTCAAAGTTTTGTGTACTATTAAAATGTAATCTTCTTGAAATTAAATATATATTGTTATATAAATAATGTGTTTCCATTTTTTCACTGTATTCATGAAATATATTATATTCAACTTTTAGTGATTTTATCCTTAATTTGAAGTCCTTGTGCTTATAACCATTTATACCTTATTTTTATGTGTCAATTGTAGTAAGTGTCAAACTTTTCATGAGTTCATTTTAATCTTTGGATAAGTTTAATAATGTGCTAAGATGATTTTAGAGATTTTTGAATTATAATATAGCTTTTAGGTTTTATTAACAATCCTTAACTAGCTCTTAGGTCTCTAGCAGCCTGTGAAACCCTGTAACTAGGTTTTCTTCACAAAATTGTCCATAATTTTAGATTCTACTGGTGAAATATTAAAAAACATTTAATTTTTTTTATTATAGGTTGTTTTCAAACTAATACATGTGTTTCAAATTTTTAATAATCCCTATGGAGAGATAAATCAATCACTGTGTTATGTGGTCTTGTAGGTGCTCACTAAGAGGATTGGAAAGAGAGGATTTGATTGTTTACCCTATTCTTTGGTTCCAAAACTTCTATATAAGATTTATAATTGTTTTTAGGTAATTATAAACTCATTGAGAATGTGATCCAACCAATTTGGTAATTGAATTGATACAATTCATTTCTATGAAGGAATATTAGGCCTAGAAGAGAATTAAGACCAAAAAGGAGAGAGATGGATTTTTTTCATATTGTATGAAGGTTTGTCAATGTTGTATAACTTTTATACACACTTTTGGAAGATATATCAAGACATTTTATGCTTTTATGAAGATAAAATCATTTAATATACTAAATTAGGCCTACATAGGCCTAGAAGAGAAGAATTATATTGGCATTATCTCTTTTAATAAATATCAATAAACATCAATAAATGTTTAGGTTATAACCATTGGTGTTTTCAATTAGTTTTTTGGACTAGTGTAAATAAATTTATGAGTTATATCCTTGGTGTTAATTCTTTCATGGGTTTCACCAACTCCATTATATAATACCTTGGACTCTTTAGATGGTTTCACCGACACCACCAGACTTATTCTTACTTCTCTTTGATGTTCCCTAATTCATATCTCATCATCTAGAAATTTTATTATCAACCTCATATCCTTTTAGTAAATTTTGATTCATGGGATTTATATTTAGTCATATACTCAAGTCACTTGACAATATCTCATAGTATGGATCTAATGACTTTGATTTACACCATTTAGGATTCTCACCCAACCTATTATACTTCCTTTTGAAGGTCAAGCACTATGAAACATAGATGTAGGGTTCCATTCACTCCCTGTGGACTAATAAATGCTAATTTTATACAATCATAATTTTATCTTAATATAGACTACTTAATATTTACTCTTTTACTTGAAATCATTATCCACACACTTGAAACATTCTATTTTACCTTCATATAAATTTCTAGGTAATGAAATGTTATTGCACATAATAATATCACTCCCTTATTAAATAAAAAATTACTTATACTACCGATGCTTATTTTGTGAAAATTGATGAATTTGATATGAAAATCCAAATTTATATGTAATTAAATGTCAATGAAACAATTAAATAGTAAATATCACATGTAAAAGTAAAATATACATAATGATGTAGTACCTAACTTGGAGAAAAATGTGGATTTTGTTACCTCCATATCAAGTAAAAATGATCACTAACCAATAACATGTGCAAACATTAAATGATCAAAAAAAAATACACGTAGGTAAAGAAAAGTTTTTTGTTGATCAGACCTCCTTGAAGGATCCTACTAAAGCATTAATAGAACAATAAATAGCCAGTAAATAGGAGTATGGTCCTGGACATCATCACATAGGAATTAATGTGTACATTATTGATATCAATCTCTCAAGGTTCATCCCCTTAGGAATGTTCACATTCCCTTTACAACATAATTTCAATTTTCAAATATACTATTTTGGAGGGAAACTCTTTACATTGATAAATTGAACTTTTCGAAGATAAATAAAGCATTCCAAGGCTACTTATTTATAATCTAAACCCTCCTAGGCCTCCTAACAACTATTATTAAGTATAACTTATAATATTTACATCCCTAAAATTTATCACAAGTCTTTTTACATCACAAGTTCAAATTACTATGTAATTAAATGTAAATGAAACATGTGAATAGAAAAAAATATCACATGTAATTGTAAAATATACATAATTATGAAGCACCTAACTTAGAGAAAATTTTATATTTTTTTAAATCTGCATATGAAATAATAATGATCATTAACCATTAATATGTGTAAACATTAAATGATAAAAATAAAAAATATGCATAGGTAAAGGAAGCTTATTTTTTGGATAATATGTATGTGTATATGCACAATTCTATGTCATAATTCAACATAAACAATAAGACATATATCAATTTAAAAATGTAGACAATGACATGTACATATACAAAATGTGAAATATATGCATACACTTCAGGCCATATCGGCATACAAAATTGATTGTGCCTAGACATAGACCCATACCACAATACCTAGCTCTCATGGTCCTCATTTTCTCTAAATAAATTATGATTTTTTGCCATAAATGTAGAGCTAGGGATTTTATATGCCTCGATATAAGGATAGACTCTCCTCTCAGCATGTGAGTCATCAAATATTTTATGTACAAGCACTAAAAATTGTCATATCTGCACAACATATGAAATATAAAATTTAATGTAATAAAATTATATATTAAAAATTATAAAATTTTCAAGAACAAAATTTTGAAAATTTATTTTAGACTCATTGTATTCCATCTAAATAATTGTCTATGGTAGAAATACTACATATACACCTATGATAAATATTCATATTGAGCATACATATAGTGTTAGATATAGATGTGCATAGATTTATGTAAATATGACATAAAATATCATTACTTGAAGTGAAAAAAAATTACTACCTATTCTCACTAGTCTCCATCCCTGAATAATAACCTATTGTGGAGATAGTGGATCCTCAGATATAACTACAACATTAGGCAAACCTTTTTATCATCCATGAACGGTGCCAATAACATTATTCATAATCTATAAAACTAATAAATGAATAATGTGTGAATCCAATGAGCATGATAAAAAAATATGAATATAATATATATCTTAATACATAGTTTTTTGTTCAAGGGACAATAAATACACATGAATAAATATGCAATTTAAATGTTTCTAAACCTGAGTATAGGGTATAGCAGTGTTAATTGTGGCCTCTAAAATAGAGTCAAGGCTTGTTGAGCTACCCAAAATATAATTAATCATCTATACAAGTAAAATATAATAATTTTAGTTAAATAAATTTCTCAATTCAGTAAACACATACTAGAAAATAAATTTATAATTATCTTACAAACATAAATAAACTATAATTAAAATTAAACATGTGCATAAAATGTAGATGGCAAAGATTATAACTCCTACATAATAGGTTGACATGTAATGAGAGGATTTGGTGAAGCTACTACAAGTAGCATAATGTCACACATGATATTGTCATGTACTACTAAAGCATCTACATGTGGCATATGCTTTATTATACTAGTCTCCTAAGGTTCTAAAGTAATTATAGCAGGAATCCACTTAGGCCTCCTCATGTCCTGAGGTACTGAAAAAACTATAGATATAATATAATGATAATTATTAGTATCCTAAGATATTGAAACAACTATATATGATATAAAATATTGGCTACTATTATGCTACACATAAGTAGATCTAATCTCCATAGATGTAGTCTATATATGTTGCATCTGAAGACGAGGTCTTCTACACTTCCTACCACATGATGTAGAATTATTCACATGAATTTTATCATGATTATAAGATAAGGGACACTAGAACCAATACCAATACCAAAAATCCCACTAGTACCACTACCACTACCACCAACAACACTAGCACCAATACCAATACTAAACATCTCACCACCTATAGGTTGAGTGGAAGTATTCAATTCATACATACCATGTCCAATCATAACTTTTGTTAGAATCATAACCACCTTGAGAGTGTCCATTTGTATATTATGACACAAAATTTTACGGATAGAAGCATGTGTTATCATATTTTAGTTTATCTAAACTCAGTTAAGTTGGTTTTGGTCTCTCCTAGAACCATGTATATCACATGAAAACCAACCTCCGCTACCTTGGAGGCCTTCATGTCAAAATAATTTGGAATAGATAGTGTTACAAACTCATAATATATTTTTATTAAAATATGTAACATAACCTCATTATTGTTGCATAAAGGTTCATCAAACACCATCTACCACATATCCCAAAAGTTATCTTTTATACCCTCACAAACACACCAATCAATACTAATATGTTTTTAACTCATCAGTGGTGATTGGTAGGATCAAGTCTTAACAAACAAAGTGCACACATCTTCTTTTGTTATTTTTTTGTTAACATCTTTATATGAAAATTTATCAAAATAAAATTACTTTAGGACCTCTCTTCTATGAAAAATTGCATCAATTTGTGAGGTTACATTTTCCACTTCATTAAAAATAATCTATTGTGTATTGGAAAGTGAATTGCATGCACTATAAACTGAGGAGTGATGTAAACCATTGACAATTATTTATACTTATTGACATTTTTCATTATATAACTCATAAAATTCAACTTCTTATGTAAAATCAAATTATTCAAGGTCTTATTCTACATTTTCTTCATGCAATGGGTTTGTTATTCAATTGTGTATATATAATTATTGAAATATTTTTTTTTAGGAAATACAAGATAATATAATGCAAATCTAATTTCAAAAACTTACATGTGTAAACAAATAAAAATACAAATGGAAAAAATTAAATTTAAAAATTAACATACCATAGATAACAACCAAAATATCTAATTTCATTGGCATGATCAAAATTGAAATCACACGCGTGGATTATGAGTAAATTGAGAGAAGGGAATTATTAAAAAATACTATACGAAATCATCGTGGGTTTTAACAAATGTATAATAAATTAAAAAATAAGAAAATTCATACACACTCATAGATTTGTAAAGGGCATATTCCCTTTTCAAAGGACATACACCATTTTCAAATGGCATACACCCTTTAGGCTTGGGCATAATCCTGAGCCTTGAAAATTAAAAAAAGAGGCATTTATCCTTTGGAAAAAAACTAAAATGTTGGGTGATGTCACCTTTTTATCCCTCAACTTTGTGCATCAACCTATTTACATTAGATTCAATAGTCATGAGCATTAAAATGACAATTTTTTGTTATCATTCTTGCACTCTTGAATTAAAAATATGTAAAATTAACAAAATTATTCAAAAAGGTGATGCATCTTGCCATTATCAAAAATTTAACATTGATGTACAAGAATGTGAATATAAGTACGCATGGAATTTAATATTAGAATATATCAATATAGACCAAAACATTTGATAATGTCATATTTAAATTATGGTTATCACAACACAAGATCTACAATATATATCAGCATCTATTGATGAGTTTTGCAATATTTAAAAAAAGTGCTCTTCTGCATGTATCATTTCATAGTATCAACAAAATTGGACATGTACAATGATAAGGAACAAATACATTATACCTTATTCAATGCAACTAAAGATGAATCTACACCACTAGATGCATCTTTAATTGATGCATTTCATGTAAATTAGTACATATATCTACTTACAAATTTTGGTTAATTTTAATTTGCCTTTGTTTATAGATATAATATTTGTAAATAAAATAGTTGTTTTTGTTATATTATAGCTTCAAAAATTGTATATAGTTTTCAAATTGCATCCATAATGATATCCACATGTAACCAAAACTTCTTCATGTTCATATCCATATAAATATGAGTTTACTACTCTAATAGTTACACACAAATATTACATTTGTACATAGTATACTATTTCCATCTATAAGAAATTATACTATACATAACATTATCAATAATTTATAAAATAGTGATTCTATTATAATCATTAAAAACATTCATGGGGAGTGAAAAATCAGATAAAAGAGCTCATTTAAGATATACAATGCACAAAGATCAAATAAATGCATGTTGGTGACTTAATTACCATGCAAAAACAACAAATATTAACCCCATAATTACTAACGATACTATTAATCAACCTCAAAAAAAAAAATGGGGTCATATATGGTTTATTCTCAATACATCCATGCTTAATTTGTAAGGAAGTGTATCTAGGTATCCAAACAAGAAATTACAATGGTGACGAAAAGTGTCTCCAAAACATTGATGAGAAAAATAATAATTTATTTTGTGCTTATAATAATATGGAATTATGTATATAACCTATATTTTTATCTATTTTAAATTAGGTATAATAAATTATTATTGCAAGAGTTAATCGAATATCTCAAGTGACACATGTATGTGGCTAGAAATAAAAATATAGTGGCCACACTATTAGCTTCCCTCAAGATATATCCTCTATTGTTAGATACATACCACATCATGATGAAAATATTTTCATCTTGATGTTAATAAGAATTAGATTTTAAAATAAATCATATGATTACTTTCTAAGTATATCACATGTCATGCAAGCCTTACATTACAAAATAGAGTGTAACCCTGTTATAAATACGTGTATCTTGACCATCAAGCACTTCACATCCTACCATATGAACCTAATAATATTTCCTATGTCCTTCATCACACTATAATAGAACTTCCAAATCTTCAAATTAACAATCCATAATTAATGATGATACATATTCACCTAAAAATATATGTTATCATCAAATACCATGTTTTGTAACATATCTTCCAAATGCACGAAGATAAGCTAACCAAATAAGAGACTATGTAAACAACACTAATAGTGGAATTCCACATGTAATCAATTGGCCAAATGTTAATAGCTCAAACATTAATGAATATAACATAGAGGACTTTTTTTGTATGGAATTTCATTTTTTCTTTCCAATAGGTGTGTGCATGTACTAACAACCCCATATTAGAAAAGTCCAACTACACGAATATAGTATGTACCTACTTAGATATCAAAATAACTAGTTTTTTAGTCATCCATGCTATTTATATCTATTTTTGAGAATAATGATGTGCCATCTAATCCAAACAATATCTATATTATTTATAAATGAAACATTGAAGACATCTTATCACTTATAATTTCACCTTACGTGAACATGTAACACAATTACCTGATGTAATTATTATAAATCAACTAAGACATTTTGGAGCAATGCTTAGAGGTACATGCTCATTTTGGTCCAAGTCTAGAAATTAATTAATATATATTATCAAAATATTAGGATCACTAACATTGTCCTTCACTTTGATATTGGCAGACACTAAGTGGCCAAATCTACATAAAGTCATGGCAAGTACACCAACACCTTTCTTAGACAATAATTCCCATTGGAGAAATCAAAATCATAATATAATTCCATATGTTGTATCTTCATACATAGATAAAATATTTTCAATCTTTTTTAAAGAGTTTTTTTTATAAACATATCCACATTAAGGAATACTAGTATAGGTATTCATACTAAACCTATATTTTTTACACTCAATACATTTTAAAAACCTTGAGATCAAATCTTAATTATTTTTGTAATTTTTGTACATAGGTATGAATGGAAACACATATGATAAAAACACATCTATAAGGTTATACGGTTATAAAATATACCCAACATAGATAAATTAGATGGGTAATATGCCCTTGAAGTAGATTTTATAAGGATATTCTTCCACTATCATGTAACATGGAACCCATGCATTAATTATAGAATCCATGATATAATATGCCATTTTGATCTTGACAATCCATGCCTGATCACCATTAATTAAATATTTGTTTCCAATCCTCAAACATATTATGAATAAATCCTAACTCTATTTCAATGTCACAATAAATACAGTGAGTCTACATATTTATGCAAAAAGTTACAACTTTACAATGCAAATATAAAGCCTTGTGGCCACTACAAACAAGCTTCAGCATGTTTATCAACAAATAAGGAATCAAAAATTATCTCCCATCAAGTAATCATTAAATATTCAACATCTACAATGCAATCATTCTTTTAATATGACTTGAAAATTTATATTACCAACCAATTATTCACCACCACACTATACTCAAATATGTAGTAAAGTTTGTAGCAAATGCTAAAAAATATCAAAGCTACCACCATATGATAACTAAAATATCATCTAAAATTTAAATTATAATAACAATAATTATTTCATATAGTAACTTCCTCTTAGAAACTATTGTTGACCATGACATAGGCACACATGAAACATGCCACATGCTAAAAATTTCCATATAATAGTTTGTAGTCAAATATTTCTTACCTATCTCTTGGAGAACAAATATTAAAATGAGTTATTCTAAGTACATATACTAAATATAACATTCCATATTTAATTGATTCATATGTAAATTTGTCTTCTTTCTTGGACACAACAACAGTCATTGAAGCTATGCAAACATGGTTTAATAACAATAAAAGAAAAACTAATTAATGGAGAAATAGAACACGTCAATAAATTATTTAGATATTTAATCATTTTTATTCTAAAAATCCTATTGATTCCCCATAATATGAGGCTTTATATTGTGCATAGTTATTACTTTACAAACTATTGTGCATTATTATAATGGACATTGGTTTAACTAGGGAAGATATTGTTACACATTGAGAATAAATAAAGTATTATTAAAATCCATGGCATTTCAAGAAAATATCTATATATAAAAAATAAAAAAATTGAATCAAGTGGTGATAGAGGTGATAACCAAGAAGATATATAGTTGGATATAGAAATCCATGAGTGGGAAAACTTGTCCTACATGCATCCAATAAGAAACAATCAACTATATGACATTAACATGCTTGGACTCTATGACTTTGACCA
Source organism: Torreya grandis (assembly GCA_037957365.1). Lineage (NCBI taxonomy): Eukaryota > Viridiplantae > Streptophyta > Pinopsida > Cupressales > Taxaceae > Torreya > Torreya grandis. The sequence goes on from JARHVA010010252.1 coordinate 127,432, forward strand.
TAACCATAACTAGAATAATTTTAAGGTAGTACTAATCCTACACATAACCACACAATAATTTATAGATTATAAATTCATAATTTCTAAGATATAGATGTTGGGTGAACAAGTGAACTAATGCCAAATGAGCTATTAGGTAACCAGTAGATAGCCTTCAACATAATTCAACATCATTCCCAAATTTAGACACAAGGTAGACCAATCCAAATAATTATATAATGACCATCATGTATAAGTAAATATTAGTTTATAAGCAATTTCAAACATAGCCTAGATGGACTTGTGAGAAAAATTGGATCATCACTACTTCTCCTCGCTCTAATTGGTGTAAGAAAATTTAACATAAAGACATCATCAATACATTCAAGGATAAAAATTCATATCTAATAAATAAAATCACTTGATATACAGGCACTAATAATTTTTCAATAATAAATGTGACACATTAAATATGTGTTCATAGATGAAGTGATCTTTATAGGCCTAAATATGCTCAATAATATAACTAGCCAATTACGCGAGGTATTTCCTTAGTAAAATAATAATAATTTTAGTGGATATTCAAGTTTACTTATTGGATACAAGTGGTATGTATGAGTTACTAATTCATTTAATGACATCATAAAAAAATTGAATTTTATTTAAAACCATCCTTAAAAATAAGTTCAAAATGTCTATTTGGAGGATCAATGATGAAACCTATAAGAAATTAAGAAATAATCACTCAAAAAATTCATGAGACAAAAAAATACGTTATGAATTACTGTCATTATGAGATTTTTGTTGTAATAAAAATGAATAATATGAATTTTTTTGCTTGTTCCTATTTCTAGCTAAAACGTGTTGCTTCACGGCATGTTTTGAGTAATTATAATTTGTGAAGAATGATGGTTAGGAAACGATTCTTCATACAAAAATTTTATTTATTTTATTTTATTTATTTGGTTTTTAATATTTAATTTCTATTTATTTTATATCAATTTTATTATACTATGTATGAAAAGGATTTACATCAGTTTCATTCATTTTTTTGTTAATCATTGCTATGGATAGGGTCTAATAGACAATCCAAAGTCCTTTTTAGGTGGGAAATTAAGGTATTTCAAGTTTTTTGGAGCTTCATTGAATCAAATATTATAATTACATCACACGATAATACCCATACTCTCAGAATGGGTATGACCTAACAATATATTTTATAATAATTTAAAACATGTTATCTTGGTGGAATAAGAGAATCTACCCCCAAGGAAAATATTTTTTTGTGTAAATTTTGACAATGTTAAACTATTTTCTTAGAAAATGAATTGCAATATGCAAATATTGAAAAAAGTATAAGAAAATTAGTGAATTTAAAACATTAGTAGAACTTGAAGTATCTTATTAATTAATGGTAAATGAAAAATAGATTTTTTCATGGTTTGAATATGATTAAAATAAAAGCATAAGTGTGCACTTCAGATTTTCATTTTATTTGGTTGTTTTTTCCTCTAGTTTAATTGCAAAGAATAGTTATTTTGAGGAATATCATCTTAATATGCCAATAAATCATAGGAACAAATCCTTAAAAATTAGCTTGATTAATTTTTTATCTTAAATTTACACCCTTTGAAATGGTGTTTCAATTTCTCTCATCTAAGCAACACATGGTAACAATCCTAGGATGTGGGTGACCTAAAGGATGGATTGAACCTATAGAGAAGGGCTAGTTACATTTATATATAATTTATGTCTAATCGCTAATATACTAACTTTAAATCAAATGAGAGAAGAAACATATGAACTCAGGGGATGATACACCAAATTTCATGACCACTACCACTAATTTGCTTGTGTAGTATGACCTATAAGACTATAAGAACATACACTTATCCTAGTATATATCTATGACATCAATGATTTCTGGAGAAGTAAGGTAATATGAGAGAAGGAATGAGGATAGTTACCTCTTATAACTCACATGGAACCCTTGATGACACTCTCTACAACTTGCAATATAGAATCAAACTGGATGAAGGCAAGAAAAATGGGACAACAAACCAAGGTGAGCTAAGTATACACTTGATTATATCAACCATTCAGAGATTCACACTATATACAACCATAGAAGGAGGTAATAAATAGTCATTTATTGATTAAATGCAAACAAAATAGTAGGGACTCCCATACTCTTCTGGATGGATCTATTACAAGCCTTTCTAGACCAACTTTATATAGGAAAATGAGAGGAAGATAAAAGGTGGACATTGAATAAGCCATGATTATTATCAATGCACTCATATAATCAGTTATAAACAATAAAACCTATCTATAAATAATGATAAATATCTCCTCAACATGTGCAAACTTAGTTTAATTATCATCATCACAAGGTGGCATGAAAGTTTCTTATTTTCACTTGATGACTTATCTTCTCCTAAACTACCCTTTTAATGGTGATTCTTTAAGTTATAACTTCACACTTGTCTCTAGATACTCCAAGGTTATTTGACACTTTTGAAAAAATATCAAGATGATACCTAGTCCTCTTAGTTATGTATCATATGAATTATTCATCTTCATGACACCTTTCTTATGCTTGAGAAAGTCCTATTTTGATTAGGCCTATGCTAGGAACATATACAACTATCATGGAAACTCTTGACACATGTTTATCACTTAGACATACTCAAATTGTTGTTGCAGTCTTCTTCAGAGCTATGAAGAGCACAATCAAGTTGAAACAAGTCTGATAAATATATAAAAAGGCTATATTTTCCTTAAAAAGGATTCAAACCATGGAAAGAAGGCTTGAATCATCTGTTCCATCAATGCAAGGGAGAGTCACTCTTTATTTGACCTATCTTTTTGCGTATGAAGAATCAAATGAGGAGTAACTCTCCCTTGAATTAATGTTGTGAAGCCTCTTTAAATAAAATAAAACCTTTTTTTATCTTTGTCAGGCTTGTTCCGAGTTGAATATGTTCTTCATAGCTCCTAAGATGATTGTAACATCAGTTTGGGTATGTCAAAGTGAGAAACATGTTTTAATTGTTTCCATGTTATTTTTATATGTTCCTAACATAGTCCTAATCAAAGTGGGAGTTTCTCAAGCATAAGCAAGAGTGTCATGAAGATGAAGAAAACATATGCTACATAAGTAATAGGACTAGGCATCATCATGAAGTAGTTACAAAGGTGTCAAAGAATCTTTGAGTAGCTAGAGACAAGTGGGAAGTTTTAACTAAAAGAATCACCAAGAAAGGGTAGTTCAGGAGAAGAAGATGATTCATCAAGTGAAAATAATAAACATCCATGACACCTTGTGATGTTGATAATCAAACAAAGTTTACATATGCTGAGGAGAGATTTCAGGACTATTCTTGCTAGTTTTAATTATTTATAATTCATTCTTAGAGACATTTTGAGGGCCATTTTACATATTTTCATGCATGTGAGGCCTATTAAAAGACTTTGAACATCAACTATACTCAGAAACATATGTAAACAATCCAAAGAATGTAATTTTTGGCCCTTTCCTACTACTTAATTCTTTGGCACATGCCAAACTAGCACTCTATCATATGTTGATAGGACTTGTAGATTTATTTCAAATGTTTTTAGACTAAGGTGTATGCATTTGGAGTCATTTGTAACTAACAAGCTCTAGTTATGTGTTTACAATGGTTTAAGAGTAGTCTACCCTCTTAAGCATTGTTCATAAAGCTATGGTATTTAATGAACAAACTAACACTAGGAATTTCAAGTCAAAAATCCTATCCACCTTCCACATTTTTCTTAGAATCCCATTTAAACTCTCGTTAAAGTTTTAAGCAAATAAAATATTTCTTCAGTTGGTAGACTTGCCATGTTTAGGTTAAGAGAGAGTTTTTTTATACAATAGGGAATCTTGATTTATATTTTGATTAGAAATCAATCTATAAAGTTTGATACATTTATTAATATCATTCATTCCCCAACCCACTTAAAAAATTTCATGCTTTATGTATAGTCCTGTAGGTGCATCTTTAGGTTTCTTGGGTGTTAGCCCTTGAGATTGATCTCTCTTTAGCTGGATTGGCCTTATAGATGATCATATTAAGGATTTAGACCTTAATCATACTATCTATTAACTATGAAAATGTATTGTAACTTATTCTAATACCATATTTGTATCTTTTCCTCATTACACATACGACAGGCGTGTAGGTCTCTTCTAGGCCTAAAACTCTCTTTCTTATATTCTGCCCTCTCTAAGCCTATTTGACTAATTTTGACATTGTGGATAATGTATATTATTTATTTAGGATCTCTCCATTCCTATAATATTATCAAACTACCTTGGATATTAACTTTAACATGTCATAATCATGTTCATGACATTACATAGTCTACTTGCAAGATATCCATTTCTATCATGCTTGAGTGTACATAACTACATGCATTTCCTACTTCAATAAAAAAAAATGAGTGTATGAGATAAATTTAATTTATTTTACATGTTTGAACCATTTATAGTGATGATAAACCAATCCCATATTCATTTCTCCAAGATGAACTTAAGATCACCATTTCTCTCCTAGGTCTTCAATAGGCTTGAAACATTCTATAATCGAAGAAGCTAATATTTTATGGTATCCTTTAAAATAAAGTCTCTTAAACAATCTTACCACTTTTTACATTCCCATTTAAGTCTATTTTAACTTTCACAACCCAGATCTGATGCAAAAACCTATCCTTTTTTAGCTCATTTTTTGTGTATAAGCCTACAACCATGAAATGCATTATCTGAGGGTAGAAAAGTTTGATGTTTGAGATCTTAGATATGTTTTTAACTTATTGAATACCCCATATGGTATTTATATAGTTTTTTTAATTTCTTAAATCTTACCAATGCTAATCTTTCAAGTTATTCTCTTGTATAAACACAAAACTCACGCTTGACCAAATGTTTGGTGTTCACGCATACTTTATCTCTTCAGTTGTGACTTGAAGAGTCTAAACTCAAGGATTATTGGGATATTTTAATATGGATAATATAAAAACAACATGTATTTAAAATCCCCATATGCATTCTCATTACAATTTTTGGGTATAACTTTTATCCTATAGTTCTGTAAACCTATAGGTTAACAAAGCCATTTTATTTAGCTTTGAAAACATACCATAAGGTTATCAAACATGAATATTAGTTAGGTAATGGTCTTATGAAGTGATTAAGGATACTTTTTATCTATTTTAAGATTACTCTTGAAAACAAGGATTCATAGATGTGGATGAGACTCTTTCCTTCATGTCATAGTCTTGTACTCTCTTTCTCACACTTGGGACAATTATATGAAAGGACTCATGCATATGAGTAAAAAAACTTGTAAGTTCAATAAATAATAGGGAAATTTTTAACTCAATAACATATTATATAATAAAAATATGGATGTTGTTTGTGTGAATTAATGACATACACATAATTCTAACAATTAGGAATGTCATTTTTTTTAGAGCAAAGTGCTACCTTGGGTGCTTCTAAGTGAATCAAAGAGTAAATATGAATGAATTCAAAAGGTAAGAATGAAAAATGTGTGAAATGTGAAATAAATAACATCACCATAATTATTACCATGTTTTAGAAACATATTTTATTCTATCAAATCCTTTAAATCAAAGCACAAAAAAAAACCTTAAATAACTTACTTAAAATTTAGCTATTATAAAGTCAACATGTTAGAACTCAATGCAAGAGATTTCATTTGATCTCATTTAATAATTTAGATAGGAGGAAGTATAAGAGAACTAATTTGAATACATGCATAAAAATAGGAAATGAAAATGAGGACCCTACATCGTATCCTAGGTAAGTGAAATTATCAATTGGGTCAAGTCTTTATTGATTTACATCATGGGTGGGCTAGGAAAAATGAGAAATATGAAAACTAGGTTATACAAATTCTATAAAATGTATGTAGAATAATGAGAAATTACTAAACATAAACCAGGTAGGCATAAAATCTATGAAATACATAATATTTTTTGGTAGGTATGATATTTTTATATTTTTTTACAATATATTATGTATACCTTATTTTTGTTTACTAACATTTTTGATCCTAAGGATCATTGACACTTTAATATCCATAAGTGTATGTCTTAAGTATTATTTTAGGAATGGGTTGGGAATGTTAATGTTTCTTTGTGAGATATTCTATTATGCTTTAATATTCTTATTAAAACCTTTAGTTGATGATGAGATCAACTTAAAAATAAATGATTGGCATTCTCATTCTAGGCATTTTAAAATATTTGTTATTCGAAGGAACATCTCCAATAATACATAAGAAAGGTCATGATAGATATAGTTAGAACTAGTAATCATGGATAAATTACTTACAAGAGTGTAGGAGTTAATTGGGGAGAGAGTAGTCATGAGTATCTAGTTATTCATGGATGTAACTATTATCTACTATTATAATTATTCTACCAAATATTAATATGATAAGGAAAAATAGATCTTGTGATTTTTATGTTCTATGAACTCTTTGTCTTGGTCCATTTAATTAAAGGAAAAAAGAAGAGTACAATTTTCACTTCCAATTATTTTTCCACGCATTTGGGTTTCCAAGTTTAAATCCTTCATGTTTTGTGAATTTGTTTTTAGTAATTTCAACTTTATTATAGTTTTCAAGTATTGTAATATTTATAATTTACTTTAAACCACTCTAAAAAGCCTTAAAGTAATTTCCTTTTGATAAATTGAAGTAATTCTAGGATGGATGAACTTAAATATAAATTTAATTTCCAACCAGGGGATTTTTTGAGGAAATCACAAACTTATTTTGCTTCCTTATTTATTATTTGTAATTTCTTTTGAAAATTTTTGCTTGTGATTATTATGGTTTTTATTTAGTTTTAATATTCCTAAATAATATTTTATGTTTGTCAATGTCTTATTTTTGGAATAATTTAAATTTGGTTGATGTTCCTTAAATTTCATTTACCATTTTTTGAGGTCTTCATTTTCCTATGCTTATTCTATCATTCCTCCTTTATGGTCCTAACCTTTTTCTCCATTATATTTTTATTTTGTTTTTAAGTCTTATAGATAATCCTTATTTCTATTGCCTTTTATAAAATTATATTTTTTATTTTCTCTATTTCTTATTTATGTTTCCCTTTCCTTGTTCCTAACAATCCACAATTATTTATAAATGATATGAACACATTTAGCTATTAAAAATATAATTAATTTATTTTGATACAAATAATGGGTGAGAAACATTACCTTTTCTAAGCTCAGTTTTCTTGTTCACTTCTTATTTCTTTTAACTAGTTTAGAATGCATTTTTTTGTTCACACATATGAATTACTTTATTTTACCATTTATTTATTATGGTTTCTTTCCCATTTTATCTTAATAAGTTTCAAAATTTTGATTTCATTAGAAAACAAAAATTCCCATTCATGTCACACATAAACATATAAATAAATACACAATATTACTTCTCTCCATATATGGCATGGATATGATTGGCAAGGTGATTGTAAAATATTTACCAGGTCATAAGCTAATTATTGAAGCTTCATAATGAGACAAATGGAAACTCATTTTACACTTAAATATTAGGGAATATTGTCTTTATACCTCTAAAACAAAGCCTTTGAAGGCCTCAATCAATATAATTTGTTGCAGTCTTGGCTACTGCTCTATTTTACCCTTATCTATTAGAAACATGGGGCATATCTTTATTCCTATGTACAGTTACTCTTTCCTTTAAATATAGGTACTATGTTAAATCATATGTTATTTCTATTACTTTGCCTATGATGCAAGATTGTCACAACTCACATCATTTACTATAAATACAAAAAAGTTTTTTTGTGATGTAATTAATAACATCAGTTTAACATAGGATATCTATGATTCAACATTCAAAATGACTCTATATATGATTGTTAATAAGATATATATGCGTACATATACGTGTGCATCCATGTATGTATTTTCATTATGATAACTTATTTATTTTTAGTGTTCCTCATCATGTGTATCAATGCTTATGTGTTTTATTTGTTATCTATGACCCTTGTCATCTTCATTCATGTTTATAATCATTAAATTATATATTTATGAATTGTATTTTTAGGTGCCCAATGTGATTATGTACTTGATGTGCATGTTCCTAATATTATTATGTACCTTATGTTCCTTCCATGTGACTTGTCATGTTCACTAAATTTATATGTATTATGTGTTTTCTAGTTCTTGAAGTACTTTCAATTTTCCTTATATCATATTTTATTATATTTATCTTATTGCTTTGTTTCCATGATTCTTATCATGCATTTATCATGATCACAACTCTACAATGTGATTGTGATCCATAACATGGAAATTCTTGGGCTATTAATTGGGAAAAATAATTTTACTCGTCATCTTTATTATTTCAAATTTATGGACTAATGGATCATTTTTATAACTATTCCAATTATTAATGTGTTATCCCTGTTATCTCTTAAGCCTAATGGGAAAAAGTATACTAATGATGATGTTTATACAATTTTTTTACAATGGATAACTTTATTATTTTAGAGATATGAGTCTCACTATATTTCATGTGCTCTGCTAATATCTTGATGGATGTAACCATATTACATATTTTACTATTGATCATTCTCATGTCTCAGTATACACAATATTCATAATGATTAATTCATTAAAGACTTATCAATACATGAATCCAGGGATCCAAGTTTAATTCTGAGATGCCTAGTGATATAAATTTACTATAGCATGTGGAGACATGTCACTTCATTACATATCTAGGGTTTCTAATTTAATTTGTCCACCTATATCCATCAATAATACGATATGCATTTCAATAAATCCTATGGAACAAGAAGGTATCTTGTTATAACTAATCTCCATTAATATCATTTATTATCATCCATTCACCCATGTCTTTTAAATGATTTAGTTTTTCGAGTTCCTATAATTATTATTTTTAGTCAAATAACTATATATTACCAATACTATTTTTAGTATCTTTTATAGTTTCTACATTTTATGTGTATGCTTACACCATCTACTTCTTGGATAAACATACAATTAAAACAAGGGAAAATTTTAATATCCTAAAATTTCCCCATGGGCTTTAATTGATTTACATTTGTGTTTATTTTAAACATTAATTTATGTATAACTAAGTTCCTTCAAATTGAAAAAAAAATTGATACTCTAGTTTAATTTCAAAAAATGAATATTGTTTCTTACTTCCCTAGGACAACCTCCAGTTGGCATTTTTTTATACCTTTAATATTTTTGTTAGGACTATTTTGTATGGCTATGATAGCTTATTAGGATGGTTTTGTATATCCATATTAAATTTTTGGGACCGTAATATATGGTTTTAGTAGTTGATATTTCTCTTTTTAACTACATGGGCACATTTTGCGCTTTCTACCTTTATTGGTTATAATAATTAGAAGTTCATACACGCTCTAATATTTCCAAATTTGGATTTAAATTTTCTTATAAATAGACTAGTAGTGTAATTAATTCACACAAAGATAACAATTAAACATCTAGCATAAATCATATTGCTAATACATGAGAAGCATGTTTTATTATTGAAAAATTATTGAAAACTTATTTCTCTAATTCATGGGGTCTAATTGTTAGAGGGTTGTTGGTTAATAGGCACTAGCCACCTAAAACTATAATGAATTACCTTTATATATTTTTCTTGATACTACAAGTCATGAAGACTCATCTGTTGTAGGTACACAAGAGTTGCATTGTAAAAATTGAAGATATAAAAGCAAATTACAAACTAGGAAAATGAAGCTAAAAAATTAAAATTTTGGCTGTAGAACTTTACCTCAATAAAGCAATCTAATCCTATAACCTACCAAGAGTGTTTTTTACATTCCTAGTAGTGTTCCATGATATGATCTATATTTCAAGGTGACCTTAATGAAATTATCTAGCAATGCTATATGATATGATATAAATTTTCAATTGAGCTCAATTAAAGTATAAAGTGTGTTATATAAAGTTTAAATATAGTGAAAAATATTCTACAATGTTTTGCATAAGATATGCCCTTTTTATCCATTTATATTTAGTGTATTTTTGTTCCATATATTAACTAGACATTTAAATTTTATATTTTACATGTATTATGGAAGCTTAGTTAAATGTAGTTCATTGTTTTCATTACAATAAAAAATTAAACCAAAAAATATACCATACAATAATTTGGTAGAAAAGCTCGAAGTATTATCCTTATTCTAAAAATTTACCATTGCATCCTCTTATTTTTTAAATTATATTTTCAACAGTACACATTTTTTTTAAAAATATACTACACCAAATTCATAATAATTTTTTTCATTTAGTATAACATATTACTTACCCTTTTTAATTTCATAAAAATAATAATATCAAGGGTTTAATACTATAGTAATAAGTGGAGTTACTCATGATACCCAAATAATTTTCTATTCTCATTACATTTTTGTTAAATATTTGAATATTTATATATATATATATATATATATATATATATATATATATCACTAGATGAAGTGATGATAACTCAGCCTCATAAAAGAGTCTGATGAACCAAAAAAGAAAACAAGATGTGTATAGCTTATCTTACATGGTAAACATGTATAAAATAAGGTCACATGGAGGTTCTTCAAAAGTGTTAAACCAAAAAAACAATTGACTCATTCCACATTTTAGAATATTTATGTCTAATTTTAAGAATTGTCAACATTAATGAAAAGTTTAAATATCCCATGTGAAATTCTTGTTTAAAATATTCAACATGTTTAAACTTGATATATTTTTTAAAATAATACAATAAAATTTGACAATTTTTAATGATGTTATGGATTAAGTAAAATATACCACTAAAATTGGGTCATGGATGGACTTAAGTCTATAATATCAGTGTCTTAGAATAGACTTTGGGTGAATGATTCCAAATTATTTATTTATTATCACTTATATATGTATTACATTATTATAGGTACACTTATTTAAGTGGTTCATATGAATAGACCTAATTTTTTAATATCTAGGACGTGTTCTACTTAGTTCACATGAAAATTGCAACCCCCACCTCATAGTGTCCCATGACCACTTATTAAAAATGTCCACTTAATTCTAATTATTGAAAGTGTTCAATAAACCCAATAAAAATGGAACCTAGATCACTAATTACAAACTAAAAGTTTCTCACTACTATCCCAAGTCAATGTTTAAACATACACTATTTTGAATTTGTTAGATTGGGTGGAAGTTACAAAAAAGGGAAAGATAAATTATGTAAATTTTAAAAAATATGTAAATAAAACTAATGTATCCTAATGAATTTTGTGAAATGATATTCCATAAGTAGTTAGAATTATGTTGGATTCTTTAAATAAGATAATTAATCTCATTTTTTTTATAAATTAAATCACAAGGAGGAAAAAGGATAATACTATTGATTTTTTCACAAGTGGTGCATTTAGTTTTAGGATTCCTTATTTTCTACCTATAATATACTACTATTGATGTTGATTTTTCATACAGGACACATATGAACCATGTTGTGTTTTATTTGTTTTGAAGGCTATTTGATACTCTTATTTCTATTGGTGGGAAATATATGAAGTGTATTTTTTATTTCATTAATGGCTATGACTTTCCTACGATTGGTTGTAGAGCACCTTAACTAGTAAGAGTGTTCACATTTTTGGCTAACATATTTATGGGACCCACCAAATCAGTTAAAGTATAATGCACATGACTAGGATAATGTCTATTAAGAAAACATTAAGTTAAATAATAATGATTAAGTCAAACAATAATGTTTAAGCCAAAGTACAATGTTTAAGGTAAATTATAATGGTTAAAGCAAATGGTAGGGGTTAAGCCAAATGCTATTTCAAAAATAAAATGTTTATATCTATTGAAAGCTAATTTTTTATTTGTATTTCTTTCTTCTCTTCAAAGAGTATACTAGTTCTCATTTACAACTAACCTTTCTACATGTGTAATATCCCATTATCCATTACTTGATTATCGAAGCATGAAGCATAAGACCATCCCTAAGGAGACATTTTACTATACATGTTGGTTAGATGTAATAAATTGAATTATTTGTATTGTTGAATCCTCAATCCTTGAGCATGATATAAGTTTAGCATATTATAAGGGCATATGGATTTAGATTTATTAATATGTTTTAGTGTGTTTAATGTTGACCTTATTTTTACTAGTTGAAGGAATTAATGATTAGTTAGGTCATAATCATTCATGCAATGCATATTTTATTGAATAGTTTATGTAATTAGGATATGATACTTATAATTTATTGAATGTTTATTAATTCAATACATATCATTATTGGATATTGTACATATAAAGGTATTTTAACTTTATACCTTTGTATTCTAGATTTATACCATAAAGGAATTTGAATGTTTGGAAATTTGACCCATGGTGTGTGCTTATAGTCAACTATAGTTACAACCACCATTAGTGTGAGATAAGTAATAGATGATATACAAGTTTTTAAGCATATAAAATTTTAATATCCTAAAATCATTCTCAAATAATCATACCATTAAGGTCTCAATTAGTTAATAATATAGTCAATGCCTTATTATGGGAGGTAGAGTATAGAACTGTGAGTTCTGTTTGAAGTAGTAACTGGTATTGAGTGAATTATGCATTTAATTAATTCTATGTAGCATATCATAATTAAACAAACTATTCAATAAATTATGCATTGAATGAATGACTATGCCATAGCTATTCCATAATTCCTTTAGTAAGTCAAAAATATATTCAGCATAATACTCCTTAGTTCTTTCATGATAATTAGGTTAATGTAAACAATGGGCATGTATAACTATTTACTGTGGGCTTACAAAACACTTACTATGTTCATTTTTCTTGACAACTCAATCATGTTGATAATATAAGTCTCATTAAAACACATTGACTATATTTTTAACTATTTGATCTTGAAGGAATGCTTATTTTGTAATCATCTTCAGACCTTACCCTGTTACATCTTTAAACTTGCATCTATCTTTTATGAATTAGCTATTCCATTAAATTATGATATGAATGGATGTTTCTAATGTTTAATTTCATGTTGCTAATGTAAAGAGTGACATACATGGTGGATAAATTACTACTATGTTTCTCTCAATGTTATATTTCTATTGTTAACTTGACAAGTTTTCTACAATCCCACAAGAAACACTAATACTTGTACTAAGTTAAGAGAACCATAACATTGAGTGAAACATACTAGTAAGTTATCTGCCACTTCTCTTAACTTAATAAGTAGTATTATTGTTTCTTGTGGTATTTCAAAACAATTATAGTGTTCCTTTTTGTTTATAACTCTATCAAGTTAATAATGTAAGTATCATGAAAACCCATTGAATATAATAAGAATTGATTGAACCTAATGCTATACTTATTTGGGATTCATTTTAGGATCTTATTATTTTTTGTCTTTAAACTTGCATCTATATTTTAGGACTCATCCCATGTTGATGGTCCTTATATTGATTCCTTTTAATGGTCATATGAATGGATGTTTCTAATGTTTGATTTACTATTACTAATGGAAAGAGTGACATAGGTTGTGGATAGCTTACTACTATGTACATCTTAATGTTACATATTTATTAACTTATTACCTAGTATTAGTGTTTCTTGTGATTTTTCATAACACTTATTATTTTATTTTTTGTTCATAAAACTATAAAATTAATACTACAATGATCATGCAAAACCCATTTCCTATATTCATGGCTGATTAAACCTGATGGTATACTTATTTGGGAATGATTTTAAGGATCTTAGCATGTTCTGTATTTAAACATACATCTATATTTTATGAATCAACTCATGTTGAGGGTGGTTATGACTATTTCCTTAAATGGTGATATGAATGGATATTTATAATGTTTAATTTCCTACTTCTAATAGAAAGTGTAGCATAGGTGGAAGATAACTTACTAATATGTTTCTCTCAATGTTGTATTTTTTCCTGGCAGGGTTCATTTTAAGAGCCCATATTGGAAACTCCTTTAGGTTTATTTATGCTAATCTAATTTGTAGCCATGATGAATTTGAAGATTTCCAAAAAAAAACACATTTGTAAGTTTTATGTACTATCATCCATCTACCCAATTAAAACAGATAGGTTGTGCATTAAATTTAGAAAGAGTATCAAAAACATTTTTGAACCTTAATATTATTTCTATTTAGATTCTTATCGAAGATCTATTCATTTTTTTAAAAATGTCCCAATCTAAGTCCATATGCAAAAATTACAATCTCAAAAATTTGGGGTTCATTTTTTGTCAATAAAAACATGGTGTCACCCACATGCATCATGATGTTTCCTAGTAGTATCATGGGAAGCATCATGGCAGCTGGGTTGCACCATGTACCTCTTAACAACAACCAAACGTGAACTTATTGAGGCCATCACTTTTGCATATAGACTCAAATTGAGATGATTTTTTGTTGAAATTACATAGTTCTTTGAGAAGAATCCAAATATTTAATAATATTAAGGTTTAGGAAAAAAATTAATGCTCTTTTTAAATTTATCCCATAACCTATCTATTTTAACTCTTCAATGCACATAGTGACTTCCTAAATTAGACTTGGATCATAACCCCCATGAACATATATATAATATATATAAGGTAAATTACATGGTTTCCCTCATAATAATTGTAAATTATTGGTGAGTTGATCCATAAAAAAATTGCATCCTAAAATTTTAGGCAAATTGGTCCTATGCACTACTCTTGAAAAATCTCCAAATACAATTTCCCAAAAATTAAATATTAATGATTTAAGTAGTATTTACCACTAAAATTTACTGTGTTTCCTAATATTCATAATTAGTGTTTCTTATGTGATGTTTCTTATGGGATTTAAAAACACTTATTGTGTTCCTTTTTTATTCGAAACTCTATCAAGTTAATAATAGAAGGATTTTTGGAAACTGATTGACTATATTCATGACTAATTGAATTTGATGGTATGTTTATTTGGCAGTCATTTTAGGATCTTACCTAGTTCTATCTTTTAACTTGCATCTATAGTTTATGACTCAACTCATGTTGAGTGTCATTATATATATATTCCCTTTAATGGTGTTATGAATGGATATTTCTAATATTTTTTTTTCATGTTACTAATGTAAATAATGGCATACTATAGTATGAGTTGGCATTTGAAAGTTTTCATTTATAGACTTATATGTAATCTATTAATGCAATGTATGGTAATGATGTAGATTGTCAATTTTTTATTTGCTCAAATTCTCTAAGGATACCATGTGAAAGTGTTGAAGTTAGGGTGTGCCAACTTATTTTCATTAATTTCAAATTATCATATTAATATTGAAGATGCTTGTGTTTGATTAATATTTTATTTTTAGCTAACATTAGCCAAGATTCATACAATATAAGTAGTTTTACACACACAAAATTTTATTTTTCATGTAAAATGACTTTACCCTCCCAAATTGCATCAAATAACTCCTCAAATTTCACCAAGATTGCTCCTCTAAGGAAATTTTTACCAAATTATTTTTTATTTCAATAAAGTAAATTTTTATTTTTTTAGGCTTTTTACCAAAATTTCAAATTCCATTGTATTTGTGATGGATGTTGCCTTTTCTTTGAGTTAAACATTGCATAAATAAACATTAATCATGGTGTTAATTTACTTATTCACATTATTGGAAAATATTCAATCAATGAAGACCATAATCAAATAATTAATCTCTCCCATGCATTAGCATGAGGCATCCCCAACTCAATCTCTTCTATAAAGGAAAATTAATGCTACAATTAAGAGGTATCAAATAAAGGTTTTTTTTAATAAATGGGGATTAATGTATAGGCAAGTGACATGAATATTTTTCATTTTCATCAAGATGAGCTCCCCATACCCAGATGTCTATGTAAATTCAAGGTTAACCAGTCCCCTAAGGTCTTGGGGTTACTAAACCTAGGTGGGAGTTGGTAAATTAGTCTTGTCCCACCACTAGGTCTCACCAACTAACCTAGGTGTCAAATAAATTTATAAAGACAAATTAATAATGTTTACCATTCAAATATGAATAAAACCATAGCATAATTTATTATCTAATGAAATAGAGATAATTATTAATATAAATATATCAACATACAAGACTATTTAAAAAAAAGAAAAATGTAAATTATTTAACTTTTTGATCATTCATACAATTAACCATCACACATTTTCCTAGAAGTGAAAGATGAGATCTCTTATAGAATGGAATATATTTTTGGAAGACAAATATTTGGTGAGGCCTTGAAATGAAAATGCCTTTCACCTAAATATAATTAACAATAAAATAATATTATTTTTTAGAATTTAAATAATTAATTGAGTAATTTATAAGTTAATGGCTAATTCACCCACCAGTAGTTCACACCTTTAACTACATGTTAAATTATTAAAGTTTAAAAATTGTGGTGGATAAATTTTTTTATGGATAAATTTGCATTAGGTACAACTAAATGAAATATATAGCTAAATTAAATTTCAACTAATAAAAAATGAAAAAAATCATTTTATTTTAAACTTGAAAAAACTTTTGATGTTATGTAGCATAACTTTGAAAAAGCTATAATTTACTAATAAATTAAGAAATATATTTGGCTTTGATGGTATAACACCCACTCTTACTCCTTCTATGACAATGATGAGTATTATATGGCTATTCATCAATCCTAAAATTGTGAATGCTTTCCTTCATGTTAATCATCTTCTTCTCTTCAACCATTCCCTTCTCATCGACCCTCTCTTTCTAATCAACCCTTTTCTTTGCATTGAGGTTTCACATCTATTTGATGTGACACTTTCATCCACTATAGACCTCCCAATTGTGGACCTTTCTCATACTCAATCTTAAAATATAAATTTATGGATGATAATTATGTTAACACTTCCCTAGGTCTTCATCACCCATTATAAATTTGATGGATGCTAGCACTTGACCTCGTATTACTAACATGTATATGAATGTATGTATATGAGTGTACACCTTTTTTTTATAATTAATAATGTGAGTATGCCCTCTTTTATGGAAGTCACTAAGAGGGATGTGTTTATACAAAAAACATAGAATATTCAAATTAAATAAGTTCAAATAAGAGTTATAACATTTTAGTTTTATTTATATATAATGTATATGAGAAAAAAATAACGTGTATGTGTTATTTTTCATACATGTTGTGGTATGTATGAATTCAAAAACCATTCCTTTTAGATCAAAAATTGCTTGGATTCTTGAAACAAAGGTTTTGACCTATATACACACAACATAATCTAAGATTTATGATAGAAAATATGAAAATTCAAATTCCATCACCAAAAACACTATGAATTTAAGTGATACAATTCATAAAATTATTAATTTGATGATGATCATACTCTCCTTTTGTTAAATATATTATTTTTTAATCTATTGACTATTTTAAGGTTTCCATCTATGTTGATTTCTAACTATGGTTTTTTTAGGCCATT